>CM054155.1:12572799-12580299 GCA_028751875.1 Rapana venosa
CCTCCTCGGAAGAGCCAGACAAACAATGACAAGCCTTCATTCAGGCATGGGAGTATTACGGAGTGTGATGAAGTCCACATTACAACGTTGCACTTCTCAAGACATTTCTTCAGTAGATGTTTCACATATCACATAACCAGCTGCTTGGGTTCTGCCTGTACCCCTGTTTCACAGCCTATAAAGCCCACAGGGGTAGTACCTTCAACACACTACGCCACCACTGTGACATAGTGTGTTGAGCCACAGGGAAAGCATTGCAGAATGTGCCCAACTTAGAACATAGTGCCAAACCTCCCAAAGAGCGAACATCAATACATAGAGCTTTGATTAAATGCTCTACGCTGTCAATTTTGGGGTTGTGTATATCCATACTATGCTCTTAGCATAATCTGTACTTTCTGCAAAACTGAGACAATATCATCTTCAAACACACCCCTCCCCCACACACACACATACACACACACACACACACACACACACCACACACACACACACACACACACACACACACACACACACACACACACACACACACACACACACACACACTGTCTTTAAGCAAATCGCAGGATTGTTGTGTTGTTGATGTTGTTTTTCTCTTACGTTGTACGCTGTTATCCTGGCAAATGTTGCAGGACTTTTTGCAGCGTGGGGATAGTTGGGGATCGTTGCAAGCAGAGTCAGGGCAAACACCATCCTTGTCTTGACAAGGCACTGAACAACCATGTCATTTGGACACAAACACACACATGTGCGCGCGCACACACACACGCACACACACATACACACGTACCCGCGCGCAAACACACACACACAAACACATATACACGCATGCGCGCGCACCACACACACACACACACACGTTATATTGAAAAAACACAAAATACACAATCATAAAAAAATGTACCAAATGCTGATTAAAAATGTAACGGGAGGCAAATAATAATGTAGATGGTTATTTCATTTAATGAATTGAGTGTAAGGTAAAGTATTGTATTTTGTTGATATATAAACGTATTCTAGTACGACTGGCACTATGTCTTCACTTGATACTTCAAAAGGAATCATAATGAAAGCATTTAAATGAATTGAAGATATTGGAACTGGTTTTTTTCCATTCAAATATCAAACTAGACATCGTGACTTCACAAGGTGTCTTGCTCTACCATTGAGAACAATATCTTCAGATTCACTTCTGTGTATATACCAACAATGTGCACGTAATATAAAACGGGTTGTGTGGTCTTTGTAATGAGTAATGTGCTTGCACCCAATTTGAAAATATAAACGACACAATTCACACACACACACACACACACACACACGCACAAAAGCAAGCACGTACACACACTCACAAACAAACACAAGCAAGCATGCACGCACACACACAGACACACCGACAGGAACACACCACACACACACACACACACACCACACACACACACACACACACACACACACACACACACAACACACACACACACCACACACACAACACACGCACGCGCGCGTGCGCACAAATATGATAGAATAATATAAGATAGAAAAGAACGCATTGATAACCAGCTTCAGCAAAAATAATACATGTCTGTGTGGTGAGAATATCACTGATACTCATTTAATATTTGACTACAAGAGTGTAAAACCTTTGTTGCTCCATTTGTTTTCGAAAAACTCCATCAAAAACATATTCAATGGTATAAATTTGTCAATTGATATTGTGAAAAATCTCTGTCACAGTTCTTTAGGACATTTTTATATCTGCATTAACATTAAAGACTTTCTTATGTTTTTATGTTCACATTGCACTGCCTAGTTTCTTTCTTTGGTAGACCTGTTCACAATAGTGGTAATGGGTTACCCCCACTCTTCTTTCTATCTCTTACTTCTTTCATCTGCAGCTGTGCCCTTTGTTCGCGGAGACACAGAGTCTGTCTGCAGCTAGGCGGGAGGCTTGATATAGTGACAGGTCATGGCTTCGCAGGGTGTCAGCACGGATCGCTCATCGACTCCTGGTCTACCTCTGGCTTTCCATCCATTGTATTGATGGTGTATGCCCGTAGGGCTGGTTTGTTGGGCGGCATTCATAGTCGAGGTACCAAAACACCTTATCCTTATGTTTATCATATGGTGGAGAATTGTGTTAGTCCAACCATCTCTCTGATCAACCTCATTCTGTCTTGTCGCGTCTCGTCTTGTTGACAGCTTTTCTTCATGGCAGCGCATTTCACATCTACCAGTTTTCTCTCTAAGGCTTTTTGTTAGGCCCATTCTCTACACTGATATGTGAGTGTTGGAACGAAGATGGCGTTTGATTGAGTTTATGCCTTGTGCTCATTGGGTGCTGATGTTTTAGAAGGGGGCGAGTTGGTAACTGACGCGTTCGCTTTCTGGCATCTTGTTTCTATCTCTCTGTCCAATTTTCCATCTTCAGTGAAGAGGCTGCCAAGGTATTAAATTCTTTGGTCTGTTTCAGCTGGGTGCCGTTGATGTTGATGTAGCTTTTCCTGGATTTCTGCTGACAGACATAACTTCGTTTTGGTGATACTGATCTTCATGTCATACCTCTCGCAGCTTGTGTTGAGATGGTCTGGTGTTCTTGAAGAGCTGCTTTTTTTCTGATTCATCAGGGACTGGTCGTCAGCAAATAATGTTCGTTCAGGGCCTCAGGGTCTGGGTTGGCTTCCTTTGTAATCTGGTCCTGGTAGATCACGAAGAGAAGGGGGGAGAGTACGCAGCCTTGCCTGACCCCTGATGTAACCCGGGGAACCAGTCGGATGTTCCACTGGCTGTTCGACTGCGGGTCATACTGTTGGCATAGATTGCTCTGATGTTATCAAGCAACTGCCCCTTCCCCGTCGTACTGCTCCAGGATCTTCCAAGCTTGTCTCTGTTGACTCGGGGGGAAAGCTTTTTCTTGATCAACGAATACTGTATGCAGGTCTTGGTTGTATTCGATGGCTCTTTCACACAGCTGTCGGGGTGCAAAAATGGCATCTGTGCACCCTCTTCCTTTCCGAAAGCCAAACTGGGCATTGCTCAGTAAGGTGTTCTGCTTTTGGGTCTTGTGCCTGGGTTCCGAATCTTTGCATACATTTTCCCTACATGGCTCAGAAGTGAAATGCCCCTATAGGTGCTGCAGTCTCTCTTGCTGCCTTTCTTCTTCCAAATTGGCACCACTATTTCATTTTGCCAGTCCATGGGACCCTTTTCCCCTCTTCCCATGCTTTCTGGAAATTGATGGTGAGCCACTTAACTCCGTTTCTCCGCATGCAAGGATGGGTTTTAGTTGTTATGCCGTCATCACCTGCCGCTTTTCCCTTTGGGGTGGTTTTAATTGCTTTTCTTGTTTCAGCTTCAAGGATTTGGGCTCTAACTGGTCTTTTAGCGTGGTGGAACTGCGAGCTGGAAACTTGTACTCCAGATGGGTTTAAAAGATCTTTAAAATAGTCTTCCCATCGTTTCAGAATTTCCTCTTCTTTGTGCAGTGCCTCTCCATTTGCATCTTCATATGTTTGGTTGGATCCCCCCCCCCAAACCAAACTCACCAAAAAAACCCCCCCCCCCCAAAACGCAACACCCTACGCTCAGAATGAAATTATAGTAGAAGAAAGCGATAACCACTTCCAATGCAATATCATGTTCTGTTGGTGAGATTCACTTATCCTTTAATATTTGACTACAGAGTGTAAAACCTTTGTTGCTCCATTTGTGGAAAAATTCCTTAAAACATATCAATGGTAAATTTGTCATTGATATTGTAAAAATTTTCTGTTCACAGTTCTTTGGAATTTTTATATCTGCATTAAATAAGGTTCTAGTATGTTATCCAGATGGTTTAATTTCTTGGTAGACTTTTCCCAAATGTGGAATGGTTCCCCCTCTTCTTTATCCCTCTGTAATATCACTAACGTAGCATAATTTCAACTTTACACAACAACACATATTATTATTCTATTCTAAATATATGTCTTCTGCCTGTCTGTCCATGTATATCCATTATCCAAACACATACTATTCTATTTCCTATCTATCTATTATCTATCTTAACTATCTATCAATCTATCTATCATCTTAACATCTATCCATCCAATCTATCTACATATCTATCTATCTATCTATTTTTTCATCTATCTATCTATCTATCATCTACTATCTATCTATCTATCTATCTATCTACCCATCTATCTATCTCATCTATCTATCTATCTATCTATCTAATCTATCTATCTATCTATCTATCTATCTATCATATCTATAACTACTATCCGTTATCCTATTTGTTATCCCTCTATCTCTATCCCCTCTATCCATCATCATCATCATCATCGATCATCATCATCATCCATCTATCTATCCATCCATCCATCTATTCTATCTCTCTACCCCTTATCTATCTATATCCTATCCATCTATCTACCCAACCCTATCTATCATCTATCAATCTATCTATCTATCTATCTATCTATCTATCTATCTATCTATCTATCTATCTATCTATCTATCTATCTATCTATCTATCTATCTATCTATCTATCTATCTAACTGCTGATGACGTACACTGGGGTACACTGCCGTCCACTTTACAGACGCCACAAGATTGCCGGCATCTGTGCAGCATGGTGAACGTATCTCTCTCACACATGCCATATTGAGCCGATTGCACACGTCTCATCCTGATCCTGACATACCTCTGAAACACACACACACATAAAACCAACACAAAACAACAACAACATATACCACACAACACAACACACACATACACAAGACACACAAACAACATACAATATAAGTATATATATATATACATCTATATATATATGATAGAATAATATAGGATTTAGGGGACGGGATAGCCTAGTGGTTAGAACATTGCGTTCGCAATCTGAGGACCCGGGTTCGATTCCCGTGCAAGGGATATTTTCCCTGGAGTTAACATCAGTGCTGACTCCACTCTCCCCAAATGTCCTTCGGATGAGACATAAACGAGGTCCCGTGTGTGAACGCACGCGGAACATCTTGCAAGCACGTTAAATCCTGTTCCGCTTTTCGTATGAGTAGGCCATTGTGTGCCGGCGTGAGTAGATGACAAAATTTATAAAACCGCATACACACGGGGACTGGATGTAAAAAAGCACATAAGTGCTTATTCTCCATTATCCTCTATATAATAAATAATATATAATATAAGTAAATATAAATAAAATAAATAAATAGCATATATATATCTTTAGTGTTTATATATATATATATATATATAAACACTAAAGACAAGGAAATCTATGAATGTCCTTTTGTTTCAATTTATAAGCAAACAGTCATGGGCTTTCACGATACACTTACCCTTTCGCACGTTTCCATATTGTTATTTTTTTGTTCAAATTTGACGTGTGTGTAAGAAGTATTTGTGATGCTCTAAAATATGATCATCTGTTTATGACCCTCAGAGGTATAGCATGCAGAGCACACGCACTGGCTCCAGGTGTACTGGTCCACACTTCCTAGGTTAAAACGTCTAATGTCTCTGGGTTTTTACCACTAGACATTCAGAGAAACAGTGCTGGGAGTACATTGTCTGACTGTTAGAAATGCTTTATACTCGAAAATAAACCTCAAGTCTGAGAGAGATCTCCAAAGAGTACACTATCATGACAGTAGTTGCCTATAGGTTGCATAGAAAAGCGTTTATACATGCTGGTTTAAATCTTTTAACAAATATTGCGTTGCTCCAAAATATCAAGTATCCCTCACTCCAGCTTGGCATCTCAAGAGAGCACAATTTGACATCAGTTGTCATTACTTAATACAAAGTTGTAGTATAGATTAATATCTTCTCTTACAAGAAATCATCGGAAAGAACCTTATTTCAATAACTCAAAAGTTCTGACTGAGTCTTAAACGGTAATGGTGGCGGTGTTATACATCATACCTAAATTAAACGCTGAAAACACCCTGATCTTGAAAAGAAGATGCTTTTTGCATTAGAAATCATGACAATGTCAATGACACATACATTCTTAATAGATTGTCCAAAAGTTGCGTTTCTTCTTTGCTTTGATTTAAACACATTAATTCAAGCCATTAGGCAAGACACCATGTTTGAGACTTAAGGAGAGAAACCTGATATGGGGTGACATATTTGGTAGAACTGAATACATTGACCCTCCTTTTCTTTTCTTGTTCCCCTTTCTGATCAATTCGATCTTCTCTTTCTGCATTCGCTGATTCTTCTTGTTCTTGTCCTCCTCCTCCTTCTCTTCCTCCTTCTTCTTCGTCTTCTTCTTCTACTACTTGTGAGAAATTAATCATAAATCAAATTAGTACTGCAATAAAGTGATACTTCTTGTACATATTAGACAAGAAGAGGAATTTGGCATTACTGATTTAGAAAATATATCTGATAAAAAGAAGACCGTTACTTTTTTGCACTGACAGCTACTCATTTAAGTACTTTTGTGGGTTGATTAGGTTGACCAAACATTTAATCTACAATATTTTGTTAATGATTCACTTAATATGTTTTTTTTTTACTTAACACCTAGTTTCTGCTCTCATAAAATCCTTGATTTTTAAAAATGTGGCGGCAATGATGCTTATCTACAAAAATGCTACTGTTCTTTTCCATACAGTTAAGCACATGAAGATATACAGTCCTATAGTGTTCTTTTGATGTTCTTTGTATTGTTCTTGGTATCATTGTTATCATTGTTCTTTGTCTAATCACTATTATCTAAGTATATACATATGACTATAAAATCTATATAAAAAGATCAATACAAGACATTCCAAGGATATAAAAACAAATCTTCAAAAGATTCCTTTTACTTGGGACACAATATCGTCAAAGGTTTTGGAAATCTGTTTTTCATAGTTTTAAGGTCAATCTTTAAAAAAAAAAGAAATAAATACGACTTACCCTTTGGAGCGTCAGACTGGCAGTAGCACTGGCAATGTTCGTTGACAAAACAGGGTTCTGCACAAGGAGGGGGGTTGCTGCATCGGTCTGTTGGAAAGAACAGAGGCACAGTATATATGCAGCATTTACACTCACATACATACATACATACATACATACATACATACATACATACATACATACATACATACATACATACATACATACATACATACATACATACATACATACACACACACATACATGTGTGTATGTTTGTCCGTCGTGTCCGACGATGACCTCCAAAACAGCAGAGGAGGCAGCTGCTGTTTTGGAAACTGGGCAGAAATTTCATTATAGTGGAGATGCCTTGCCCACAGTACATCCCCATTCTCTCGGCCGAGTGGGCATAAGGACAGTCAGCGTTGGAGATGTTCTCCAAAGGCCAACCAGCCCCCAGGGCTGCAGCACATAAGGACTGTGCGAGTCACGCCTCCTAGTCAGAGAGTCATAGTCGATCACTAAAGACTAAGCTGTAAAGTGGAATTCCATGAGTGGGAAAACCACTGGTCATACAGCCTCTCACTTTGCTGTTGCCCCCA
>CM054155.1:12582799-12585299 GCA_028751875.1 Rapana venosa
AATGATTCAAGAAAGACGAAAAACGTCTATTTATACAGTGGAGGTATCACTGCTTTACATTTTGAATATAGATGTTGCTTCACTCTCTAATGTCATGGGTAAACTGAGGAGAATCAAGTGAACTGTTCTGCAATGGAACACATTTCTTTTTGAGGCTGACGTTGCAATGCCTGTCCTCTAGTGATGATTCATCATGGATATCAGCCATAATTGGCAAGTGTCATAAATCAGTGATATATATATATATATTATATATATATATATATATATATATATATATATTATATATATAATTTATATATTATTTTATATATATATATATAATCTACTATAATATATAGTATAGATAGAGAGAGAGAGAACCAGACAAAGACACAGAGAACTGAGACAGAGCTACTTGTCTGAACGAATCGTTAGAATATTCGCCTTTGTTTACCCCCCCCCTCTCTCTCTCTTGTGCTGTGTGTGTGTGTGTGTGTTAACAATTCGTAGATTGTGCCTGTGTGACCTTTTTCTTTTGTGGTGTGTGTGTTGTGTGATGTGTGTAGTGATTTTTTTTATCTGTTAATCCTATTTGTGGATGGTTGCATGCGTGAAAATGATTTTAATTTGTGAGGGGTTTGATTTGTAGCATTACAAGATTCAGCGCTCTATACATTTTGACCATTATTTGTTGAATTATTATCATCATATAAATCAAGGGGAATCCCACACATATCCCCCACCTTGAAGAATCCCAAAGTGACAAGCAGTAGGCCTTTACATTCCTCAACCTCAAAGCAAAAGGCAGGGTGAAGAAGGGGAGCAGTCCTGGTGCTGCTGGCCTGGACTTCCCGCACTCTACAGAACTCCCCCTACAGTGACCTGACATTGCTGGGCTCCTTGTGGACTTCTGATCCTAGTGATGCCACGTAGCGCATCTGGGTAGGGCTGTGGTGGAGAAGGTAAAGTGAACAACAAGGGAACAGCGGGATGGGAATGTCACAGGAGATGAGGCAGCAAAAGAAAAAAATGCTACTGTCCTGCAAAGAGCGATATCCCTTGTTAATTACATATGAACAGTTTAAGTGTATTGCATTCAAAACTTGGAGCTCATTCTCGTCCTTTCTATGCGACACATTTGTGAGATGACTAACGTATTTTTGTGTGTGGGCGTATGTGCATGTATGTACAGAATGTGCGTTTGTGCATGCGTATGTGTGATTGTGTGTTGACAATGTATCATGTATCTTGTATGCTGTGGAAAAGGAGTGAGCGTGGTGCAGTGAGTTGCTGATGTAAAACTGTGGACTTTACCAGACTGACTCGTCATCAGAGGAAATGTGAAAACCATTATGGTTAACACAGATATTGGGTTCTACACAGGAGTAGCATTAGTGTTAGGTACTCACAGTTTTGTCATAGTGCATGATAGAATGGTAGTCGTAGGGCAGTCCAAACTTGTCATCAGAACCTGCAGCATACTTGTTTATTTGGAAAATGTTATCTGGCTGTACGGTGAAGTAGTTGATTTTCACATAGTCGTCTCTGTTTGGTCGTTGATGTTCGTGAATCAGACCCATGGTGTGGCCAAGTTCATGTTCAACAGTTCCTCTCTGAAATTCAAAGAAAGCCAACCCTGTAACATGAACACACCATTTTGTAATACAGCAATTGTCTTTTCTTTATAAGGGTGTCATGTAAGAAAAAATCCTTAAGACAATGCTATAGTACATTTGTCAAGACATCCTACGGACAGATGCTTCACGAACTGCATAACCCACTGCACTGGTGGAGTTGTCTGTGCTTGCTGGATTTTTTGACCTCATCCTTTCTCAGACCCTGACTGGCTTCCTTTTCCAAGACAGAGGACTGTGATGTAGTGGCTGTGAACCCCTGGAGTCTGGCAGCCTACAGGGCAGTGTCCTGATGACGACTTTGGTTTGCACTGTGATGCCTTGCATGCAATGATGGTGAACATTTTCCAGGAGATGCTATCTGCCTGTTGTTTGATGTTCAGTAGTTACTGTCATTTTGCAGGTTTCTGAGAAGCCACCTGGTATAATAATGATAATAATAACAAATAGAATTTATATAAGCGCTATATACAC
The DNA here is from genome assembly GCA_028751875.1 of Rapana venosa. NCBI lineage: Eukaryota > Metazoa > Mollusca > Gastropoda > Neogastropoda > Muricidae > Rapana > Rapana venosa. Next base: position 12,584,890 of record CM054155.1, read on the forward strand.
TCTGTAAAAACAAATCAAACGCGCTGCATCCCCAACCACTCCACACATGCAATCAACAATGATTAACAGTTCAACAAATTCAAATACACACAAACGCACGCACCAGCGACACGCACACACACACACACACACACACACACACAACACACACAACACACACACCACACACACACACACACACAGATTATTATCCTTCAGCAGGGTGATGAAACTTGGCCTTGAAGGCAACGGACATATACTGAGCATAAACTATAGGGGGAAGTCTTAGGTTTGAAATAGGCATGTCTTGAGGCTGGATTTAAAAGTGTCGTAAGTAGGCTTTTTGCAAAGGTAGAGAGGAAGGTCATTCCAGATTGATGGACCAGAAACAGAGAAAGAGCGACGGCCAACGGTGGAGTGGTTGAATCTAG
>CM054155.1:12590299-12632799 GCA_028751875.1 Rapana venosa
AAAATACACAATTGGTTACATGTATATGCGTATAAATTGGAAAAAAATACTGGAGGGAAAGAGTGCAGGTAAGGAGAAGCGGAAAAAAGAAGTGCGGGGCATGGCTTACCCATTGTCTTTCTTTACTACCATCCTGTTCCTTTCAGTTGGAAGGGCTTCACGGAACCTTACACATGTTAGGCGTTCCCAATTTCTCATGCCTCTCTCGATCCAATTCAATTGCTCCTGGGCTGCACAAAGAAATGTCATTATGCTTTTGCTTCTAAAACTGCTGCTGCTGCTGCTGATAATAGGATAAGGACAAGGGAGGGATGGAAACACAGAAGAAAAAGATCATCAGCAATTGCAGAGACATAAGTACCACGAGCGATAGCAAGATAGCAATAGTGTGTGTGTGTGTAGATGTGTGTGTGTGTGTGTGTGTGTGTGTGTGTGTGTGCGCGCGCTTGCGCTTGCGCTTTTTGTGAGTATGTGTGTGCGTGTGTATGAGCATAAATTTGATATATGTTCATTCTAATATTTTTGTGGAGGGTTGCATGTGTGTGAATGATTTGAATGCAAGCCCTTGGTTTGTTTGCTTTACAAGATCCAGCGCTGTATAAATACCAGCCATTATTATTATTATTATTATTATTATTATTACCATCATTGTAGAAATCGTATTGGATGCTATTGCAAAAAGAAATAAACAAAAAACCAAAACAAATTAAAAAAAACACACCCCAACACTGCTTTCATTGTGTCTTTCACGTGAACTAGTTTTATGCTGCTAATAAGACCTCAATTTATAATTTTATCTAAAAGACTAGCACCCAGCCTTTCAGTCGTGAGCTGATGGAAGGTGGAAATGCTGAGACTCAGATGAGAATCAAACATGCAAGTGTTCACTTTGTAGACATGTTGCATCATTGTTCCACCACCCACCTCCCACAGAATGGGGTAGCTTACAACTTGGTTGGCCACTTTATTTTCCATCCACTGATGTAGGTTTTCTAAATGTGTGTGGAAAAACAGATGTATGTTTGTGTGTGTGTGTGTGTGTGTGTGTGTGTGTGTGTGTGTGTGTGTGTACTTTTTAACGGAACTTTAGACTTGAATTGCAAGCACTTTGTTGTTTCACACACTCACACGTGTGCACGTACACATATTATACGTAAACACACATGCAAATAAGCATGCACACACACAAACACACACATACACACGCACGCACGCACACAACACACAGCACGCACACACACCACACACACACACACACACACAACACACAACACACACACACACACACACACACACACATGGGGACGGGATAGCTTAGTGGTTAGAAAATTGCGCTTACAATCTGACGACCTGGGTTCGAATCCCATTCAAGGGGATTTTTTCCCCAATGGAGTTAACATCAGTGCCGCCTCCACTCTCCCCCAAAGTCCTTCAGATGAGACTATAAACCGAGGCCCCATGAGCCAATGTTTGCAGAACATCTTGTGCACATGTTAAACCCTGTTTCAATGTTCAAAAGAGTAGGCCATTGTATGCTGTTGTGAACAGATGACAAAATTTACAAAACTGCATACACACGGGGATGGATGTAAAAAGCACATGAGTGCTTATCCGTTATCCTCGATATCAAAGAATCAATAAATAAAATAAGACACACAGACACATAGACACACATACAGACACACACACACAGACATACACACAGACGCACACACACACACGCACGCGCACACACACGCACACACACAGCACACACACAGACACACACACACAAACACACATACACTGGATCATTGCATACCCTGAAGGACAAAGTCAAAACAAGAACTACTCACTGAATACGCCTGGCGTAATTTCATAGGGGATAACGCCATCTGTCCAGGGTGTGCCGGCAGTTCGGCCTGCTGCCCGTCCCCTCACTCCCCTGTATCAGACAACCTTTCAGCCTGTAGTGGTCATAGAGAGAGACAGACATATACATATAAATATACATGCAATCTACATGTTTATCTCTGCATTGCGTATTTGTTGTTGTTTTATATACACCACAGCAATAACACAGCAGATTGTACTCACTGGTATAGTCTTCTGTACTGTTTAAGTGTTAACACCAAGTCCGCTTGCTTTATCATTTCCTCGCCACTTTCTGATCTGCCATTAAAGTCCCCGGAGTCTGCAACAGCAAAAGGAGAGAGAGAGAGAGAGAGAGAGAGAGAGAGAGAGAGAGAGAGAGAGAGAGAGAGAGAGAGAGAGAGAGAGAGAGAGAGAGAGAGAGAGAGAGAGAGAAAACACTGAACACTGAAAGGAATTTATTGCCATTAACAATACAGTCTTGGTGGCAAGGGGCACAGTATGAACACAATTTAAACAATATGCTTTTTGCAACAAGGAAATAATGAAAACGGAAAGAGGAAAAGGTATCTCCAATAAATACATTCAACCGAATGCATTAATTGTTATACATAAATTGTTATCACAAGCTTGCACACCACACACAACACACACACACACACACACACACACAACACACACACACACACACACACACACACAACACACACACACAACACACACACACCACACACACACACACGTCAGTGTCATGTTACCAGCAAATCAGCAACAGTGTAAGACAAATCGACCACCCGACCCTCACATTCAAATAAGGCAATTTAGGCAACGGAGTTCGTATTCTACAAATATGGAAAACAAAATAGTGTTACATTGAAAAGGTATACCAGTTAACGGCAGTTTTCTTTTTTCTGCTGTGTTCCAAACAAAGGAGATAAATTTTGCAAGTGATTTTAGAAATTCTTCATCTCCGATCAAGAGAGTGCTAACTATATCTCTCACTCTTGAGATTTCTTTATTAAATATGAAGCATTTCTGACGGATGTCATCGTACGAATTACAATTTAAAAAAAATGCATTTCATCTTCAGTCTGCGAGCCACACATGGGGAATGGAGACTGTGCAGATTTGTCAGTGGAAAACCATGTTTTGCAGGCATTTAGGCCTAAAGTTCTTAATCTGAATCAAGCAAGATTACTCCTATGCCATTTATGTGTTACAACTGTAACATACTTTTCTGTTTGAAAAACACTTTTAAAGGAAGAGTACCAGTTATACTTTTCTGATTCTTCTATGCAAGCATGCCAGTCTTGTTTGTAGTAAGCTATCATTCTGTCTTTAAATTCCCACAAAAATCTTTGCTCAAATCCAACTCCCTGGCACATCCACTCAATACCAAATCCATGCGTCGTTAGTAATTGCTTAACAAAAATGCCCAGTTGTGTTTCCCTGTTTCTAGTTCGATACGCAGTATCTCATACGCTTGACTGCACAATCTTGATATAGGAAGTTGAGTTAATTTTCACCAATACTTAATACACTTTACTTGTGATCTTATAAATAGAGGGTAGCGGCCATTTTCACCATACACCATTTTGTTAGACGAGTGTACTGGTACTGAAAGGAATCGTTCATTGCATAGGTGTGCACTTTTTCCATTTCATTATAAACAAATAATCCCCAAATATCTACTCCATACATTAGCATAGGCTCGATTTGAGTATCAAAAAGCTTGCAGAAAATTGAAAAATCAGTGCTGTTTAGTTTCCTAAAAGACCTTAGAATTTCCATAGTTCCCCATTTCGCTTTTTGGCAACTTTCACTCTATGCATTTTTGAAACTTAGTTTTGTTGTGAAAGTAAGGCCTAAATACTTATAAAAGTTTGTTACTTTAATTTCAGCATTACCATAAAACTACTTCTCTCCCACTGAAAGATGACCGCCCTTTAGAAAAACCATAACACTTGTCTTTTCTAAATTAACAGACAGATTCAACCTATCAGCTTCACATTTCAAAGAATTTAACTGGTTTTGCAGCCCTAAAATAGTATTTGGCAACAGTATAATGTCATCGGCGAAAAGTAACATGAATACTTCTACACCTCCTGGGATTAATTGTATGCCATATCTTCCTTTTTTGTTAATTCTATAGCTACCTCATTAATAAAGAAAGGGACTAAAAGGACACCCTTGCTCAACTCCCCTGGGGCATTCAAAAACATCTGAATACATATATGTCACGTACACATGCTATCACAGACTCGTACACACCTTTCAGGGCCATATAGATTTTGCCATTTACTCTATTATAGCGTAATATATTCCACAGGGCGTTTCTATCAAGTGAGTCAAATGCTTTGCGAAAGTTGACAAATACAACATATAAATTTATATTTTTATGAAGATATTTTTGGACTAAAGCATATAATGTAAAAATGTAATCTACTGAACTATAACCAGATCGAAATCCTGTTTGTTCTTCTATTATCTTTTTTTCCTTTCTCTGCCCATTTTGTAAGGTATCTATTTAGTATATGTGCATAAGCATTACCTATAACACTTTTTAGTGCAATGCCTCAATAATTATCTGGGTTATTAACATCTCCATTGTTATGTATAGGAATGATTGCAGATTTGGCTCAGTCTAAGGGGGAAGTACAAGTTTGAAACAAATGATTAAACAAACAATTAACCACTATTTCGTTAGAATGTTTTAACATTTCACCTAGAATTTTGTCGGGTCCAGCACTTTTGTGATTTCTAAGGCTTTTAATGCTGTCAGTTACTTCTCTTTTATCATTTGGGTTAGTCAAATAAACGACTCCTGACTTTGAGTTGGTTCAAAGTCCGAATTAGGCTCACTTTCTGCCTTATGCCAAAGCTCTGAAAGACAGCATGGAAATGATCATACCACTGATTTAGATTTATTTCATTGTAAATAGTAGTTCTTCTGTTTACTGTCTTGATCACTGACCAAAACAGTCTTGAGTCATTTATAGAATCCTTAAGCTTTTTGATTTTTGTTTATTCGAATTCATGTTTCTTTTGCCTTTTTAATTTAAACATTCAGATCGTTCTCTCACATATAGGTCTTTCAGAATTCTCTTCCTATTTTCTGTTGTAGTTCTTTGAAAATTTTTCAACAGTCTTTTCACAGCTTTTTGTGTGTGTTCATATTCAAAGTCAAACCACACATCAACATGTTTCTTTCTCTTGCAAACCGCTCTAACCATACATGCAGCTGCACTATACATTGTTTGAACAATGGTACAAACAATGAGAGAGAGAGAGGCAAAGGCAAGACAACTGTCTTTGTTTCTAGAAAGCAGATAAGCATTCACAAGCTTTATAGTATCCAGTACTTGCCCTCATGGGGAATTCTCTCATGATAGTAAAGTTGATGTAAAACTCTATATAATTCAGATATCAAAGCAAAAACTAGGCCCCAAACCAATAGCTTTCACCACGCACAACACAAAACAAACATATTACACAAACCAAACCAAACAAACAATCTCATAGATTTCAAAAACAGGAAAAACAGAAATGTTTATCTATAAATAAGACTAAAATGTTGATGTATTATTAAACACACAAACAGACATCACACACAGACAGACAGACAGACAGACACACACACAACACCAAATACACACTCACACACATACATGCACGTGCGCGCTGCACACACACATTAACACATACATACACACTCACACACACACAAACTCACACAAACACACTCAACACATATACACGCACACACACACACACTACACACACACACACACACACACACACCACATGCCGCACGCGCAACGCTTACGTGCGCGCGCGCGTGCACACAAACAAATAACTGAGCACACGGTTATTAGGGAAATAAGTGAAAAACTAAGTATAAGTAAGCAAGATGCAATGAATCAATATTAAAAAATAAATGACAAGTACGAGGCTTTTAACTATGTCAGCAAGGAAGATTGGAGCATACAAACAACCAAGTCAACCAGTCAGTCAATCACCAAGTCAGTAAATAAATAAATTATTCAATCATCAGTGTTCTAAACTAGTAATCTAGCTGACCACAGATGCCCTGAAACTAAATTCTTCTGTGAACATTGTGGACGCATACAAATATTTATATATATATATATATATATATTATAATATAAAATATATTATATATATATATATAAATATATATATTTATATAATATATATTAATACATACATACATACATACATACATACACACACATATGCTCTCTGCGTGTTTGATGAAGAAGTAGTAAATTTTAAATGGTAATTAAAACAGTGTTTAAGTGAAATAAAAAAAAGTTCCTGGCAAATATTATTCATGAGATATGGTCTGACCATGGCATACTGTTATTTAGGATAGTCTATAAGACTTTGTGAGTGTTTGTCTCTTCAACAATCCGATTATTTATGTACAAATAAATATCAGTTGAAAAGATGATTTTTCGTTTTTTCAAGTGGGTTGAGCGTATAGAGTAGCAGATAAACTTTCTTTTTGTAGAATGGAGACGTGCTTTGTTGAGTTTAGACCAGATGATTAATAGTCCCTTACAGTCCTAGGAAATATGGCAGTACTGACAAAAAAGAGGTGTGATATCAGTACAACAGCAAATTCACACTGTTTATTACAGGATGATAGTCACTAGTTGATGCACATTGAAAATAATAATGGTTCCACTATCAGACCTTGGAGAACACCATATTTTTAGGGTACTCAAGATGATGTCCTTTCACAAAACATTACTAAGCGCATTTCATCAGCAATAAAAGATGACTACAGATCTACTGTGTTACCGAACAGGCCATACATTTTATTTCTTATATATTATGTGTATACACTCAGTTACCTCAAAAGCTTTTGTAGAATCAACGGAAAGAACACCAGTCAGTTTTATTTTTCTATATATTATTTATCCATTTGTGGTGTGTCAGGGAAGCTATTGCCATTTGACATGAAACCTAACTTGAATGAAACAGCATGAAAAATTAAAATATAATCAAGTGTGCAATTTGAAAGTGACTTTGTTATAGCTTAGGAAATGTAGGCATGGTAGACCATTTTAATAAGTTTATTACTGAGAGAGAGGGAGAGTCACACAATTGCCCACAAGATACCAGACAACTAGCTCCCTTGATTCCTCACTGTGTACCTGCCTTACTGAACCAATTATTCACACTAGCTTCCTTGCTTCCTCACTGTGTACCTGCCTTACTGAACCAATTATTCACACTAGCTCCTTGCTTCCTCACTGTGTACCTGCCTTACTGAACCAATTATTCACACTAGCTCCCTTGCTTCCTCACAGTGTACCTGCCTTACTGAACCAATTATTCACACTAGCTCCCTTGCTTCCTCACTGTGTACCTGCCTTACTGAACCAGGTAATCACCCATTCAATTGTCAGTCTGCTGAAACATTGATAAACAAGTAAGGTAACAAAAAACATCGCTAGGTAATTAACCAACCAGAAATGAGGCATCAACTAGGTCTTCAAGCAAAAGTGTCTAGCATGTGAGCAAGCTGACTAGACCAAAAGCAATCAGTTCACAGTGGACCAGCCACCCAACCCGTCACCAAGGAAAGCCAATGTGCACATCCCTTGTGGATGCTGACACACCGTTGTTGATGTCGCTGACAGCAGACTTACTTTCAGCAGCTGCGTTGAACTGGGCACGGCGCCAGTAAGGCGTAGGCCGCGGTGGTCTTGCCATCCAGCCGCTCTGTCACACACACAACTAGTGCTCCACTGCCTGCCTCTCTAGTGTGGCATGGCATGTACATGAGTCATGGTCCAAGCAAAGTCATTGTACTGTCTCCTGAACGTATTTTGCCTTGGTATTCTTGTCAAATGTTATGCTTTGATGCTATTAGGATAAATTCATGTGTTTTTTTTCTCATGTTTTCTAAATATTTGTTTGGTTTTCATTCCTCAAAAAGCTACTGTTTATCAAACACTGCAAGGAATATTATCACTTTTGCTCTAATCCTTTCTTAATAAAAGTTTAAAAGTATCTTCGTGAAGGCATATATATATATATATATATATATATATATATATATATATATATTATATATATATGTATATAATATTATATTTATATATATATATATATATATGCGTTTTTGAGCATGCATTATTTCTTTAGGCCATAAATCATGCTTTTATTGCCTGACAATACAATTTACAGACTAGATTTGTATTCTTTATTTAATGTTCATTGCTTTATAATAGTACAATAAGAAAACACTCATATTTCTGTGAGACCTCCTATCATTGGCTATGTAAATCATGACATGCAAATATTCATACATTGTAGCTGTGTTACACATCATTTCTCTCCCTCTCTCTGTGAAATAATTCTTCACCCTTACTCTTCAATTTCTGACATGCTGTTTGCTCCACCCATGATCTACATCACGCCTACACACAGGGTGCTTTACAAGAAGTGGACTGACTACACTCTAAAACAGACCCCAGCTAACCCCCACACCTTCTCCTGACACGTCTTAAACCACAAGGTTCAGGCAGAGCAAAGCAGACAACAGCAGAAGGAAGCAAGAAGCTCGGAAGACATGGTTGCTGACAGTCAATGACATGGAGATTCAAGACTGCAGTAGGTCGTGTAGACGAGTAGTCTAGCCTATGGGCCAACAAGAGTCTCATATTTTACCTTTCCCTCAGGCTGTGGAAAACGAACCTTCATCAATGATGGTATGCCACGTGCAAGAAGATGATGACCACGGTATGGTTCGTGCCATATGACAGGGTTTGTAAGTGACATCAATAATGTTTTTGTTAAGGAAAGGGAAAAGGCAACCATAAAGACACGAAAAAAGAGAAAACACACACAAATTTGGGGAAAAAAGTGCAGAAAAAAGAAAAGAAAGAAAAACGGAAAGGAAAATTGACAACAGGGGAGAAAGGGAAAACCAGAAAAAGGGAAAGAAAAAAATGCTCCCACAATTTTTTATTCGAGTAAATTAAGCAATGTCTTTTTTCATAAACCCCCCTGGGGGAAAAAAAAAACCCTTTATCGTTTTCCTAAAAACTTTTAACCCCCAAAAACCCCCCCCCCCACCCCCCCCCCCCCCCAAAAAACCAAAAAAAAAAACCCCAAAAACCCACCCCCCCCCCCCCCCCCCCCCCCCCCCCAAAAAAAAAGGGGAAAAAAAAAAACCCAAAAAAAGAAAATAAAAAAAAAAACCCCCAAAACCCCAAAAATTTCCCAACCAAAAAAAAAACCCCCCCCAAAAAAAAAAAAAAAAAATTTTTACCCAAGCCCATCCCCACCCAAAAAAAAATTTTCCTCCTTTTCCAACCCCAAAAAAAAAAAAAACCTTCTTTACCATAACTTTCCCCCCAAAATAAAGGGGGAAAAAGGAAGGGAAGGAATGGTTTTTGGGGGATTTCAATAAATTCCCAAAAAATTCCCCCCCGGGATCCCTAACATTTTTGTTATTTCCTTTCTTTATTTTGAAAGAAAAAATTTTTTTCCCCCCTCCAAAAAAAAAAGGAAAAAAACAAAAAAAAATTTTTCCTATACAGTATTGGGGAAAATTTGGGGGGTTTTTTTGGAATTTGGGAGTGTTGGGGTAATTTTTTTTTGGGGGGGGTTTTTGGGGGGGGGGGGGGTTCCGGGAAATATTTGAAACAAAGAGGGGAAGAAGAGAGAAAGACAATGACAATGACAATGACAATGACAATGACAATGACAAATCTTTTATTTCGAGGATAAGAATAAGCACACATGTGCTTTTTTACATCCAGTCCTCGCCCGTAGGGATACATCTTAATAATAATAATCCAACACTTATACAGTCTCACAATAGAAACAAGGGAAAAACCCTTTTCAAAACAGTCCCCCCTAAACCCCCCCCTCCCCCCCAAAGCAAACAAATAAAAGAAAACCCTAAAAAACACCCCCCCCCCCAAACAAAAACAAAAGAACAACCCCTAACCAAAACAAACAAACAAACAAAAGAGAAAGAAAAACCAAACCAACAAAGAAGAAAAAAAAGAGAAAAACAGGCAAACAACAACAACAAGAACAACAACAGTGCCAAGAAAAATAACACAACCAAACTTAATAAGTCATAAAGATAAACATCTACACGTTGTCAAATGGTACATATACTTGTTACACATAACTATAAGATATTGAAATAGGGCACTCATTAAAACTTAAGTACAGAGGTAAGTCCAATAAAGTATTGAAAATATAAAATATGAATCCTTCGTCCGGATACACTATAACTATAAGAAAGACGATAAAAGGTGAGAGAGAGACAGTGGCAGAGAGACAGAGAGTGTGTGTGTGTGTGTATTTCAGAGATAATATCCAATATATAATTCCCCAAACAGTATGCGATCCCATCAACACTCATTTTTGATTATACTCGTTTCAAATTATATGTCATGATAATGACATAAGTGGAACTATGATGGATTGGGTCCACTGTTCAGGCCACTGTTTGCTGGTCCAGATGCGTTGGCAGATGATTGTTAATGCCTTGATCACCTCTGGGCCTCCGCTCTTGATGAGCTCAGCCGGGATGTTGTCAATCCCTGGTGACTTGCCTCCTTTCAGGGATCTTACTGCTTCTTCTACCTCTTCCTCCAGTACCTGTGTGTTTTCAGGATCTGATGGTCTGGGATCTTGCTCGTGAAGTTTGTTCGGATCAGCCTTCAGCTTGTAGTTGTACAGGTCTCTGCAATACTCTGTCCATCTCTTCATGATAGTGGCGCTCTCTGTAAGGACTGACCCCTCTTTGTCTTCAATAACGGAGGTCTTTGGTTGCTGGGACTTGGTTAGTATCTTGATGGTCTGGTACGCCTCTTTGCTGTCTCCTTTCGCCATTGCCTTCTCAACCTTGGAGCATTGTTCTGACATCCAGTTCCCCATGGCCTCAGTCATCTTCTTCTTGATTGATCTGTGTGACTGTTCTATACTCTTCGGCCGTTTCGGGTTTTTGTTCTTCACTGGCTTTAGCTCCCTACGTTGGTCGCACAGGTCCAGGATATCGTTGGTAACCCACGGTTGGTTCTTTTTCCTCTCTTTCCCAAGGATTCCAGCGCTGTCTCCTGAATGTCTTGCTGAAGGTCTCAGTGAGGTTGTTGATGTCATCTTGGAGGAAATTCAATGCTGCAAATCTGCCCCCTATCTCAGCTTTAAAGATTTCAGTGACTTCGGGGTCCTTCAGCTTTTCCATGTTGAACCGCAAACGGGGATTTCTCTTCTGGTTCTTCGTCTTCAGCTTGATCTGTAGGGTCATGAGTACCATGTCGTGGTCACTACCAATATCAGCGCCAGGGAAACTTCTTGTCTGGGCTTTGTTGATGATCGACTTAAATCGTTTGGGGGCCAAGATGTAGTCAATCTGGTTATGTGTCTTTCCATTTGGTGAGTGCCACGTCGTTCTTCTTGATGTCTTGTGGGGGTATAAGGTGTTGGCGACAGTAAGATTGTGGCTGCTTGCGAATTCCAAAAGTCTGAGACCTCTATCATTAGTTTCGTCCATGCCAAAACGGCCTACTGTCCCTGGCCATTGGTCATAAGCGTCAGGTCCGATCTTGGCATTCCAGTCGCCCTGGATCACGAGAAAGTCCTTCTTTGGAGTTGATTTGATGCGCTCCCAGATCTTCGTAGAAACACTCGATTGCTTCATCATCGTAGTCTGATGTTGGTGCATAGACTTGTATGATGGTCATGTTGTGTGGTTTTGCTGCGACACGCATGGAGATCATCTGCTTGAAATTGGGGTACAGCTGATGACACTGTTAGTCCTCTTCTTGTTGACAAGAAATCCTACTCCGTGTTGGTGTTTGGAGTCGTCGCCACTATACCATAGTTTGTGATCCTCCTCTGTAGTTGCTTCGCCGAATCCGACCCAACGGACTTCGGCCAGTCCCAGTATGTCCCATTCGTATCTTCGAAGTTCGTGGGTTAGCTCTTGGAGCTTCCCACATGCGTACAAGGTACGGATGTTCCATGTACCAATGATGGTCCTTTCAGCCTGGAGTTTGATAGCTGTTGTTTGCGTCCCAGTCGCATATTTTCCACCTCCATCCTGGAACGCTCCAATGGAAGGCGCGGTTGTTGGTATTCCGGGCCTCAACCGATCCGGCATGTCTTTCCTTGCAGTGTTGTCCATGTAGGTATTTCTGTGGGCGTGGATTGCTTGGCGGCGCCCATCTCCTCTCCAAGCTGCTATTTGCCCATAGCTGGGGATTTTTGGGTCGGGTTATCTCCCCACTGAGACAGGTAGTACTGGGTTACAGGTTACCAGTAGCAGAGGAACACCTCTGACTCTGACTCTGACAGTGGACCCAATCCATCATAGTTCCACTTCCAAAGAAGGGAGACCTGAAGAAGTGCCAAAATTACAGAACAATCAGTCTGATAAGCCATCCAAGCAAAGTTATGCTACGCATTGCCTTGAACAGACTGAAACCACAAGCAGAAGAAATCCTATCAGAAGAACAGGCAGGATTCAGACCAGGTCGAAGCACTGTCGAACAGATCTTCAACATCAGAATGCTCATAGAGAAGCATCTCCAACATCAGCTACAGCTCTACAACAACTTCATTGACTTCAAGAAGGCCTCGATCGAGTGTGGCAAGAAGCTCTGTGGCAAGTCATGAGAGACTATAGCTTCGACGAGGACCTGATTCAAGTCATCCAGGCGCTGTATGACAGCTCCCACAGTGCAGTCCTCATGGGTGGAGAAATCGGGGAGTTCTTCCGGACTTCAGTTGGAGTTCGACAAGGCTGACCGCTATCCCCCGTTCTTTTCAACGTGTTTCCTGGAGAACATCATGCAGGAGGCCCTCCTTGGCTTCAAGACCACAATCACAATAGGAGGAAGGGCCAGTCTGCAATCTTCGATTCGCAGACGATATTGATCTCATGGGCCGCAGTGAAGAAGAAACTCCAGGATCTCACCACCAGACTGGAAACATCAGCCAATGCCCACGGTATGGAGATCAGCACAGAAAAGAGCAAGATCCTAGTGAACAGTACCACACTGACCACTCTCCCACCAGCATCAAGATGAGTGGCGAGACACTAGAGGAGGTGGAAACTTTCAAGTACCTTGGAGCAGTCATCACCAAAGAAGGCACAAGCACACAAGAGGTGAAGATCAGACTTGCTGTGGCACTCTCCTCCATGACTAAGCTGGCGAAAGTGTGGAGAAACCACAACATCAGAACCCACACCAAGGTCAGACTCTACAAGGCACTCGTCACATCCATTGCCTTGTACAGCTGTGAAGCATGGACACTTACTGCCGATTTAGAACGTCGCATTCAAGCCTTTGAGATGAAGTGCCTCAGGGGGATCCTGAACATCACCTACAGAGACCGCAAAACCAATGAATACGTCTGGCAGCAGATCGAGGCACTGGCTGGCAAACAAGAACCATTGCTAGATACAGTCAAACGGAGGAAACTGAAGTGGTTTGGCCACACAACAAGGCATAACAGCCTGTCAAAGACAGTCCTGCAGGGAATGGTGGAAGGAGCAAGGAGGCAGGGACGACCACGCAAAAGCTGGATGTCCAACATCAAGGAGTGGACCGGCCTCACTGTACCAAGCCTCCTGAAAACAGCCCAGGACAGAACCATTTGGCGGTCCACTTGCAGCGTCCATGCGGGTACCCCAACGGTTGTCCCGACCAAGGGATGAGTGAGTGAGTGAGTGAATGACATAAATTCAATACCCATACATTCACACAATAAAAACAAGAAACAAAACAAAGAAGAAATCTAAACCTATACAGTCATTGAGGGAGAGAAAGTGAGTGAGTGAGTGAGTGAGTGAGTGTGTGTGTGTGTGTGTGTGTGTGTGTGTGTGTGTGTGTGTGTGTGTGTGTGTGAGTGTGTGGGGGTGGGGGTGGGGGTGGGGGTGTTTCATAGATAATGCTAAATATATAATACTCACATAGCACACGATCAACACAAACACTTTTTAATTATACTCATAAAAATTGAATGTCATGATAATAAAATAAGTGCAATACCCATACACTCACACAATAAAGAGGGGGAAAAGCCAATAAAGTCATAAAAAGAACATCTGCAAAGAGACTTTATTGGCTCCCCCCCCCCTCTTTATTGTGTGAGTGTATGGGTATTGCACTTATTTTATTATCAAGACATTCAATTTGTATGAGTTTAATTAAACAGTGTTTGTGTTGATCGTGTGCTATGTGAGTATTATATATTTAGTATTATCCCTGAAAGACCCCCCCCCACACACACACTCACAGAGAGAGAAAGATAGAGAGAGAGAGAGAGAGAGAGAGAGAGAGAGAGAGAGAGAGAGAGAGAGAGAGAGAGAGAGAGAGAGAGAGAGAGAGAGAGAGAGAGGAGAGAGAGACACTGAAACAGAATCAGAGAGACAGAAACAGAGACAGAGAAGAAAGACAGATGCATAACTCGAACTCGAACTCGAATGATTTATTCAAAAAAAGGCCATGGGCCCATACATGAAGGGGGTTGCCGAACTGCTTAGTGTTTTGGTGGGGGTAACAATATCTCTCTTATTCTGAAAGCTTTACACAAATATAAAGTGAGGCTGTGCACAACCTCAGGATGACTTGATGCCAGGAGTAAACAGAGTCTAAATAAATTAGGCTGTCTACTATATACCACTACTGTGAAGTATCTAGGAGTTGTTATCGACAACACACTGTCTGTGCAAAAATTCATCACCCAGACCTGCCAGTCATGCTACTTTCAATTATGGCGTATCGGTGCAATTCGAAAGTACCTGTCCATTGATGCAACATCCAAACTTGTTGCATCTCTCATTCTCTCACGTCTTGACTATTGCAATTCTCTTTTAGCTGGTCTGCCAGCAACATCTATACACTCCCTTCAACGTATACAAAACTCGGCAGCTCGCCTAGTCCTCAGAAAGACAAAATCTGAACACATTACTCCTCTCTTGCGATCTATCCACTGGTTGCCTGTGCCACAGAGAGTAAACTATAAGATCAGTACCCTCTGTTACAAATGTCTCCACCAAACAGCACCCTCCTGCCTCTGTGAATGTCTTCACCTGTACACTCCTCGTTCCCCCCGCTCTGCTGCATATACCTTTTGCTTACGAATACCTAGATTCAACCAATCCACTGTTGGTCGTCGCTCTTTCTCTATTTCTGATCCATCAATCTGGAACGACCTTTCTCTCTCTCTCTCTCTCTCTCTCTCTCTCTCTCTCTCTCTCTCTCTCTCTCTCTCCTCTCTCTCTCTCTCTCTCCTCTCTTCGACAAAAGCCTACATATGACACATTTACATTCATCCTCAAGACATATTTATTTCAAACCTAACTTTTTACGTCTTTCATCTCAAAACTGCCCCTGCCTTCAACAGCCCAAATCCCATTAACCTGCCAAAGCCTACAACCTGTGTGTGTGTGTGTGTGTGTGTGTGTGTGTGTGTGTGTGTGTGTGTGTGTGTGTGTGTGTGTAGGTGGTACATTTGAATTTTGTTTAAGATTTTGATAGTTATTAGCTGCATGACTCTGTAAGAATATGTTGAGTGCAAGCGCTCTGATTTGTCTTTATACAAATTCCATTTATTATTATTATTATTATTATTATTATTATTATTATTCTACTATATTTAACAGGGATATAATTCTGCCTAACATCCTCTAATACTGGGCAGCAGAACACAAAATGTACTTCATCCTCCGGTGCTTGCTTACATAATGAGCATAACAGCCTCAGATCGTCAATGTCATGGTCTCGGTATCTTAATTTATGAACATTTATATCTGATACACCAAGTCTAAACTTAGACATAATTCTATGAACATTTATATCTGATACACCAAGTCTAAACTTAGACATAATTCTTTCCAAATGTATATCCATATCAAGTTTTAGATAAGGTTTGACATTATGCGAGCTTATAAATTGTCTGTACATTTGAAATCTTTCAATGCTTTGTATATGATCACTCCATTGCTGCCATCGGCAGTCAATCAATCTTTGCCTGAAAGCGTTAATAAACTCTCTACAATTTTCGACTCCTTGATTGAGCCAAAACAAATCCAAACCCGAGTTCACACAAACAGGTACGTATTTGTGTAGCCCAGTTGTTTTTCCCTTTGACATCTAGATCATAAAGCATGTTGTAGGATTTAAAAGGTAGCCTGCTATCATTAATATGCAAAATCTTAATCCAATGTCTAACGCATCTTACAGCAGCATTAACAGAGAGAGAATATCTATTAGTTTAAGTATAAACAAGATCGTTAGGTGTATGTCCATCTAAGCCTAAAAACTGTTTTAAAGCAAAGAGGTGTACTGATTCACAATGTGTTACAGCCGCATCCAAGCCTGAAATTTCTGCACCATATAACACAGTGGGTTTGTATTTGTGCATCAAATATCTTAATGAACAAGTCAAAAGAGTTATTATTCAATATTCGTAGTTTTTCAACACAAATAACAATCTTCGTTTCCTTGACTTGCCTGATCTTTACATGCAGTTGTGAAACTAAGCTTAGTAGAAAAGCAGATTCCTTAATATTCATATACATTAATCACAGGCATGACGTTTCCATTGTACAACCAGTTTTCATGAGCAGCCAAAAAGCCACCTTTTCTGAATATAACGATATTACTCTTATTCAGATTAACCTTAAGATCAAGTGATGTTGCAGCACTGTTTAAGCTATTTAACTGCTTTTGTAAGCCTACAACTGCTTCAGATAGCAGGATAACATCATCAGCAAGCAGAAGAATAAACAACTCTGATAAATCTTGAGGGAAAGTGGCACCATGTTTACCATTATTGATGACGTCTCTGGCTAACTCAGTGATAAAAACAGAAAACAATAAAGGGCTACATACATCACCCTGTTCAACACCAGTGGTACATTATATTATGTCAGTCACTTTAGTTCCACATCTTATTCTGCTTCTGACATTCTGATACAAGTGACTGAAAGATGCAGAAGAGAGAGAGAGAGAGAGAGAGAGAGAGAGAAAAAGAGAGAGGAAGAGGGGAGAGAGAGAGAGAGAGAGACAGACAGACAGACAGACAGACAGACAGACAGACACACAGACACACAGACAGACAGACACTTTGGTTGAGGGTTAAGGGCAACGGTGCTTGAGGCCAATGTGTCTTTAGTTAAGAAGGTGGTGTACACAGCCACAACCATTTCTCATTCTCCACAAAATGTCCTCTGCCTTGTTTTGCACTTTGCACACCACAGAAACTTCATTATGTTATAACTTGGAGATTTTGAGTCTGCATTCAAGTTGTTTTGTGTTGTATTGTGATGCACTGTATTGTATTGTATCTATTGCACTGTATTGTGATGGAATGTATTGTATTGTAATTTATTATACTGTATTGCATATTGTTGTAGCATATTATATTGTACTGTATCGTAATCTATACTGGATTTAGTCAGAGCATATTTTTTTTCCTGAATGCAATTCTTCCTTGAACGCTCAGATAGCAACTATTGTTGTCTGTTATAAGAGTGAAAATGCATTGCACTGCCGTCAAGTTCCTGACAAGTTACCCAGCGCATCCAACTTCGCTTGGGAGAACTTTTATCTTTAAGATTTCCGGGAAATAAAGGCAGAATGGACCAAGATAGGCAGAATGCCAAGAAAGTGACAGGGAGAAAACGACAAGCGAATTATAAGGTGATAGAAAATAAAAGAAATTTCAGCACAGAATTTCCCGAAGGTGAGAATGTCTTAATAATGACAGTTCCTCCTATCTCCAAGGTAGGGGATGACATTTTATTTTATTTTAAATTCTTTTCGGATAACGAAAACACCATGTGCTTTTACATCCGTCCCTGTGTATGCGGTTTGTAATTCGTCGCTTATTCCTGGCCACGCACCAATGACACTCTTACAAAAGCGGAACAGATTTAATTGTGTGCGCAGTGTTCTGCTGCTTGCACACGGAGCTTCGGTTTATAGTCTCATCCAAGACTTTTGGGATAGTGTACGAACACTGATGTGACTCCAGGGAAATAAAAAATAATAATAATAATAATAATAATAATAATATAATATATAAAAAAAATAATAACAACAACAACAACAGCAGCATCACACAAACAACAATCACAACAAAAAAAAAAACAAACCAAACTAAAACAATCAATAATAATAATAATAATAATAACATTGAATTTATACAGCGCTATATCTAAAAAAACCAACAAACAAGCGCTTCATCGTCCTAGTCTTTCAAGCAGCCAGTTACAATTAATGAATTCTTAAAATTCAAATGTAAACACACACCGCGACAATTAACTTTTTACAAATACAATGTAACACACCACGCGCGCGCGCATCCCCCCCTCACCACACAAAGGTTGTACACCGGCAGAGTGATGGTGGGGGGGGGGGAGTTGGTTGTTGAGGGCAGGACAGAAATGAGATAAAACATAGGGAGATCTTAGGTTTGAAATAATGCGTCTTTAGCTGGATTTAAGCATCATAAGTAGGCTTTTGACGAAGGAGAGGGGGGTCGTTCCAGATTACTGGACCAGAAACAGAGAAAGAGCGACGGCCAAACAGTGGCCTGGTGAATCAGGTATTTTAAGAACAAGGTATCTGCAGCAGAGCGGAGGGAACGAGAAGGAGTTGTACAAGTGAAGACATTCACAGAGGTAGGAAGGTGCTGTTTGTGGAGACTTTGTTACAGAGGGTACAGATCTTATAGTTTACCCTCTTGGTACAGGCAGCCAGTGGAGAAATCGCAAGAGAGGAGTAATGTGCTCAGATTTTGTCTTTCTGAGGACTAGGCGAGCTGTCGAGTTTTGTATACGTTGAAGAGGGTGGATAGATGATACTGGCAGACCAGCCAAAAGAGAATTGCAATAGTCCAGAGTGAGAGAATGAAGATGTGACTAGTTTGGATGTTGCACCAGTGGACAGATACTTTCGAACTGCACTAATGCGCCGTAATTGAAAGTAGCACTACTGGCAGGTTTGGGTGACGGATTTTTGCATGGAGAGCGTGTTATCATAACTACCCCTAGATATTTCACTACAGTGGATAGAGGGACAGACGTATTGCCGAAATATAAAATATCGAAAAATATAGAAAATATCCCCTAGAATGGAAATCAACTCGGATCGTCAGATTGCGAGCGCAATGTTCTAACCACTCGGCTCCCCTTGACAGTCAAGACACTGGTTCCCTGTAGAGGGCATCACTGCTGGTTCAGGGTCTCCCAGGTTTTCTTTCCTTGTCTGCTTTGTATCAGTTTACATAGTAGAGTGACTTGTTCCACCTAATTTTACCAGGGACAGCTCTCTTGATGCCGAGGGTTCTTTGTGTATGCTAATGTGTGTTTTAGTACACAATACTTGATTTATCGTCTGGTCAAAAGACTGGCACCATACTCCCCACTTGAGATCTAGACCAAGGGTGAAAAGTTCAAAGAACAAAGGGGTGGGGAGGGGGGGGGGGAAGAGACTGAACCTGCACTTTTCACTTTGTGGGTATTTGTGCTACATCAAGACCACTGATTTACAACATCTTTAGGTTTGTTTTTTCTTCAGAAACAAAGCATAATCCTGTTTGCTTGTCTGTCTGTCTGTCTGCCTGCCCGGCATGCTGCCTTTATACATGGCTCTTTCTCCCTGTCTGTCTGCCTGCCTGTCTGTCTATCTGGCTCTTTATTCCCGCGCGCGGTATGGTGTTTTGGCGGATGTGTGTATGTGTGTGTGTGTGTGAGTGTTGTGTGTGTGGTGTGTGTGTGATGTGTGTTGTAGTGGGCTCTGCGCACGTTGTCTTGTATTGCGTGGTGCTTGTTTTTATTTGTTGTGTGTGTGTGTTGTGTGTGTGTGTGTGTGTGTGTGTGGTTGTGTGTGTGTGTCGTGTGTGTGTGTGGTGTGTGTTCATAGACTATTCTTATATTTTGTTAATAATTGTGCATTCCTTTTCTCGTACTTAACCCCCCCCCCCCCCCCCCATCCGTATCTTCTCTTACCCTTTTCATGCTTTGTATTATTATCAATTGCTTTCTTTTAGTGCCTGCATCTTTTTAACTGTTTTATATTTCACACAAAAATATATATTTAAAAAAATTCAGGTTTGTTTTTGCTTGCTTCATTTTTTTGCATGGCCGTTGGTTTGTTTTTATCCGAGAAACGTAAAGAAAAGAAATATGCATACGAAGGAGGGCAGTAGGGAGCAATAAAAATCAGTACAAGGACACAACAAAAAACAGTATTAAAGACAGTGACTGCACCAAAAAACATCCAACCAAAAACAAAAAACAAAAACAACCCCTTCTGTATAGGTAGAGCATGATAGAAACTATAGTTGTTGCTACAGCACAAACATCGACAGATGGCTCTTCCACCCACAACAGACTGACCAATATTCTGGCCCTACAAGTTTTAGCTGGACAACAACAAGCCCCCCACCTGCTCTTAAGAAAACAGCGACTATTGATAGTGTAAGTGCATTTCTCCTTGTTTTGAAGTTAACACCTACATTGCAATATTGTGAGGAATGGGATTGGCCCGTGGTTAGAGCGTTGTGTTTGGGATTAGATGATCCGGATCGATCCACCACCAAGACGCCCGTTAAACAGATCCCAACCCCCCAATTAATATTATTATTGTTTCCATTCCCCAAAAAGTTCTTGGGATGAGACTATAGACTGAGGACCTGCGTGCAAACGCAGGCACGACATCTCCTCGATATCTCGCCCATGCGTTAAGGATCATTCTTCTTTTCCAATGAGTAGGCCATTGGCTGCCAGGGAGAGCACATGAAACAAAACCCCATGCATACTGCTGTGGTGCTCAAATCTAAGGAGTGAGACAGAGATCATACGTTTGGTAACCTGATATTGTTAAGGTAAAGAATGTGCATTTACATCAGGAAAATGGGGAAAACAAACCTTGCTTATCTTATTTCAACCAAATACAATAGCATTGCATTCAGCAGTATACTGGAAATATACTCACTAATATTACACACACACTCGCACGCTCGCACGCACACACAACATCACACACACACACACACACACACACACACACACACACACACACGCGCGCGCGCGCGCGCGCGCACGCACGCACATATGCACACACAGAAAACAAAACAAACCCCAAAAAATGTTGGGAACATTATTATGAGAGAGAGATACTTGTATTTGTATGGCTGAGAGAGTTGTTTATTAAAAAAAAGAACACAGTGTACTATGTTCCTGGCAATAGCAACAAACTAATTGCTAATAGTATCCTCTATCATTGAAGCCTTTCAGAGCAAAAAAAACCCCTACTCCCAAAGCTTCTCACCATTCTTTACCATCATTTACCCATAGTTGCAGACAATCTCTCTTAAAAGCTGAACATTTCTTCAAAGTCAGAATGCAGCTACCTTCATGGTAGACAAAAGCCGTTGCATAGGGATCATTTGTGAAACTGGGAGCCTAACCAAGCAGAGAAAAAAGCCCCGAAACCTGAAAAATAGTTTTATCAGTGTACAATGTTTCTTTAACCTTCTTGTGTAAGAAAGGTAACAAAAAGGTGGGATAAAAAACAATGACCAATCATCCCACCACAAGCAGTGCCTATGGTCTGAGAACTCATAGTAAGAGAGCTAAAGAATAAGAAATCTGACACCTGCAATGTGTCAATTTTCTCAGTCAAACAATGCAATGTATTTACACACCCACACCCACCAACATGCATGCATATACAAACTCTTGTGTGCATATATACACATGTGCAAACACACAAACACACACACACACACACACACACACACACACACTTGCACGCAGGCACGCACACAGATGCTGGCCTAACCTCCCTTTTGTCCTCATCTCCACAACGTATTCTTCACTCAACCTACTCTCTACCCTCTTCCCCGCCTCCCCCCTCCCATGAAAACAACAACCAAAACCATGTCTTCCATTTTTCTCCTTCCCCAATCTACCCTCATCATCATCTCTATATTCTTTTCCTTTCCCACCCTATCTTCCCTACTCCTATCAGGGTCTCCCATTCTCCCCCAAATGCAGTTCTTCCAAATCTAATCTCCCACCTCACCAAACGTGTCCCATCATAATTCTTCATCCTCATCCCATCCTTTGTTCCCAATATGTCTCCCTTAACGTATCCTTCCCCCTCACCACACCACAATCTATAACCCATACCCCCAGTCCCCTTCCACCATCCTCCCAAATAAGCTCTGCTCCCTCCCCCCAACTCTTGCTCTTCCATGACTTTATATTTCCCCCCCAAGCCCACCTTCCCCCAACTCAAGCTACTGCCATTATCATCCACAGTCTGTGTGGGTTGAGATAGCCTAGTGAATAGCCTGTTGAACTCCTGACCTGAGGGCCTTTTTGGAGCTACCACTGAGGTACCACTCTCCCACAAACAGATCCTTCCTCTCCCCATCTCCAGCCAATGCCCATCATCATCCCACACCTGCCCTGCACCTTTCCCAACCTGCCATCTTTCTACACACATGCACACACACATGCGCAGGCAACTTTTAAAAACTTCAAAACTTGCAATGTTTAAAAGAGATACAAAATTAAGAAAAACAAACCACACTCCTTCACAAACAGATGTGAAAAAGGTGAGAGAGAGAGAGAGAGGGGGAGAGAGAGAGAGGGAGAGAGAGAGAGAGAGGGAGAGAGAGAGAGAGAGAGAGAGAGAGAGAGAGAGAGAGAGAGAGAGAGAAGAGAGAGAGAAGAGGAGAGGGAAGAGGGGTAGGTAAAAACAAGACAAATGGTTCTAAGCCAAGCCTTTTGTCAGTTATTGACATGAGCAAAGTGCTAAGGTGTATATGTTGTTCTGTCATGGAATGCCTTTCTGGAGGAAGTCTTTGCTAAACAACCTGTACACTTCATTAAAAAAGGAGAACAATCTTTTTCAAAGCCACCTTGCTGTCAACAGTGATTCTAAAGTACAACAAGTGAGATAGTGTGCACATTGTGCTCCATCTCTTGATGTGTTAAGCTAAGGAGCATGGAAAACCAGCAAACAGGACAAAAGAAAAAGAATAGTGTGGAAGAAATTGTCAGGCCCATGGTTAGTGGCAGAGACACTGGTAAGAACAAAGAGAAGTAGAGAGGGAGAGATGAGAAGAGAGAGAGAGAGAGAAGAGAGAAGAGAGAGAGAGAGAGAGAGAAGAGAGAGAGAGAGAGATTGAGAGAGAGAGAGAGAAGAAACAACTGAACACCGACACTGAAACAGTGAAAGTAATTTATTGCCATTAACAATACAGTCTTTTTGGCAAGGAGCACCCTTTGAACACAATTTAAACAATATGCTTTTTGCAACAAGGAAATAATGAAAACCGAAAGAGGAAAAGGAATCTCCAATAACTATATGGAACCAAATGCATTAATGTTATCATACATTAATTATTATCACAAGCTTGCGCACACACATACCACATCACACACACACCACACAATACGCACGCACGCACGCACGCACGCACGCACGCACGCACGCACGCACGCACACACACACACACACACACACACACCAGTGTCATGTTACCTACAAATCAGCAACAGCATAGGACAAATCGACCACCCGACCCTCACATTCAAATAAGTCAATTTAGCTAATGGAAATCGTATTAAACAAAGATGGAAAACACAATAGTGTTACATTAAAAAGGTATATTAATTAGCTGCAGCTTTTTTTTCTGCTGTCCCAAGCAAGGGAGATAAATTTTGCAAGTGATTTTAGAAATACTTCATCTTCGATCAAGAGAGTGCTAACTATATCTCTAATTCTTGAGATTTCTACATCAAATATCAGGCATTTCTGACGGATGTCATCGTACGAATTACAATTAAACAAAAAATGCATTTCATCTTCAGTCTGCGCGCCACACATGGGGCATGGGGACTGTGCAGATTTGTCAGTGGAAAACCATGTTTTGCAGGGATTTAGGCCTAAAGTTATTAATCTGAATCGCGCAAGATTACCCCTATGCCATTTCTGTGTTACAACTGTAACATACTTTTCTGTTTGAAAAACACTCTTAAAGGAAGAGTACCAGTTATACTTTTCTGATTCTTCTATGCAAGCATGCCAGTCTTGTTTGTAGTAAGCCATCATTCTGTCTTTAAATTCCCACAAAAATCTTTGCTCAAATCCAACTCCCTGGCACATCCACTCAATACCAAATCCATGCGTTGTTAATAATTGCTTAACAAAAATGCCCAGTTGTGTTTCCTTGTTTCCAGTTCGATCCACAGCATCTCATACGCTTGTCTGCACAATCTTGACATAGGAAGTTGAGTTAATTTTCACCAATACTTAATACACTTTACTTATGATCTTATAAATAGAGGGTAGCGGCCAGTTTCACTATACACCATTTTGTTAGACGAGTGTACTGGTACTGAAAGGAATCGTTCCATTGCATAGGTGTGCACTTTTTCCATTTCATTATAAACAAATAATCCCCAAATATCTGCTCCATGCATTAGCAAAGGCTCGATTTGAGAATCAAAAAGCTTGCAGAAAATTGAAAAGTCAGTGCTGTTTAGTTTCCTTAAAGACCTTAGAATTTCCATAGTTCCCCTTTTCCCTTTTTGGTAACTTTCACTCCATGCATTTTTGAAACTTAGTTTTGTTTTGAAGATAGGCCTAAATAGTTATACAAGTTTGTTACTTTAATTTCAGTATTACCATAAACCACTTCTCTCCCACTGAAAGATGACCTCCCTTTCGAAAAAACATTACATTCGTCTTTTCTAAGTTAACAGACAGATTCAACATATCAGCTTTATATTTCAAAGAATTTAACTGGTTTTGCAGCCCTAAAATAGTATATGACAACAGTATAATGTCATCTGCGAATGATAACATGAATGTTTTTACACCTACCGGGATTAAGTGTGTGCCATGTCTTCCTTTTTTTTTAATTCTATAGCTAACTCATTAATAAAGAACGAGAACAGCAGGGGACGAGAGAGAGAGAGAGAGAGAGAGAGAGAGAGAGAGAGAGAGAGAGAGAGAGAGAGAGAGAGAAACAATGACAATGACAAATTCTTTTATTTCGAGGATAATGAATAAGCTATCATGTGCTTTTTTACATCCAGTCCCCGCCCGTAGGGATACATCTTAATAATAACCCAATACTTATACTCTCACACAGTAGGAACAAAGGGAAATAATCATTTTCACCCCCCCCCACCCAAAAATAAACAACCCCAACCCCACAAAACAAACAAACAAATGAAAGAAAACCTAAAAACCACCCTCTCCCACCCCCCACCCCCCCACCCCCCCCACCAAAACAAACAAACAAACAAACAAAAGAAAAGAAAAACAAGCCAACAAAAAGAAGGAAAAACAGAAAAAACAAACAAGAACAACAAGAATAACAACAAAACCAAGAAAAATAACATCAAACAAACTTAATAAGTCATAAAAAATAAACATCTACACATTGTCAAATGGTACACATACTTGTTACATAGAACAATAAGATATTAAAATGTGGCATTCATTAAAACTTAAGTACAGCCGACAAGCCCAATTCAGTATTGAAAATATAAAGTATGAATCCTTCATCAGGATACACTATAATTATAAGCAAAACGATAAAAGGTGAGAGAGGAGAGAGAGAGAGAGAGAGGAAGAGAGAGAGAGAGAGAGAGAGAGAGAGAGAGAGAGAGAGAGAGAGACAG
Source organism: Rapana venosa (assembly GCA_028751875.1). Classification (NCBI taxonomy): domain Eukaryota; kingdom Metazoa; phylum Mollusca; class Gastropoda; order Neogastropoda; family Muricidae; genus Rapana; species Rapana venosa. The sequence goes on from CM054155.1 coordinate 12,615,876, forward strand.
AGACAGAGACAGAGAGAGACAGAGACAGAGACCGAGAGACAGAGAGAGAGTGTGTGTGTGTTTCAAATATATCAAATATATAATTCTCAAAACAGTACACGATCACCATCAACACTCATTTTTGATTATACTCGTTCAAATTATGTCATGATAATGAAATAAACTCAATACCCATACACTCACAATAAAAACAAGAAACAAAAGAAAAGAAGGAATCCAAACCTATACAGTCATTGAGAGAGCGAATGTGTGTGTATGTGTGTGTGTGTGTGTGTGTGTGTGTGTGTGTGTGTGTGTGTGTGTGTGTGTGTGTGTGTGTGTGTGTGTGTGTGTTGTGTGTGTGGCTGTGTTTCAGGGATAATGCTAAATATATAATACTCACATAGCACACAATCACCATCAACACTTTTTGATTATACTCATACATTTTGAATGTCATGATGATAAAGTAAGCCCAATACCCATACACTCACACAATAAAGAGGGGGAAAAAACACCAATAATGAATAAGTACTCATGTGCTTTTTTACATCTAGTCCCGGCCCGTAGGGACACATCTTAATAATGAACCTAGTACTCATACCCTCAAACAGTAGAAACAAAGGAAAAAATCTATATTCTGCAAATTTGTCACTCTTCTCGATATGGTCATGCCAGTCTTGCAGTTTATAACCAATAATTGTCTGTTAAAGCATTTGATGAAATTTGAGATATTTTTCACACCCTGATTCTCCCAGACATATGCAAGTCCATACGAGCAAAGACATTTTTCGAACGTTTGTTACCCAAGTCTTTTTTCCATTCAAATCAAGATTGAATAGCATCTTGTAAGCTTTGTGTGGTAGTCTGTGATCACTCATTCTAGTTAGCTTCAGCCAATAACCAATACGTTTGACATAGGAATTTAGATAGATTGGGTATCTACCAAGTTCTCCATACACAAAATCATTAGGAGTTCGAGAATCAACATTCAAAAACGTTTCAGTGCAAACAAATGAAGCTTTTCAACTTGGCTGTCATTTTCAAATGCCCAAATTTCAGCGCCATATTGTAAAATAGATTATGCCTAGGCATTACTTAAATTTATGAATATTTTAAACGAACTACAGTCAAGCTTGTACATTACACGAAAAATAACAAACACAGCTCTGTTTGCCCTGTTAGCTAAATCTTGACATGCAAAAGTGAAACTAAGTCTTGTCGGAAAGAATATTCTAAGGTATTTATATGCATTGAATACTGTAATTTCTTCATTACCATAACTCCAATGTTTATGTCTAGCTATGTAACCAGACTTGCGTAAAACAATAATACTTGTCTTATTCATATTTGCATCACCTTGCTTAACTAGTCTTGTGCACATTATAAATTTTGATAGTTTACCTCCAATTCTTATTCTAGCTTCGACTTCATTGTACATAGTCTGTATACATCTATGCACTTTCCCTCTTAACCCATTTTTAAACAACACAGACCAAAGTAATTTTCTTGATACATAATCAAATACTTTCTAAAAATCTACAAAAGCTACATACAATTTTTTATCTTTAGACAACTGCTTTTGAAACTGCAGGTAACAAAGTAAATACATGATCAATTGTAAAGTAATCCTCCTTAAACCCAGCTTGACGTTCACCTGTGATGTTATTTGTACATATCCATTCCTGCAACCTATTAATAATTACTATCTATCTATCTATCTGTCCCGTAGTCTGACGACCGTGGGGGCACCCTCAAAGACTCAACAACCAGTTCCCTCCATTCCTCTCTCTGTTCTGCCTTTCTCAGGGTTTTGTTGAGTTCTAGGCCTGTCCATTCGCTGATGTTATCCTCCCAGCTCTTCTTTGGTCTGCCTCTTCTTCTTCCTCCTTGGACAGTGCCTTGCAAAATTGTCTTTGCAAGTCCTTTGAATCTTGTGACATGCCCATACCATTTAAGTTTACGCTTTTTCACGATCGTTGAAAGGTTCTCATAGGGTCCAATGGTTTGCTGGATTCTGTTATGCACGCTTTCGTTGCTTATGTGTGTCTTTGTAGGAGATGCCAAGGAGTCTCCGAAAGCATCTCATCTCCACTGCCTGTACTCTTCTCTCCAAATCTGCAGTCAGGGTCCACGATTCACAGGCATACAGAAATATGGATATGACAAGGGAGCGCATTAGTCTGATCTTGGAGATAAGTGAGATATTCTTATCTCTCCAGATGGTGTTTAGTTTTTGACAAAGCTGTTATTGTCTGTGCAGTCCTGCATACTACTTCTGGCTTGGATCCCTGGTCTGATACAATGGCTCCCAGGTACTTGAAGCTTTGAACTGTTTCCAGCTTCTGGTCATTAACCCTGATATCAGTGCTAATGCCGTTGGTGTTATTAGTCATCAGTTTGGTCTTCTCTGCACTGATTTCCATGCCGTATGTTTTGGAGGCCTTATTCAAGTGTTCTGTTAGGCTGGCAAGCTCTTTTCTGATCCTGCTATTCCATCAATGTCATCTGCGAAGCGGAGGTTTGTGATCGTTCTGCCACCAATGCTGACTGATCCTTCATGATGTTCCAGTGCATCAGCCATGATTCTCTCAAGGAAGATGTTGAAAAGAGTGGGTGGAGTAGACAGCCCTGCCTTACTCCAACTGTTGTTCGAAACCATTCTCCAGTGTTGTGTTGTAGTACACTGCACTGGTGGCCTCGCTGTACAGCTGTTTGATGACTCTGATCAGGTTTGCATTGATGCTGTACAAATTCATGGTTGCCCACAAAGCTGCATGCCACACCCTGTCAAATGCCTTCTTAAAATCGATAAATACGTGGTATAGGTCTTGTTGATGTTGAAGGTACCGCTCACATAGTATTCTGAGGTTGAATATCTGTTCTGTTGTGCTGTGCCCTGCTCTGAAACCTGCTTGTTCCTCAGCAATGATGGTCTCTGCTTGTGGCTTCAGTCTATTCAATATTATCTGCAGTATGACCTTGCTTGGGTGGCATATGAGGCTGATTGTGCAGTAATTATGGCATTGTTGTAGATTTCCTTTCTTGGGGAGGGTGATGATGAGTGACTGTGTCCATGGTGTTGGCCATTTTCCTGTCTGCCAGATCTTGTTGCAGATTCTTAGTAGGGCGCTGATCATGGCTTCCCCTCCAGCTTGGACCAACTCAGCTGGAATGTTGTCAGCCCCTGCTGACTTCCCCTTTTTCAGCGATCTGACTGCTGTTTCCACTTCTTCTCGGAGGATAGGGTGACTGTCTGTGTCTTTGCTTTCGGGTACATTAAGGACTTCTGGATCTCCTGCGGTTCTATAGTTATACAGGTCGGAGCAGTATTCTGTCCATCTGTTCAGAATATCCTGGTCGTCAGTGAGACACTTCCCATTTTTGTCTTGGATTGTTAAACCTTTTCCCTGTTTTGTGCTAGTCAGGTCTTTCACCAGCTGATATGCTTTCTTGCTATTGTTTTTCTTGATGTTCTCTTCAATGTCTTGGCACTGTTCACCGATCCATTTCTCTTTTATTAATTACAGCACTATATAATTTACTGGCTATGTTGCATAATGATATACCCCTGTAATTATTTGTATTGTTTACATCGCCTTTCTTAAAGAGTGGTAAAATCATTAACACTGTCCAGTCTTCTGGGAAAATGCCGTTGTCAAACAAATGTTTGAATAACTTTACTAAAAACTTTAAAACAGGTTTTCCAGAATATTTGAAAAATTCTCAAATCAAACCATCTGGTCCAGCTAATTTTCCGTTTTTCAAATTCCTGATAGCCCTCAATACTATCCTCTTGTTAGTACTTCATTTAGAACTACATCAGCTTCATCTGTTATATCTCTTTCTGTTGAATCATCCACTTCTTTTTCAAGCATATCTATAAAATGATGGAACCATTGATCAGTAAATATAGAAGTTTTTGGCTGAGATTTTGTACGTGAAGACTTACCTATTGTTTACAAAAGCTCCCCTGGTTCTTAGCAGAACCTAGTAGTTCATTAAAAATTAATTCCTTCTGGGTTTTTTTTCTAATGATCATATTCTTGTACTCTCTTCTTGCTATACATAAAGCTATTCTGTCATCTTTTTGTGATGAACGTTTAAACTTTCGATATAATTTCCTTACTCTGCACCTTGTTATTCTACACTCATGATCAAACCAGTCCTTATCTGGTTTCTTATTTAGCGACATTTTCCTTCTCATATACTCTGCCTGGCCTTTAATGGTTTCATTAAATCTGTCTATTATTAAATTAACATCACTATCAATCATCTCAGCCGTAGCATCTATATATTCATCAATTGGTTTTGAATTCATTGCCTCAATAAAAGTTTGGACTTGCAGCAGCCTCCAATGATATTTAAAAAGGAAACTGATATTTACCTGTATCCATATAATGATTAGAAAAATCAGTTTTAGAATGCATATCTAAACACAATAACAGGGGCAAATGATTCCATTCTATCAAGAATATTCAGTGTCAAAATATCATGGGAATAATCAAAGAAAGTTTTGGAAGTAAGGAGGTAAGCACTGAAAACACCCTAATACACACCATAAACATGCTTCTACTCACATCTGACTCAGGGAAAATCTCCCTCCTCACTCTGCTCAACTTATCAGCAACCTTTGACACTATAGACCACTCAATTCTTCTCTCCAGTCTTCAAAAAATGGTCGGTGTTACTGGCACAGCCCTCACCTGGTTTATTTTATACCTTACTGATCGATTCCAGACAGTTGCAATAAACAAGATTCAATCAATATCTGCCAAACTGAAATGCGAGTCCCACAGGGATAAGTTCTAGGCCCTGTTCTTTTCACTCTTTACACTGCTCCATTTTCACATACAATAAACCATCATCAAATCAACAATCATTTTCACACAGATGACTCTCAGATTCAAAGCAGTGTTATTCCTGAAAATCTGCCTTCTCTCCTGAAAAACATGGCCCACTGCTTTGAAGATATTCAAAACTGGATGACACAGAACAAATTACAGCTAAATGCAGATAAAACCGAAGCCATGCTCGCAGGGACTAAACACAAACTCTCTTCCACTACAACAGCTTCAACACAATTCGGCAATAGATAAGTCCCTCTATCCACTGCTGTGAAGTATCTAGGTGTTGTTATAGACAGCACACTCTCTATGCAAAAATTCATCACCCAGACCTGTCAGTCATGCTACTATCAATTGCAGCGTATTCAGTGCAGGTACCTTTCCACTGATGCAACATCCAAAATTGTCACTTCTCTCATTCTTTCACGTCTGGACTATTGCAATTCTCTTTAGGCTGGTCTGCCAGCATCATCTACCCACTCCCTTCAATGTATACAAAACTCCGCAGCTCGACTAGTTCTCAGAAAGAAATAATCTGTGCACATTACCCCTCTCCTGCGATCTCTCCACTGGCTGCCTGTACCTATCTATCTATCTATCTATCTGTCCCGTAGTCTGACGACCGTGGGGGCACCCTCAAAGACTCAGCAACCAGTTCCCTCCATTCTTCTCTCTGTTCTGCCTTTCTCAGGGTTTTGTTGAGTTCTAGGCCTGTCCATTCACTGATGTTATCTTCCCAGCTCTTCCTTGGTCTGCCTCTTCTTCTTCCTCCTTGGACAGTGCCTTGCAAAACTGTCTTTGTAATTCCTTGGGATCTTGTGACATGCCCATACCACTTAAGTTTACGCTTTTTCACGATCGTTAGAAGGTTCCATAGGGTCCAAATGGGTTTGCTGGATCTGTTAAGCCACGCTTTCGTTGCTAATGTGGTCTTTGTAGGAGATGCCAAGGAGTCTCCGAAAGCATCTCATCTCCACTGCCTGTACTCTTCTCTCCAAATCTGCAGTAGGGTCCACGATTCACAGGCAATACAGAAATATGGATATGACAAGGGAGCGCATTAGTCTGATCTTGGAGATAAGTGAGATATTCTTATCTCTCCAGATGGTGTTTAGTTTTGACAGAGCTGTTATTGTCTGTGCAGTCCTGCATACTACTTCTGGCTTGGATCCCTGGTCTGATACAATGGCTCCCAGGTACTTGAAGCTTTGAACTGTTTCCAGCTTCTGGTCATTAACCCTGATATCATGCTAATGCCGTTGGTGTTATTAGTCATCAGTTTGGTCTTCTCTGCACTGATTTCCATGCCGTATGTTTTGGAGGCCTTATCCAAGTGTTCTGTTAGGCTGGCAAGCTCTTTTTCTGATCCTGCTATTCCATCGATGTCATCTGCGAAGCGGAGGTTTGTGATCGTTCTGCCACCAATGCTGACTGATCCTTCATGATGTTCCAGTGCATCAGCCATGATTCTCTCAAGGAAGATGTTGAAAAGAGTGGGTGAGAGTAGACAGCCCTGCCTTACTCCAACTGTTGTTCGAAACCATTCTCCAATGTTGTTGTTGTAGTACACTGCACTGGTGGCCTCGCTGTACAGCTGTTTGATGACTCTGATCAGGTTTGCATTGATGCTGTACAAATTCATGGTTGCCACAAAGCTGCATGCCACACCCTGTCAAATGCCTTCTTAAAATCGATAAATACGTGGTATAGGTTGTTGATGTTGAAGGTACCGCTCACATAGTATTCTGAGGTTGAATATCTGTTCTGTTGTGCTGTGCCCTGCTCTGAAACCTGCTTGTTCCTCAGCAATGATGGTCTACTGCTTGTGGCTTCAGTCTATTCATATATATCTGCAGCATGACCTTGCTTGGGTGACATATGAGGCTGATTGTGCGGTAATTATGGCATTGTTGTAGATTTCCTTTCTTGGGGAGGGTGATGATGAGCGACTGCGTCCATGGTGTTGGCCATTTTCCTGTCTGCCAGATCTTGTTGCAGATTCTTAGTAGGGCCTGATCATGGCTTCACCCTCCAGCTGGACCAACTCAGCTGGAATGTTGTCAGCCCCTGCTGATTCCCCTTTTCAGCGATCTGACTGCTGTTTCCACTTCTTCTCGGAGGATAGGGTGACTGTCTGTGTCTTTGCTTTCGGGTACATTAAGGACTTCTGGATCTCCTGCGGTGCTATAGTTATACAGTCGGAGCAGTATTCTGTCCATCTGTTCAGAATATCCTGGTCGGTCAGTGAGACACTTCCATTTTTGTCTTGGATTGTTAAACACTTTTCTCTGTTCGTGCTAGTCAGGTCTTTCACCAGCTGATATGCTTTCTTGCTATTGTTTTTCTTGATGTTCTCTTCAATGTCTCGGCACTGTTCACCGATCCATTTCTCTTTTGCCTCCGTCATGGACTTCCTGATTCTTTTGTTGACTGCCCTATATTGTTCTGCTCTTTCTCTTTGTTTCATTTTCTTTTCTTCAACTCTCTACGCTTGTCGCATAGTTGTAGGATGTTAGGTGTGACCCATGGTTTTTTGCTGGTCGGCGTTTGCCAAGAAGCTCGTTTGCTGTTTCAGTCACTGCTGTATTGAAACTATTCGTCAGTGTATCTATGTCTGAGTCTATCACAGTGAGTGCTGCAAACTTTCCACCTATCCTTGCTTGAAAAATTTCTAATACCTCTGGGTCCTTCAGCTTCTCGAGGTCAAATTTGATCCTGATGTTGTTCCGCTTGTGATTTTCCTAGACGTAGTCGGAAAGTCATCATCACAAGATCATGATCACTCCCTATGTCTGCTCCTGGAAAACTTCGTGTCTGTGCGATGTTAACGCTAGACTGAAACCGTCTTTTCACCATGATGTAATCTATTTGGTTGTGGTGTTCTCCATTTGGCTATGCCATGTCCATTTTCTGGATTTCTTGTGTGGGCCAAGTGTATTCACTAGCTGGAGGTGGTTGTTACTGGCAAACTCCAGGAGTCTCAAGCCTCTTTATTTGATTGGTTATTACAATGTGGCCCACAAACGCCTCCCAGTCTTTCCATTGCATCTTCTCCTACCTTGGCGTTCCAGTCGCCTTGCACAACGAGGATGTCTTTCTTGGGTGTTTGAGTCAGAACCTCTTGTAGCTGGTCATAAAATTCTTCTACGGCTTCATCTGTGCAGTCTGATGTAGGGGCGTATGCCTGTACTATAGTTATGTTAAAGGGGGTTGCTCTCAGGCGGATGGTAATAAGTCTGCTGGACACAGGCTGGCAGCTCATGACGGTGTTCACGGTGTCTTTGTGAACGAGAAACCCACGCCGTGTTCATGTTTATCCTGTTTTCCACGTAGTATAATTTGTGGTCTTCCTGGGTCGTTGTTTCTCCCATGTTTTTCCACCTGAACTTCGCAGAGCCCAAGATGTGCCAATGATATCTGGACATCTCATGTGTCAGTTCTTCCACTTTGCCTGCAGTCTTAGTGTCCGTACATTCCATGTGCCAATGATGGTGTTGTGTCTGGCACGAATTTTGCTGCGTTTTACATCAGTAGCATACTTTCGACATCTGTCCTGATGAGCAACAGAAGGCGCGGTCCTTGGTAACCCGGGCGACGACCGATCCGGTATGGAGATTCTGGCTGTCTTTGTCATTGGTGTATCTTGGGCAAATCAAACCTGGCGGAGCCCATCCCTCTCCAGGTCGGATTTTTTGGTTGGGTTTACTCCCCACATGTGGCAGGTGGTACTGGGTTACATGGTTACCAGTAGCAGAGGGAGTCTCTGACCTGACCTGGCTGCCTGTACCACAGAGAGTAAATTATAAGATCAGTACCCTCTGTTACAAATGTCTCCACAAAACTGAACCCTTCTTTCCTCTGTGAATGTCTTAACCTGTACACTCCTTCACGTTCCCTCCGCTCTGGGGCAGATACCTTGTGCCTACGAATACCTAGATTCAACCAATCTACCGTTGGCCGCTGCACTTTCTCTATTTTGGGTTCATCTACCTAGAATGACCTCCCTCTCTCTCTTCGCCAGAAGCCTAGTTATGATCTTTTAAATCCAGCCTCAAGATATTTATTTCAAACCTAATATTTTTCCCTTCCTGTTTCATATCAGAACTATCCCACCTTCACTAACCCATGTCCTATGATAAAGTATATGACCTGTGTATGTATGTGTGCTTTTGAAAAAAATTGACAATTGGAATTTTATTTCATAGATTTGGTCTGCAGCATACCATGTTTTTAATATCTGTTTAAACTGTTGATTGTTTGTCATTGGTTGCATGACTGTGTAAGATTAGGTTGAATGCATGCGCTTTGATTTATCTTGGCAAGATATAGTACTATATAAGTTCCATTTATTATTATTATTATTATTATTATTATTGTTATTATTATTATTAAACAATCAACTACACTGCTTCCCTGATCAGAGATATATGTGAAACAATCGTCCTGGTCATTATGGCATATTCCCTTTAGAATACAAAATTCTACTGCAGTGCACATATTGAGTATGTGTCTACCATAAGAATTTATCGTGGAATCTTTGAAGCATCTTTGTTTCTGATTTTCATCATTCTTCTCGTAATTCTCGTGTAATTAGTTTTCATCTATCAAATCAGGGACGCAGTCAGAAGTCCTAGCGTTCAACTCTCTACACACACTGATAAGCTAAGGAAGCTGAAAACCAGCAAACAGGACAAAAGAAAAAGAATAGTGTGGAAGAAATTGTCAGGCCCATGGATAGTGGCAGAGACACTGGTAAGAACAAAGAAGTAAGAGAGAGAGAGAGAGAGAGAGAGAGAGAAGAGAGAGAGAGAGAGATGAGAGAGAGAGAGAGAGAGAGAGAGAGAGAGAGAGAGAGAGAGAGAGAGAGAGAGAGAGAGAGAAGAGGAGAGAGAGAGAGAGAGAGAGAGAGAAAACTCGAACTCGAACTCGAACTAGAAAGATTTATTCACAAAAAGGCCATTGGCCCATACATGAAGGGGGGTTGCCAAACTGGTTATTATTTTTGTGAGAAAAATAAGTAACACAAAAAAACCCAAAATGTTAATGTATACCCACAACTACCAAAATAATATCAGTTCACCAAAAATATTACTTAAAAAACGAGATATCTCTTATTCTAAAGGCTTTAAACAAATATAAAGCAAGGCTGCGCACAATCTCAGGGTGACTAGATGCCCATGAGTAGACAGAATCTAAATAAATTAGGCTGTCTACTATATTTTACCGGAATGTAATTCTGTCTTACATCTTCTAATACTGGACAGCACAGCACAAAATGAACTTCATCTTCCACTGTTTGCTTACATAATGGGCATAGCAACCTGAGGTAATCATCATCATGTTCTATATATCTAAATTTATGAACATTTATGTCGGATACACCAAGTCTAAGTTAGACATAAGTACATATCAAGTTTTAGATAAGGTTTGACATCGTGCGAACCTATAAATTGTCTGTACATCTGAAATCTTTCACTGTTTTGTATATGACCACTCCACTGCTGCCAACGGCAGTCAATCGTTTTTGCTGAAAACCTTGATAAACTCTCTAAATTTTCCACACCTTGATTGAGCCAAAACAAACCAAAGCCAAGTTCACATAAACAGGTACATATTTGTGAAGCCCAGGTGCTTTTCCCCTTGACATCTAGATCATAAAGCATCTTGTAAGACTTATAAGGTAACCTGCACTCATCCATATTCAGAATCTTAATCCAATCTCTAATGCATCTTACAGCAGCATTAATAGAGAGAGGATATCTTTTGGTTTCACTATAAACAAGATCATTTGGTGTACGTTTATCTAAGCCTAAAAACTGCTTTAAAGCAAAGAGGTGTACTGATTCACAATGTGTTACAGCTGCATCCAGTCCTCAAATTTCCGCGCCATATAATACAGTGGGTTGTATTTGTGCATCAGATATCTTAATGAACAAGTCAAAATCATTATGATTCAATAATCGTAATTTTTTCCAAAACAGTTAACTAGCTTCTTTTACCTCGACATGCCAGATCTTTACATGAAGTTATAAAACTAAGCTTTGTAGAAAAACAGATACCTAGATATTTATATGCATTAATCACAGGCATGACTTTTCCATTGTACAGCCATTTTTCATGAGCAGCTAAATAACCACTTTTCTGAATACAACTATATTACTCTTATTCAGATTAACCTTAAGATCAAGCGCTGTTGCAGCACTGCTTAAGCTATTCAGCTGCTTTTGTAAGCCTACAACAGTTTCAGATAGCAGGATGACATCATAAGCAAGTAGAAAAATAAACAATTCTGTGAAATCTTGGGGGAAAGTAGCACCATGTTTACCCTTATTAAAGACTTCTATGGCTAACTCATTAATGAAGACAGAAAACAAAAGAGGGCTACATACATCACCCTGTTTGACTCCAGTGGTGCAGTATATTATGTCCGTCAGCTTAGATCCACATCTTATTCTACTTTGACATTCTGATACATAGCTCTCAAACAACGCAATAATTTACCCTTCACACCATTTTTCAGGAAATATGCCATAACAAGTTTCTATTAACCGAATCAAATGCCTTTTCAAAGTCAATAAATGCTACATAGAGCTTACGGTTATGAGCAAACTGTTTCTGGATAAATGCAAGTAGAGTAAACATATGATCTACAGTGGTATAAAGGTAAAAGGTAAAGGAGTCCCATAACCTATAAGGTCGTAGGGGAGCGAGGCGTCAGAGACCTCACTTCTCTAGGGCCAGCATATTGAGGGCGGCGCCCATCTCCTCTCCCTCGCTGCTTTACCTTCCCTGACCCTAAAGAGGGCAGGGAACCCATTTACAGCTGGGTGAACTGGGGGAACTGTACTGAAGCCAAGGCGCGCAAACGGTCACCCATCCAAGTGGTAACCACACTCGACGCTGCTTAACTTGGCTGAGGGAAAGCGAGTGCTCCGACCACTGAGCTATCCCGTCCCCAGATAGTGGAATACCATCTCTTAAAACCAGCTTGGCGTTCACCTGTAATATTGTTTTTCTTAACCCATTCTTGTAACCTATTATTAATGATGTACTGTACAGCTTACTACTTATATCACTAAGAGAGATTCCCCTGTAGTTATTAGGGTTGTCAACATCACCTTTTTGTGTAATGTTAGAATGATAGATTCAGTCCAGTTATTTGAAGACCATTATCAAAGATTTTGTTGAATAATTTTAGCAGAAAAAGTACAACATTTTAACCACCATTTTTTAATAATTCTCCAATGATTTGATCAGGTCCAGCTGCTTTATCATGTTTAAGTTTTCTAAGTGCCAATAATATTTCATCTTTAGATATGGGACGATCATAATTTTCCTCAGTTTCTTCATAGTCACCATCAGAGTTCATGGAGTTGTCTACTGAGTCTTTCTCTAGCAGGGTTTTGAAGTGCTGCAACCATCTGTCCACAGATATATTATTCTTGGGCTGACTCTTTCTAAATGAAGCCTTCTTAATATTCTTTTAGAACTGAACTGGAGAATGGAGAGAAGAGAGAGACAAAGACAAAGACAGACAGGAGAGAAATAGACAGACAGACAGGCAGACAGACAGACAGACTGAGGCGAGAAGAGAGAGAGAGAGAGAGAGAGAGAGAGAGAGAAGAGAGAGAGATGAAGAGAGAGAGAGAGAGAGAGAGAGAATGGCAATAGTTTATTATGACTTAACCTGTTAAGCCCATTCACAAGGAGACAGTGGGAAGGGGACTGGGCACAACACTTATATTGAACAATATTAACAACAACAGCAGCAAAATAAGGTCGTATCCCAAATCATCTTCATGGCATGGATTCCACAGTCATTATGGTATAAAGATATAGATCCAGATTTAGATAGATCATGGCAGCACAAAAGTGTTCAGTCAGGTGGGGCCACTGGCTGGTTCAAATTGTTTTACACAAAACACGAGAAGAAAATGGAACTGGCGAGAACACCTATGGGGAAGTCCATTTATGACAGACAGACAGACAGACAGAGGGAGGCAAGAGAGAGAGAGAGAGAGAGAGAGAGAGAGAGAGGAGAGAGAGAGAGAGAGAGAGAGAGAGAGAGAGAGAGAGAGAGAGAGAGTGAGACAGAGACAGAGACAGAGAGACTGTGGTTGAGGGTTTAGGGCAATGGTGTTTGAGGCCAATGTGTCTTTAGTTAAGAAGATGGTGTGCACAGCCACAACCATTTCTCATTCTCCACAAAATGTCCTCTGCCCTGTTTTGCACTTTGCACACCACAAAAACTTCATTATTTCTTTTACTTCGAGATTTTGAGTCTGCATTCTAGTTGTATTGTATCGTGGTGAGCTGCATTGTATTGTCTTGTATTGCATAATATTGTATTGGAAAGTAGTACGTAATGTTAAAATGCATTATATTCTTTTGTACTGTATTTTCTTGTATTGTGTTTATTATAATGTATTGTATTTTTTGCATACTGGATTTAGTCAGAGCAGATTCTGTATGCAATTCTTCTTCTTCTCCTTCTTCTTCTTGTATTGTATTTTTTGTATACTGGATTTAGTCAGAGCAGATGCTGTATGCAATTCTTCTTCTTCTCCTTCTTCTTCTTGTATTGTATTTTTGGTATACTGGATTTAGTCCAATTCTTCTTCTTCTTCTTCTTCTTGTTCTTGTTCTTGTTCTTGTTCTTGTTCTTCTTCTTCTTCTTCTTCTTCTTCTTCTTCTTCTTCTTCTTCTTCTTCTTCTTCTTCTTCTTCGCTGATTCCTCAGACAGCAGCTGTTGTTGTCTGTCATATCAGCAGTATATGACAAGTCCGGCCCAGCCCATGGCACTTCCACATCCGAGAGAATTGCTATCTTTGATCACTTTATTTCCTGGAGAAAAGGCAGGAAAATGGACCAAAATGGCAGAAAATAGAAAAGAAGACGAAAGAAAGAAACCAAACAAGGCAGAAAGGGTAAGAGGGATAGAAAGAAGGAATTCCTAGCACAGACTTCCAGAAAGTGGGGATGCTCTGTATAGTGACAGAGTCCCGGGCCTCTCTCCTGGCAGAGCCCTTGGCTCCTGTGACAGGGCCGGGCCCATGTTTTGTTCTGCTTGCTTTGAATCTTGTTTCCCAATTTGGGTGAGTTTTTTCCACTTAGTTTGACCAGAGAAACTCCTTTGATGCGAGTTCTTTGTGTTTGCTAATGTTGAACAATCAACTACACTGCTTCCCTGATCAGAGATATATGTGAAACAATCGTCCTGGTCATTATGGCATATTCCCTTTAGAATACAAAATTCTACTGCAGTGCACATATTGAGTATGTGTCTACCATAAGAATTTATCGTGGAATCTTTGAAGCATCTTTGTTTCTGATTTTCATCATTCTTCTCGTAATTCTCGTGTAATTAGTTTTCATCTATCAAATCAGGGACGCAGTCAGAAGTCCTAGCGTTCAACTCTCTACACACACTGATAAGCTAAGGAAGCTGAAAACCAGCAAACAGGACAAAAGAAAAAGAATAGTGTGGAAGAAATTGTCAGGCCCATGGATAGTGAGAGACATGAAGAACAAGAAGTAAGAAAAGAGAAGTAGAGAGAGAGAGAGAGAGAGAGAGAGAGAGAGAGAGAGAGAGAGAGAGAGAGAGAGAGAGAGAGAGAGAGAGAGAGAGGAGAGAGAGAGAGAGAGAGAGAGAGAGAGAGAGAGAGAGAGAGAGAGAGGAGAGAGAGAGAGAGAGAGAGAGAAAACTCGAACTCGAACTCGAACTAGAAAGATTTATTCACAAAAAGGCCATTGGCCCATACATGAAGGGGGGTTGCCAAACTGGTTATTATTTTTGTGAGAAAAATAAGTAACACAAAAAACCCAAAATGTTAATGTATACCCACAACTACCAAAATAATATCAGTTCACCAAAAATATTACTTAAAAAACCGAGATATCTCTTATTCTAAAGGCTTTAAACAAATATAAAGCAAGGCTGCGCACAATCTCAGGGTGACTAGATGCCATGAGTAGACAGAATCTAAATAAATTAGGCTGTCTACTATATTTTACCGGAATGTAATTCTGTCTTACATCTTCTAATACTGGACAGCACAGCACAAAATGAACTTCATCTTCCACTGTTTGCTTACATAATGGGCATAGCAACCTGAGGTAATCATCATCATGTTCTATATATCTAAATTTATGAACATTTATGTCGGATACACCAAGTCTAAGTTAGACATAAGTACATATCAAGTTTTAGATAAGGTTTGACATCGTGCGAACCTATAAATTGTCTGTACATCTGAAATCTTTCACTGTTTTGTATATGACCACTCCACTGCTGCCAACGGCAGTCAATCAGTTTTTGCCTGAAAACCTTGATAAACTCTCTAAATTTTCCACACCTTGATTGAGCCAAACAAACCCAAAGCCAAGTTCACATAAACAGGTACATATTTGTGAAGCCCAGGTGCTTTTCCCCTTGACATCTAGATCATAAAGCATCTTGTAAGACTTATAAGGTAACCTGCACTCATCCATATTCAGAATCTTAATCCAATCTCTAATGCATCTTACAGCAGCATTAATAGAGAGAGGATATCTTTTGGTTTCACTATAAACAAGATCATTTGGTGTACGTTTATCTAAGCCTAAAAACTGCTTTAAAGCAAAGAGGTGTACTGATTCACAATGTGTTACAGCTGCATCCAGTCCTCAAATTTCCGCGCCATATAATACAGTGGGTTGTATTTGTGCATCAGATATCTTAATGAACAAGTCAAAATCATTATGATTCAATAATCGTAATTTTTTCCAAAACAGTTAACTAGCTTCTTTTACCTCGACATGCCAGATCTTTACATGAAGTTATAAAACTAAGCTTTGTAGAAAAACAGATACCTAGATATTTATATGCATTAATCACAGGCATGACTTTTCCATTGTACAGCCATTTTTCATGAGCAGCTAAATAACCACCTTTTCTGAATACAACTATATTACTCTTATTCAGATTAACCTTAAGATCAAGCGCTGTTGCAGCACTGCTTAAGCTATTCAGCTGCTTTTGTAAGCCTACAACAGTTTCAGATAGCAGGATGACATCATAAGCAAGTAGAAAAATAAACAATTCTGTGAAATCTTGGGGGAAAGTAGCACCATGTTTACCCTTATTAAAGACTTCTATGGCTAACTCATTAATGAAGACAGAAAACAAAAGAGGGCTACATACATCACCCTGTTTGACTCCAGTGGTGCAGTATATTATGTCCGTCAGCTTAGATCCACATCTTATTCTACTTTTGACATTCTGATACATAGCTCTCAAACAACGCAATAATTTACCCTTCACACCATTTTTCAGGAGAATATGCCATAACAAGTTTCTATTAACAGAATCAAATGCCTTTTCAAAGTAAATAAATGCTACATAGAGCTTACGGTTATGAGCAAACTGTTTCTGGATAAATGCAAGTAGAGTAAACATATGATCTATAGTGGAATAAGGGTAAAGGTAAAGGAGTCCCATAACCTATAAGGTCGTAGGGGAGCGAGGCGTCAGAGACCTCACTTCTCTAGGGCCAGCATATTGAGGGCGGCGCCCATCTCCTCTCCCTCGCTGCTTTACCTTCCCTGACCCTAAAGAGGGCAGGAACCCATTTACAGCTGGGTGAACTGGGGGAACTGTACTGAAGCCAAGGCGCGCAAACGGTCACCCATCCAAGTGGTAACCACACTCGACGCTGCTTAACTTGGCTGAGGGAAAGCGAGTGCTCCGACCACTGAGCTATCCCGTCCCCAGATAGTGGAATACCATCTCTTAAAACCAGCTTGGCGTTCACCTGTAATATTGTTTTTCTTAACCCATTCTTGTAACCTATTATTAATGATGTACTGTACAGCTTACTACTTATATCACTAAGAGAGATTCCCTGTAGTTATTAGGGTTGTCAACATCACCTTTTTGTGTAATGTTAGAATGATAGATTCAGTCCAGTTATTTGAAGACCATTATCAAAGATTTTTTTGAATAATTTTAGCAGAAAAAGTACAACATTTTAACCACCATTTTTTAATAATTCTCCAATGATTTGATCAGGTCCAGCTGCTTTATCATGTTTAAGTTTTCTAAGTGCCAATAATATTTC
>CM054155.1:12637799-12664885 GCA_028751875.1 Rapana venosa
AACAGCTCAAAACAGAGAGAGAGAGAGAGAGAGAGAGAGAGAGAGAGAGAGAGAGAGAGAGAGAGAGAGAGAGAGAGAGAGAGAGAGAGAGAGAGAGAGAAGAGAGAGAGAGAGAGAGAGAGAGAGAGAGAGAGGAGAGAGAGAGAGAGAGAGAGAGAGAGAGAGAGAGAGAGAGTAAGCCAAACTTATAGACCAAAAAATTGAACACCTTCATATTGTAGAATAGTACACATGGTTGTTACACGTAATAATAAGATATTGAAATAGGACATTCACTGGAGCTCAAGTACAGTCAACAAGCCCAAAATAATATTGAAAATAGAAAGTATGAATATGCCCTTCATTAGAATACACAACAACTATAGAAGGAGAGAGAGAGAGAGAGAGAGAGAGAGAGAGTAGTGTGTGTGTGTGTTTCAGATATGGTACTAAATAGATAATTCTCAAAACAGTACACGATCACCTCCAACACTTATTTTGATTACTCATACAAATTATATGTCATGATAATCAAATAAACCCAATACCCATACTCTCACACAATAAAAACAAGGAAGCAAAGAAAAAAACAAAAAACCCCAGCCAAATCTATAAGGTCATAGTGAGAGAAAGAGAAAGAGAGAGAGAGAGAGAGAGAGAGAGAGAGAGAGAGAGGAGAGAGAGAGAGACAGAGACAGAGAGACAGAGAGACAGAGAGAGACAGAGAGAGAGAGAGTGTATTTCAGGGATAACACTAAATATATAATTCTCAAAACAGTGCATGATCACCGTCAACACTTATTTTGATTATACTCATGCAGATTATATGTCATGATAATGAAATGAACTCAATACCCGTATAATCACACAATAAAGACAAGGAAGAAGAGAAAGGGGGGGGATAAAAGCCAAATCTATAAGGTCAGAGAGGAGAGAGAGAAGAGAGAGAGAGAGAGAGAGAGAGAGAGAGAGAGAGAGAGAGAGAGAGGAGAGAGAGAGAGAGAGAGAGGGAAAAGGGGGAGAGAGAGAGAGTGTGTGTTTCAAGGATAATACTAAATATAAATTCTCAAGACAGCACAGGGTCACCATCAATATTCTTTTCGAATACACTCGTACAAATTGAACGTCATGAAAAAGAAATAAGCCCAATACCAATACACTCTTACAATAAGGACAAAAAATCACTAAAGTCATAAAATGAACATCTATACATTGAAAGTAAGAGAGAGAGAGATAGGGGGGGGGGGGGGGCGGGGGTAGAAATGAGAGAGAGAGAGTGGGAGAGAGAGAGAGGTTAGTGTGTGTGTGTGTGTGTGTGTGTGTGTGTGTGTGTGTGTGTGTGTGTGTGTGTTAAAGATAATGCTTTTTGTTTGTAAACAAACAAAACAAAAACGACATAGAAAAAAATACTGAATATAATTCTCAAAACAGCACATCTTCATTGTCAACACTCTTTTTCATTATACTCGTACAGATTAACACATATTATTGTTATGATATATATATTTTTCTTATAACTTTAGTGTAATTTTTAAAAAAAGAAAAGAAAAGAAAAAGAAAAAAGAAAAAAGCTTTCACTTTGGTAAACTCACTTATTCAACAACAATGAAAATTTGAAAGAGAGGAGAGAGAGGAGAGAGAGAGAGAGAGAGAGAGAGAGAGAGAGAGAGAGAAGAGAGAGAGAGAGAGAGAGAGAGAGAGAGAGAGAGAGAGAGAGAGGACAACGGTCTGACAGACAGACAGGTGAAGGGAAAGGGCAGGGCAGATAGGTAAGATGGAAAGGGCAGATTGGTAAGGGAGGATATGCAACTTTGTTTTTAAGGCTATTGACTGTGGTTTGTTATTGTTGATGTATCAAGTGAGTTGATAATTGAGTTTTGTAGATTGTTGTTGATTTATGTTGTTTAACTGAATCAGGAAGGGAGTTCCACAGCATAGGGCCTGAGTAAAGTAGACAAGATTTGAATAAGTCTATTCTCGGAATTGGGACACTAGGCTTTATAGTATTTCTGGATTGGTTTAGGGGAAATTTGTCTTTTAAGTATGATGGTAGATTGAGAAAGGGAATGACGGGTTTGGGGTGATAATATGACATGCGTTTGGGGATGGAGAAGGAACATAAGAGATTTGGAGATAGGAAGGTTTGGGAGAGGAGTACTGAAGAATTACAAGTGTGTGTGTTGGGGGGGGGGGGGGGGGGGAGAAAAGGAGATGATGATGGACAATGTCTGGGCAGGGGAGACTGTGCTTTGGGGAGAAGTATGATGGGGGAAGATCTGGTGTAGTTGGGGAGAAAAGGCTCTGTTTGGGGAAGGAAGATGGGGGAGTAGGTTGGGAGAGCAAATTTGGGGGAGATTTTAATGGAGGATAGATTGGAGGGAAGGGAGAGGACAAATGTCCCGGGAAGGGAGAGAATAGCAGCGATGATAAAAACAGGGAGAAGGGAGAATAAGGGGATTGGTGTTGATGGGGGCATGTGCGGGGAGGAGGGGGGGGGGGGGGGGGGCAGGGAATGACAAGGGGTGCAGTTTGTGATTTTAAGAGGTAGTACTGTTAATTTTTGTTCGATTCCCTCACACAGCGGAATTCATTTTGATTGAAAGTTTATTTAAGTGATTGAAGTTGACAGCCTTGCCAACTATGGGGCGAAGTATAGAAATGACCTTTCTGAAATGAATGTTGTGTTACCTCTACAAGAGGGATACAACTTGCTACAAAATGTTTGTTTGAAGCTTTTTAGAACAGATACCAGCGATTCTGGATGTGGCCTTTAGCATAGCTGTACAAGGAATATAAACATTTTTAGAACAGTTTAATTTCTGCCAAAGTCTGCAGCTGGTACATTGGGTTTAAACAGAATTATTCATGAAAGGTGTCACAAAAATATGAGCACACCTTGACATGACAACAAGTAAACAGGTGGTACAAACGCAGAAATCCCTCACATACAGATTAAAAAAAATGCTTTCAAGACAAAATACTCGAAAGATGTAAACTGCATTTGTGGTGATAAGATAACAAAAAGTCATGTTCTTCTTCGTTGTGGACATCTAAAAGCAATTTTACCTGCTGTGTCTAATCTATTACCGGATCAGTTTTTGTCTGAACTATCGCTATTGTTGGACATTGTGTTAGCCCTAATAAGTCTGATTATTCAGTACCTAGAGTTTGTTAATGGTAGTTTTATATTTCAACTATGTAGCCTGACATTCATTTGGGTTATTGTTCAATAGCGTGTCGGATTTTTTTGGGGAGTGGGGAGGGTTGGGAGGGGAAAATTATTTGATTTGAATAGACGTTAAACTGGAGATACCATACACTTTTTAAATTAAAAAAAATCAGTCCTAATTTTTATTTAATGCTATGACGAGAGAAACGGAGTAAATTACGTCAAAAAGAATCTGCGTAGCTTTGCTAAATGTCACGTCATCAGGAAAATGGACTGGGCAACACTCAAGACTGCCGTCTGCCATTAGCCTGCTTTGATCGCAGTGTTAAGCCTTCCTTAACAGGCGGCTTAGCAGGCTTATCATTTTACTGGAAGAATGTGACATCAAATAACGAAAATGCAGTTTTGAATTGAAGAAGACAAACAGGATACAACTTTCTTTCAGCTTTTATTCTGCAGTATTCCTAACCAGCTTCAAAGGCCTTTTTCCGAAACGGAATATTTAATTCTGTAATATCGGTGATGTTGACCAGAAAAGATGAAGAGAACTGACATGATTTTTATTGTTAAATATCTTTTTTATTCAATTTCAGTGGATTATCCTTAATGCCTGTGTGTGTAAAATCAAGTAAATGTGCGTTAGAAAGGCGCAAAAACTGAACAGAGGGATAAACTCTATACAAGGCAGGGCTCTGTCATCAAATCAGCAAGGCAGTCCACACCCATGCATTAAACTGTGATTTTTTTTCAGTGTTTACAGCTACAAACTAGACAGCAGTGAATGCTTTAGTTGTAAACCAAACTTTGCAGTGTAAACAAGAGACGAGAATTCCTTCCTCAATTCAACACCAATTGATTTTGCTACATATTTGCTATCATTATAATCAATTTTGAACAATCCATTAAAAGTAGTTACAGTCTTTTTAACAATCTTGAAAATCTAAAAAGCAGAACTGGCTATATTCGGATATAGCGTTGTTTGCAGTGCCTTTGTAAATGATGATGTCAGCCTCTTTATTAAAAAATAGCAACATATGGACACCTCTTCATGGCTTCTAATACAAATTAACACACTGGTTGCGTTGGCCTCTTAAAAATCCGTTTCATACTCTTGACGTTCTAAGTTGGGTGAAATCTTTCCCACCCTTGCATTCTGTAATGCTTTCATGTTCTACCTGTGAATCATATCTTTTCTTCTGATATTGCAAACCAATCTACCCTCTGGATTTTTTTAAAGTGTAGCTTCAAAATAAAGATAGAAATGAACGTCATGGAATGATCATTGATGCCAAACAGTTCACATGTTTTCTTACTCCATTCTTTCCTCTAGACTATTTTCAGTTTTACTTCAAAGCGAGCACAGATATGAACATGCTGAAATTCCATTGATGCCAACACTTTCAGTTGCAATCTTATTCTATTGGAGTTGAAAACATACTGAAATAGATCTAGGGCGTCCGTTTTTTCCCCTCCAACTAAATCTTTACATAGTCGTTACTTATGAACTATTAGTACATAGCCAGAAGCAGCGATGGCGTCCTTTAGAAACGTCTCCACCAAAACTGCAGCCCTGGTAAGGAAGCTGAAGCTGATGATGGGCACAGTCACAGGAATCGCTCTGACGTATGGTGTGTACAAGACCCTTCTAGGGGGTCAAATCTCCTTCATCAAAGCTCGAAGCGAAGCCTCACCCAGCATTGCCAGCACCATTCAGAAGCAACCGTTTGACACAGAAATGCCCGAGTCTAAAGTAAAGCCTAAAACTCCAATTGCAAAGGCACCACCCCCCTGTGCCAAATGCCAGCCTTGCGTGACCTCCCATGAGAAAGCGCACACCCTGTTTCTATGTATACATGTCAAAGGTAACGCAAATATTCAGCATGTAGCATCATCCGTTGCTAAGCTACAAGAGTATGTTAAGCACGTGGAAGCTCCATCCGTCTCCT
Source organism: Rapana venosa (assembly GCA_028751875.1). NCBI lineage: Eukaryota > Metazoa > Mollusca > Gastropoda > Neogastropoda > Muricidae > Rapana > Rapana venosa. Next base: position 12,642,894 of record CM054155.1, read on the forward strand.
GTTGTGGCAATCACCGTATTTTTGCGGGTGTAGGCTTTGGACCCGAGTTCTACCAGCGGGTCAATGGCGGTATTCCCAAACGCTTCTCTAACGCCAAGCTGGACCAGCTCAGTAAAAGCAGTGTGGGCGGAGACATCCTCATTCACGCCAAGTCCAATAAACAGTGCTTGCTGCAACGTCTCACCGAGGTCGTGCTGAAAACGCTCCCCAGGGATTGTGTCCTGTCCCATGAGGAGACCTATGGACGACACAAAGACGCTGAGATAGTGGCCAAGCACCAGTCAGCAACAGAACCTTTAGGTATCATCAACTACCAGTATTCTCAAGGAGTATTTGAACTCCTCCCACTGACAGATTACAAGCGTGAAAAACCCAACCTGATGTTTGTCCAGGACTCGGGTCAGGAAGACACGGAACTCAAACGCCGAGAGGCTGCTGTCGATCCTTGCACTGGCGGCAGTTTCGTGATGACGCAGAGGTGGGTGCATGACGTCAACCTGGCCAACGACGAGGATGAGGTGGTCATGCAGGATAAGGTGGTCATGCAGGATAAGGTGGTCATGAACCAGTGGGTGGACAAAGCATGGAAGGAGTGTGCTCGCGCTCCGGGAGAGACCAAGCCCAAACCTCTGGACGCTCTGAGCGCGGAGATGGCCAACAAGTATACGGAGAAGTGGATGAGCGAAGCTTACAAAGACTGCGTAGCCCTCCAGAAGAAGCATCCGCAGAATCCCATCATCTGCACCCCCGGCAGCTTCCAGCCACAAAACATGGTCCGTGTCGTGCGTCAATCCGTTCCTTTCCACAAGCCTGACGGAGAAGTGGGCCTCTTCTTCATCAGCTACTGCCGCACGCCTAAGCAGCACGAGCTTCTGCTGGATCGTCTGATCGCCTCCACCTGCAGTGAGGACAAGCTGAACAACGTCTGCGCCGAGGTCTTCAAGTTGTCGCACAACGTTCACAGCGCTTGCTGGTACTTCCCAGGCATGGACGAGCTAAGCAAACTAGTGTGAAGGGGCGAGGAGGAGGAGGAGGAGGAGGAGGAGGAGGAGGAGGAGGAAGACATCAAGATGCCTGTTTGGAGATGCCCGTTTCAGTAGCTTTTTTGAAATACCGCTCCGTATTTCCCCCTCCTTATTTGATAAGAAGAAATGGCTGGGAAAGAGAAGAAAGAAAAGAAGAGAGGGAAAAAACGGAAGAAAGAGAACAGTCAGAGAGATAACGTGGAAGAAGGTATGGTAGAGGAAGTTGTAACATACTGTCTGTCTGTCTGTCTGTCTGTCTGTCTGTCTGTCTGTCTGTCTGTCTCTCTCTCTCTCTCTCTCTCTCTCTCTCTCTCTCTCTCTCTCTCTCTCTCTCTCTCTCACTCTCTACATATATATATAGCTCTCAGTAGATATTTTCTTATGAGTTATATATAAACATACATTATTCGACCAGCGTGAAAAATAAAACCTGCTGAGTGGTGCCAGCAGAAGTGTAGAGTTATCAAAACAACTATACACATATACACACAGACACACACACATGCATACATGCATACATACATCAATTAAAAAAAAATATAGATATGTGTGTGTGTGCGCGCGTGTGCGTTTATTAAAATTGTAATAAAACAGCACTGTAGTCAGCTTTATCTCCTTGTTTAATATTTCCAGCAAATGTTTGGTTCTCTCCTGAAGCTTCCTTAGGCTGAATGAACAACATCAATTGCATAACCAACTTTTAAAACGTGTAGATTACTTATTTTTGTCCAAATAATCACCTTCCCTGCACGTGATATAAATATATATATATATATATATATATATATATATATATATATATATATATATATATCCTCACTTCAACTTAGCTTTAGTAATGCAGACACCCACAGTGCTTGTCAAGTAATTGTTGTGAGGAAAGCTTTAAACATCGCATTTTAATGTAAAATAAATCTCCCTTGAGATGGCCAGATTTCCCCCCTGCTTTGCCTCCAGACAGCCCATTTGTAAGGGTTAGGGACAAAATCACAAACAATACAAAACTCAGTGGAAGAAAATGAAACTTGTACAACTATCAACATTTTAATAACAAACTCGGTTAGCATAATTATTTCAAAATTCGGAGATTCTTCCAAATTTTTTGGTAGCCATCTGGATCATGTAGAAAATACTCCAAGTTTTGGGTCACCACCCCTAGACACCCACAAGGTTTGAAAAACTGGGGTCGGGGGTGGGGGTGGGGTGGGGGGCTTTATTAAACAACACATTACTCAGGACAATGCCCCTACACACTTTATATTTGTCCTTAGATATGCTTATATGCTTGAGCAGTCAGACGGCCACGAGGTCATGACATGATAAAGTTTTACATACCAGAACTGCTATAGCAGTCCTTGGTCCGAAACGTGGACAACGTGTAGACTGCTATAGCAGTCTGTCATCAAGAAGGGGCTTTTAAAAAAAAATTGTATTTTAAAGATAACGCTCTACTGGGTGCTTCCCGCCTTCCCTTTAGCTCTGTGCAAATCTACCATGGGTAAGGGGAGACAGAAGCGCTTTAAAATACATTATTATTCTGTTATTTCGAGGATAATTGAATAAGCACTCAAGTGCTTTTTTTTTTTTACATCTAAATCCCCTGTGTGTGTGCAGTTTTGTAAAGTTTGTCATCCTCTTCCACTGGAACACAGTGGCTACTCTTCCAGGGAACGAGTTGTAACGTGCGCGCGAGATGTTCTGCCTGAGACAGGATAGCCTAGTGGTTAGAACATTGCGCTCGCACTCTGACGACCCGGGTTCGATTCTCGTTCAAGGGGATATTTTTCCCTGGAGTTAACATCGGTGCAGACTCCACTCTCCCCAAAGTCCTTCGGATGAGACTATAAACCGAGGTCCTCCGTGCGAATGCACGCAGAACATCTCGGGCACACGTTAAATCCTGTCCCGCTTTTCGTAAGAGTAGGCCATTGTGTGCCGCTGGGAACAGATAACAGAATTTACAAAACCGCATACACACGGGGGCTGTATGTAAAAGGCACATAAGTACTTATTCCATTATCCTCGATATAAAAGAATGAAATAAAATAAATAAATAAATAAAATGACCTGGGTTTATAGTCTCACCAAAGGACTTTTGGGGGAAGTGGAGTCGGCACTGATGTTAACTCCAGAGGAAAAATCCTCTTGAACAAAATTTGAACCAAGGTCAGCAGATCACCAGCGCAGTGCGCTTCACTCTAACCACCCAGGCTCAAACCCGCAACTTTGTCACCCAAATCCAGCACACCAACCATTTCATTACAACAGCTGATGACAACACACCCATTTTGTCCGTGACATAGACCAGTTGCACTCCTACTATCAATACTCTGTCTTCTCAGGAGCCAGTGGGGGCGTGCTGTTGACCAGTATGATGATCCATATGTTGTGAGTATAAGAACCAGCTGTGAATGTTAGTATTGCTGTAAAAACTATAGTTTCTTTCACGTTCTAAGACTGACTTTCTCCCTTGTGTTTTGTCCGCTTTGTTTTCAATTTTACCCAGCTGCTCTCTTTCTCAATACATCTCTCTGTGAGCTTTCTTAAACAAAAAAAAACTACCGACAAAAACAGGCAAGAAAGTAAAATAAAAGAAAACAAAACAAAAAAAGAAACAAGCAAACAAATACGAATCTAAAACGTTCATAGCTAGTTAAAGTATATCACATTCAAAGTATGCCAACTTCTCAAAACAAACGATAACACATGTGAAAAAGAAGATGAATAGATAGGCATAAATAAAAATACAAATTCGTTCAGCTAAAAAAAGAAGAAAAGGCACATTGACAATCAGGATATTTTAGAACACACACACACACACACACACACACACACACACACACAAAACACACACACACACACACATATTTTATATATTATATATAATTATATATATAAAATATATATTATATATTTTATATATATTTTATAATTATGTATGTGTGTGTGTGTGTATGTAAGTATGGATGTATGTATGCATGTATGTATGTATGCATGCATGTAATTGAGAAAATATAGTGGATAAAAACAAGTGGAGGTAACCTGTTACAACTTCATTCTCATCATAACAATGATTTTTGTCAAAGATTAAACAAATATTCACAAGATAAAAATTTTTCCGATTAAACAAATATTCACAAGATAAAAAATTTTCAAGGCACCATTAGGGGAATTGTGTTCAGGGCCATTCCTTTGGCCTGACCTGTCTTGAGTTCCGGCCCCTGTTTGAGCACTCTTATGAAGTCTGATTGAAACCTCACTCAACTTTTGTGGTACTTAGATATATCAATTTGGTACTTACATTTATTACTCTACACGCACACTTAAAAATAGATAGATAGATAGATAGATAGATAGATATAATATTATTAATATGATGTTCAAAAATAAGATTGATCTAAGCTTGCTCTCTCTCTCTCTCCCTCCCTCCCAAGGTTTTCTCTTTTTTGTAGGTTTTTATTGTTTATTTTCATTATGTATCCCTTCATAAGGGTGGGATTAGATAAACAAAAAACACGTGTGCTTATTCACTATCAAATCAAGTCAAAAACACATTAATCATCCCATGAAAGGCAATTACAATACTGAGAGGCATATGCTGCTGCTATCATAATATCGACACAAAAACTTACATTTTATATTGATTAAAAACATTCCAAGATAACTTCAAATAAAAAATCACAACAAACACACTCATGTACACACTCCCGCACACACGCGCGTGTGCGCATGCACGCACGCACACATATACGCACACACACACACACCAATGTAGGAATACAATGTTATAAAAACCATAGACTAGAAAAGACATATATATTTCTTATTTACGCACACGCGTACGCATACCCGCACGTTTGTAGGCATGCTCACATGCACATTTGTATATTTCAAACAGTACAGATTCATTCAAGCCTAAAATTAAAACAAGCTTTTTTCATGAGCATGCCCATGTGTACCACGCACCCCCCTTTACCACCGACCACAACCCCACACCACCACACACACGCGCGCGCGCGTGCGCGCGCGCGCGCACACACACACACACACACACAACACACACTCACACACACACACACACACACACCCAACACCACACAACAAACACACACACACATGTTCTCTCTATGGCATGAAGGCAGGGACTGGAGTCCACACCCACGCACACACTCACTTGTGCATGCATATGCGGGCTTACAACTGCTGACTATGTGCATGCCTGCATATCAATAGATATAGCTCCAATCTCTAAGCATGAGAAACAGTTGTAAAACTTCAACTTAGAATAACTTTTTTTGTTGATTCCAAAACACTTTGTACATTAACTTTTTTTTGTTGATTCCAAAACACTTTGTACATTTCTTCAAGTTTTGTTTTTATAACATAGCATAATTCTTTTGGTAATAATAATAATAATAATAATAATAATAATAATAATAATAATAATAATAATAATGTATGGAATTTATATAGCGCTGAATCTTGTAAAGCAACAAATCAAAGCGCTCGTATTCAGTGTATTATGATTATTCCATACTTGTTTGAATCTCATCTTATGAATTATTGTTTTTATTATATAAATCCAGTTATCTTTTTCATTATTTTGACACATTTCATTTCAAATTAAACCACCGTGACTTATGACATGCTTTACCTGCTTTGAAAGACTAGGACACGGCTCTGTTGGTATTGAAGGCAGTTCTACTGTTTCCTCTGGTGAACGTGTTTTCGCTTGGTGTCTATGTCTGGCTTGTGGCCTACATGGATTGCCCTGTTTCTGAGGTGATACAGCATTTATTGTAGGGATGAAATATGATGGGGTCTATTTTTAAAGATGAATTTTTCCCTCAGGACTTTGCAGCAACTCTGATCCCTCACCCCACCCCCACCTCTACCTTTCAGGATTTTTGAACGACACTATAAACGGAGGCTTTTTGTGCAAACGTATGCACAACAATCTGCACGTTTCATAAAAGCCCATTCATTCTCTTGTCAAAAGAGTAGGCAAGGGAGGGCTTGAGGTAAAGGCGACATAAACAGACCATGCACGCAATTTGAACGGCCAGCAGAGAGATAGACCTAACCCGCTTCAAATTGTGACAGACAGATGCTACAGGGTGGATTGGACCCCTTGATTTCAGTTCCTTGGGTCTACGAAGTCCCAAATTCGAATCTCTGCAGCAGAAAGGGTGAGGATTTTTACGATCTCCCAGGTCAATTTCAAGAGCAGACTTGCCATTGCCTTAGTTCCTTTGCATATTTTTACATATAGAAGATGAAAGTGTTATTTATGTCTGCGCTCGGTGGATTATGAAACCATGAACATCATCAGCACACATCCCTGAAGTTGGAATGCGGCTACCTTCATGGTGGATAAAAAGGGTTGCATAAGCAAAATGTCACCGTCGATGAATGTCGAAGCTCTAGCCGAGGAACAAAAAACAAATAGGGACAGACACACATACCAAGTTTCAGTTAATTCCCCCATGACCTTTTAGGAAACTTGTGGAAAATACAGTTCAATATTGCACACGTGTCAGCACAGTATTCTACTGTTTGTGCTGTTTACAGTAATGCACAAAGCTACAGCTGCTGTTGCCCTGGCCTACACACACAGAATACCCTCTGCATGAACACAGTACTCTTACTTCAAGGTCAAAGCTGTGTTAGACAAGTTTCAGATTATGTTTAGGGCTTTTTCTGTATGTTTATTTTTTCAAACTTGTCATTCGATTTTTTTCGTGTGCAAAATATATGAATATACAAAACATAAAAACGGTTATGTTGAAATAGAGAGCAAAAGGGGGGGGGGGGGGGGGGGGGAGAAAGACAGAATCAAACAGCACTCGAATTTTTTTCTCCATATTTTTTTGGGAAAATTTGGTAAGCCGAGGCCGTTACAATAAAAGTCAAAAAAATAATAATAAGTATGGATTTATTAGCGCTGAATTTGTAAAGTAAACAAATCAAAGCGCTTGCATTAAAAATCACCACGCATGCAACCGTCCACAATTTTCAGATAAAGAAATTCAAATTTATACACAAACACTTTAGGTGGGGGTGGTGGAGGTAGGTGCTATTAAGTATAACTAAATCAATCATTCTTATTTTGCAAAAAACCCTAGAATTCCTGTAAAATTTTTAAGAAACACACCACCCCCAATTGTTTGGGACATTCGTTCTCGCCGGTTAACCAAAACGAATGAATATGTTGTCAAGCAAAAAACAAAAATACAGTTAAATAATGATAAAAAAAAAAAGGCAAAAATGCCTGTGCGCGCACAACACACACACCCCAAAAACCCCAACGTGAAATTTTTTGTTTTGAGTTTATATAAATATGTGTGTGTAAGAGATATTTTTTGATTTAAAAAAAATACTGGGGTTCCTGTTTTCAAAATCTTACACTTAACGTATGTGTTTTTATGGTTGATTCTATTAGTGTAGTAAAAAAAGGGACTGGATTTATCTTTTTGTTTTATACAACTGTTGTTTATTGCGATTTAGAGCTGCGTTATTATTCTTCATTTGAGTTGTTTTTTTAGTTTTTTTTTCCGTTTTTTTTTTGGGTGTTTTTTAAATTATGTTTAAAAATTTAAAAAAACTAAAATAATTCACTTGTTGATTATTGTAAAAAAGTATTGGGTTATTTTATTAAGAGTATCCCAAGGGGGGGGATGGATGTAAAAAAGCACATGTGGTTTATCTTTATCCTCAAAAATAAAAATAAAAAATTTTGTCATTGTCTTTGTTCTTGCCTCCCCTAAAAGCACAAGATTTTTGGGTTTTCTTTTGTTACCCAAAAATAAAACTATTTACGTGGTTTGCTCTCCTTTATTTTTGGAGGTTTTTTGCTTTGTTTGGTTCTGTTTGGTTTTGGGGTTTGGGGGTTTGAGTTGCTTTTTTAAAGGGGGGATTTGGGGTTGCCCCCTCCCCCCTTGTTGTTGCCGTTTTGTTTTGCTCTTGGTCTTGCATTTTTTCGGTTTTTTTCTGTGTTTTTTGTTTCTTTCTTTTTTACTTTTTTGCTATTTTTTTTTTCTTTTTGTTTTTTTTGTCTTTCTTTCTTCTCTCTTCGGTGATTTTGGGGGGGTTTTGTGTAGATTTTTTTTTCCCGTAAGCTGAAAAAGGTATTGCTATGGGCTTTATTTTATTTTTTTTATTACTATTATCCCTTTAAAGGGGGGGTTGGATGTAAAAAAGCACATGGGTGCTTATTCATTTCCCCGAAATAAAAGAAATTTTTATTCTCTCTCTCTCTCTCCTCTCTTCTCTCCTCTCTCTCTCTTCTCTCTTTCTCTCTCTCTCTTCTCTCTCTTCTCTCTCTCTCTCCTCTTCTCTTTTCTCTCTTGGTTTTTCTCTCTATGGTGTATCCTGATGAAGGGTTCTATTTTATATTTTCATCTAAATTTGGGCTTGTCCTCTGTCTTAAATCTTAATGAGTGCCCATTTCAATATCTTATTGTTAGTGTAACAAATATATGACCATTTGACAAATTTTTGATGTTTTTCTTTATGATTATTAAGTTTGGTTGTTTTCTTTTGGTTTTGTTGTTGTTGTTTTGTTTCTCTTTTTTTTCTTTTCTTCTTCTTTTTTTGGTTTGGTTTTTCCTTTTTCTTTTGTTTGTTTGTTGTTTTGGTTTGGTTTTTTTTTTCTGGGGGGGGGGGGGGGGGGGGGGTGGGGGTTTGGGGGGGTAGGGGGGGGGGTTTTTAGGGGTTTTTTTTATTAGTTTGCTTTCGTGGGGGGGTGGTTGTTGGGGGGGGGGGTTGTTGGGGGGGGTGTTTTGAAAAGGGTTTTTTTCCCCCTGTTTTACTGTGGACTGTATAAGTGTTTGGGTTATTATTAAGATGTATCCCTACGGGCGGGGACTGGATGTAAAAAGAAATGTGTGCTTATTCATTTCCTCGAAAAAAAAGAATAAAAGATTTGCATTGTCATTGTTTTTTTCATTGTCTCTTCTTTTTTTTGTTCTTCCCGTTTTATCTGCGAATTTCCCCAGGCCTGACAATTTTTTCCCCACTATCCCTTTTTTTGAGATATTTGTTTCTAAGTATATTTTTGGAAAATGATTTTTATTGGGTGGTTGGGGTTACAATAACTTTTGGGTTTTTGTGTTATTTTTTTTCTCACTAAATACTAAGCAGTTTGGTAAACCCCCCCCCCTTTATTATATGCCAATGGCCTTTTGTGAATAATCTTTAAGTTCGAGCGATTCTCTCCTTTTTGTGTCTCTGACTTGTCTCTCTCTCTCTCTTCTCTCTCTCTCTTCTTTTCTCTCTTTTCTCTCTCTTCTCCCCTTTTTCAATCTGTTTGTGAAGGAGAAAGGTTTGGGTCTTTTAAATAGTTTTTATTAATGTATTTTAAAACTTGCAAGTCTTGAAATTTTTTTTGTGTGTGTGTGTGTGTGTGGGGGTGGTGTGGGTGTGTGTGTGTTTTTGTGTGTGTGTGTGTGTGTGTGTGTGTGTGTGTGTGTGGTAGAAGGAGGCAGGTTTGGGAAGGGAGGGCAGGTGTGGGTGATGATGGGGTAAGCTGGAGATGGGGAGGGGAAAGGGTTGTTTGTGGGAGAGGGTACCTCAGTGGTGGCTCCAAAAAGGCCTCAGGTCGGAGTTAACAGGTATTACTAGGCTTCTCAACCCACACAGGCGTGGATGATAATGGAGTAGCTTGAGTGGGGGGAAAGGGGGCTTGGGGGGGGGGGGGATATAAAATATGGAAGAGCAAGAGTTGAGGGGGTTTACGGCTTATTTTGGGGGTGGTGGAAGGGTCCTGGGGGGATGGGTGTTTGGTTTGTGGTGTGGGGAGGGGGGGGGGGAATCTTTGAGGGAGACTATGGGAAAAGGTGGGGATGAGAAGATTTTTGTGGGGGGGCAGTTTGGGGAGGGGGGGGAAAATTAGTTTTGGAAAAAATTGCTTTGGGGAGAATGGGGGAAAACTGATAGGGGTAGGGGGTAGGGAGATAGGGTGGGGAAGGAAAATAATATGGGGATGATGATGAGGGTAGTTTGGGGGAGGGGGAAAAGAAAAAGAAAAACAGAGATGGTTTTTCTTCTATTTTTCGTGGGGGGGGGGGAGGGGCTTAGGTTAGGTGAAGAAGAGGTTATGGAAATGAGCCCCAAAGGGAGGATAGGCCAGCATCTGTGTGCGCCCCTGCCGGCAAGTGAATGTGTGTGTGTGTGTGTGCGCGCATGCGTGTTGGTGTGTGTGAGTGTTCGCGCGCACATGTGTACGCGAGTGTGTGTGTGTATGTACATGTGTGTGGGTGTGGGTATGTACATTGTATTGTTTGACTGAGAAAGTTGACACATTGCAGGTGTCAGATTTCTTATTTTTTAGCTCTGTTACTATGAGTCCTCGGGCAGTATGCACTGCTTGTGGTGGGATTATTAACACATGTTTTATATCTCACCTATATTTTATAAAAATAGTTTTCTTATACAATAGGTCAAAGAAAAAGTGCACATTTCAACATAACATGTTTTAAAATAATTTTCAGGTTTCTGTTTTTGTTTTTTTCGTTTTTTTCCCATTTCTTGGTCAGTGCTGCCAGGGTCACCAGTTAGGCGTTTTTGCTAAAACTTGTAGGGCCAGCCAGTATATTGGTCAATCTGTTGTGGGTGGAAGAGCCATCTGTCAATGCTTGTGTTGTAGCAACAACTATAGTTTCTATCATGCTCTAGCCATAGAGACGAAGTTTCTTTCTCTTTTTTTCTTCCTTTCTTTTTGGTGCAGTCAATGGCCTCAATACTAACTTTTTTCTTTATGTTCTTGTACTGATTTTTGTTGCTCCTTACTGCCCTCCTTGTGCATCTTTCTTTTCTTTATGTTTCTTGAATTAAAAAAACAAAAACGGTTACTATGTTTTCTGAGGAGCGAGGGAGGATTGAGGGCGTGCTCTTTTCCAGCTGAAACTTGTAGGGCCAGTATATTGGTCAATCTGTTGTGGGTGGAAGAGCCATCTGTCAATGTTTGTGCTGTAGCAACAACTATAGTTTCTATCATGCTCTACCTATACAGAAGGGGTTGTTTTGTTTTTTGTTTTTGGTTGGTTGTTTTTGGTGCAGTCACTGTCTTAAATACTGTTTTTTGTTGTGTCCTTGTACTGATTTTTCTTGCTCCCTACTGCCCTCCTTCGTATGCATCTTTCTTTTCTTTACGTTTCTCGGGTAAAAACAAACCACCGGCCATGCAAAAAAATGAAGCAAGCAAAAACAAACCTGAATTAAAAAAACATTGATATTTGTGTGAAATATACAACATTTAAAAAGATGCAGGCACTAAAAGAAAGCAATTGATAATAATACCAAACGTGAAAAAGAGGTAAGAGAAGATACTGGGGTCGGGGGGTGGGGGGTGTGGGGTGGTGGTGGTGGTGGTGGTTCAGCTACAAGAAAAGGAATGCACAATTATTAACGAAATATAAGAATAGTCTAGAACTACACAAAAACGTACACAACACTCACACACATACACACAAACACACACACACACACACACACACACACACACACACACAAACACACACACACACCACACACACACACACACATACACACCGCGCGCGGGAATAAAGAGCCAGATAGACAGACAGGCAGGCAGACAGGGAGAAAGAGCCATGTAGAAAGGCAGCATGCCGGGCAGGCAGACAGACAGACAGACAGACAGACAAGCAAACAGGATTATGCTTTGTTTCTGAAAAAACCCACCCAAAGATGTTGTAAATCAGGGGTATTGATGTAGCACAAATACCCACAAAGTGAAAAGTGCAGGTTCAGTCTCCCCCCCCCCCCCCCCCCCCCCCTTTGTTCTTTGAACTTTTCTCCCTTGGTCTAGATCTCAAGTGGGGAGTACTGGTGCCAGTCTTTCTGACCAGACGATAAATCAAGGTATTGTGTACAAAAACACACACTTAGCATACACAAAGAACCCTCGGCATCAAGAGAGCTGTCCCTGGTAAAATTAGGTGGAACAAGTCACTCTACTATGTAAACTGACACAAAGCAGACAAGGAAAGAAAACCTGGGAGACCCTGAACCAGCAGTGATGCCCTCTACAGGGAACCAGTGTCTTGACTGTCAAGGGGAGCCGAGTGCTTAGAACATTGCGCTCGTAATCTGACGACCCGAGTTGATTCCCGTTCTAGGGGATATTTTTCCCTGGGGTTAACATCAGTGCCAACTACACTATCCCCAAACGTCTTTCGGATTAGACTATAAACTGAGGCCCCTTGTGAGAACGCACGGAGAACATCTTGCGCACACGTTAAATCCTGTTCGGCTTTCATGAGAGTAGGCCATTGTGTGCCGTTAGGAACAGATGACAGAATTTACAAAACCGGATACACACGGGGATTGGATGTAAAAAAACACATGAGTGCTTATTTCGTTACCCTCGATATAAAAGAATAATTTTTTTTTTTTAAATGTCATACCCTCCACCCTTCTATCCTGGAGATACTGAGGGACTGTCATTATCAAGAGCATCCCCACCTTCTGGAAAATCTGTGCTCGAAATTCCCTCTTTTCTATCCCTCTCTATGTTTCTGCCTTGTTCGTGTTTTTCCTGTCACTTTCTTGGTCCATTTTCTGCCTTCTTGGTCCATTTTCTGCCTTTATTTCCCGGAAAATCTTAAAAGATAAAAGTTCTCTCCCAAGCCAAAGTTGGATGCGCTGGGCCTAACTTGTCAGGCACTTGACGGCAGTGCAATGCATTTTCACTCTTATAACAGACAACAACAGTTGCTATCTGTTGAAGGAAGAATTGCATTCAGGAAAAAAAATCTGCTCTGAGTAAATCCAGTATAGATTACGATACAGTACAACACAATATGCTACAACAATATGGAATACAGTATAATAAATTACAATACAACACATTCCATCATAATACAGTGCAATAGATACAATACAACACAGTGCAGCACAACACAACACAAAACAACTTGACTGCGGACTCAAAATATCCAAGTTATAAAATAATGAAGTTTCTGTGGTGTGCAAAGTGCAAAACAAGGCAGAGGACATTTTGTGGAGAATGAGAAATGGTTGTGGCTGTGTACACCACCTTCTTAACTAAAGACACATTGGCCTCAAGCACCATTGCCCTTTACCCTCAACCACAGTATCTCTCTGTCTCTCTCTCTGACTCTCTGTCTCTCTTCAGCCTCTGTCTTTCTTCTCTGTCCCTCTGTCTCTGTTTCTGTCTCCCTGACTCTGTTTCTCTGTCTCTCTCTCTCTCTGTAACTCTCTCTCTCAATGTCTTTTTTCCTACACACTCCCCCCCTCTCTCTCTCTTTCTCTCTCTCCATGTCTTTCTTCTTACCCATCCATCTCTCTGTGTGTGTCTCTCTCTCTTCATGTCTTTCTTCTTACCCCTCCCCTCCTCTCTCTCTGTCACCTGTTTTCACCCCCACAATTTCAGTGTGTGTTTTTTTTTCTCTCTTTTTGGGGGGTGTCTTTTATGGGTTGCCAGTTTTTACAACAACCACCCATTTTGCAAAAGCATATCAATATCACTTACAAACACCTGTCATATGGCACGAACCAACCACGTGGTGAAACTCCTCTGCCACGTGGCATAACCATCAGTGATGAAGGTTCTGTTTCCAACAGCCCTGAGGGAAAGGTATATATGGAGACTCTGTGGCCAGCATAGGCAGACTACTTCGTCTACACGACCTACTGCAGTCTTGGAATCTCCGTCATTGGACTGTCAGCAACCATGTCTCTCCGAGCTTCTTGCTTCCTTGCTGCTGTTGGCCTGCTGCTCTGCCTGAACCTTGTGGTAAGACGTGTCAGGAGAAGGTGTGGGGGTTAGCTGGGGTCTGTTTTAGAGTGTAGTCAGTCCACTTCTTGTAAAGCACCCTGTGTGTAGGCGTGATGTAGATAATGGGTGGAGCAAACAGCATGTCAGAAAATGAAGAGTAAGGGTGAAGAATTATTCCAGAGAGAGAAAAAAATTATGTTTGTGTAACACAGGGGACGGGATAGCTCAGTGGTCAGAGCACTCGCTTTCCCCCAGCCAAGTTAAGCAGCGTCCAGCGTGGTTACCAGTTGGATGGGTGACCGTTTGCGCGCCTTGGCTTCAGTACAGTTGCCCCAGTTCACCCAGCTGTAAATGGGTACCTGCCCTCTTTAGGGTCAGGGAAGGTAAAGCAGCGAGGAAGAGAAGATGGGCGCCGCCCTCAATATGCTGGCCCTAGAGAAGTGAGGTCTCTGACGCCTCGCTCCCCTACGACCTTATAGGTTATGGGACTCCTTTACCTTTACCTTTAACACAGCTGCAAAGTATGAATATTAGCATGTCATTATTTACCTAGCCAATGATAGTACGTCTCACAGAAACATGAATGTTTCTTTCTATTATAAAACAATGACAATTAAATGAAGAATACAAACCTAGTCTGTAAATTGTATTGCCAGGGGAAAAAACATGATTTATGGCCTAAAGAAATATTGCATACTCAAAAACGCATATGTATGCATATGCCTTCACGAAGATACTTTTAAACTATTATTAAGAAAGTATTTGAGCAAAAGTAATAATACTCCTTGCAGTGTCTGATATACGGTAGCTTTTTGAAGGACGAAAAACAAAAAATAAAGGAACAAAAAAACACCCAACACATTGTGATTTTATCCTAATAGCATCAAAGCATAGCATTTGACAAGAATACCAGGGCAAAATACGTGCAGGAGACAGTACAATGACTTTGCTTGGACCATGACTCATGTACATGCCATGCCACACTAGAGAGGCAGGCAGTGGAGCACTAGTTGTGTGTGTGACAGAGCGGCTGGATGGCAGGACGCAGCAACCTGCCCTTTACCCCAAAGCGTCCTAGGCCTCAATGGCGCCGGGCCCAGTTCAACGCAGCTGCTGAAAGTAAGTCTGCTGTCAGCGACATCAACAACGGTGTGTCAGCATCCACAAGGGATATGCACATTGGCTTTCCTTGGTGACGGGTTGGGGGGGCTGGTCCACTGTGGACTGATTGCTTTTGGTCTAGTCAGCTTGCTCACATGCTGGACACTTTTGCTTGAAGACCTAGTTGATGCCTCAGTTCTACGTTAGTTGATTGGTTGCTTAGTTTTCTAGCGATGCTGTTCGTTAGCTGACTAATTGGTCCAGTAAGACAGGTACAAAATGAGGATGCAGGGTAGCTCAGACATGTTCGAAATAAAAAAGCAGGTTAGCTAGTTGTCTGGTATCCTGTTGGCAGTTTTGTTACTCTCTCTCTCTCTGTCTCTGTTTCTGTGTCTCTGTCTCTCTCTCTCTTTCTCTCTCTATCTGTCTGTCTCTCTGTCTGTCTGTCTGTCTCTGTCTCTCTCTCTAGCTGTGGTATAAATGGGCTCTTAAACTGATCCCTTTGAAAAAGACTACCTTGCTAAAAGTGGATTATACTCAGTTAAATATTCTCCCTCTGCACCAAAAACTAAGATACAATAAGGGCTTCATGATGTTTAAGATAATGACAGGAAATGTTCCCTCATCCTTAAAAGACAATTTCCACTGAATTATTCCAGATTTACTGAAAAGCCAAGTGTCTCAATCCCAAAAATAAATGTGTTCAAATCTAGTTTACTGTACTCAAGCCCTATGCTGCGGAACAGCCTTCCTGATTCAATTAAACAATGCCAGTCATTAACAAACTTCTAAAGTCACCTTTTAGCTCACCTGATGAATCCAAACTAACAAAATCACATTTCATCCTATTTGGAGACAAAAGTTGTATATCTACTCTTCCATAAAACGCATCTCTCTCTCTCTCTCTCTCTCTCTCTCTCTCTCTCTCTCTTTGTCCCCCCCCTCTCTCTCTCTAGTGTATTGCTATGGGCTTTATTTTATTTTATTATCATATATATCCTTAAGGGCGGGGACTGGATGTAAAAAAGCACATGTGTGCTTATTCATTATCCTCGAAATAAAAGAATTTGTCATTTGTCATTCTCTCTCTCTCTCTCTCTCTCTCTCTCTCTCTCTCTCTCTCTCTCTCTCTCTCTCTCTCTCTCGATTTCCATTGGCTAAATTGCCTTAGTTGAATGTGAGGGTGTTGCTGATTTGCAAGTATGTATGTGTATCAGCTTGGGATAACAATCAATGTGTGATAACAATGAATGCATTTGGTTGAACATAGTTATTGGAGATGCCTTTTCCTCTTACGGTTTCCATTATTTCCTTGTTGCAAAACGCATATTGTTTAAATTGTGTTCATACTGTGCTTCTTGCCAAAAAGACTGTATGTTAATGGCAATAAATTACTTTCAGTGTTCAGTGTTCAGTGTTCTCTCTCTCTGTACTGAATGTTTTATCTTTTAAAATATCTTATTATTCTGTAATAATAATTGATACGTCATAGTTTTGTTAACGGAAATTATCCTTCCTTATATAATAAGTATATCTGTTATAACGATAATATATTTTTTTTTCATAGTTGTAATCATAAAGAGTAAAGATCGATAAAATGTGCATTCAATATTATTTGCTGGAATACCCTGAATAAAATATCTCTCTCACTCTAATCCTCTCTCTCTTTCGCTCTATCGGTGTCTCTCCCTAGTTTATAAGCTTATGTTGTTGTTTCAAATCTCAAACTCGTAGAAATATCATTTTATAATTGATCCGAAGGATGAAGGAGTTAATCTTACTTTATTTTTCTCTTTGTCATTATTTTCATGCTTCTTTTTTTCTAAATGTGTTAACAGTTAGAATTCATGCTTATGACAATTACATGCACTCTCTCTCTCTCTCTCTCTCTCTCTCTCTCTCTCTCTCTCCTCTCTCTCTCTCTCTCTCTCTCTCTCTCTCTCCCCAGTAGAAGAATTCTTTTGTCTTATGTTATTCCTATAATTATTCTCAATTTTAAAGTATATTCTCTTATAAGCATGTGATTAATTGGTTTTGTACGTACGCGTAACGTGTGCGTGTGTTACTGTGTAAGTTGCAAGGCATTATTCTTTTTTTTTAAAGGTTAAATGTAATTCTCTGTTCTCAAAATGTAATGATTGTTTGGTTTGTGTTGTTGTTGATGGTGATGGTATGGGGTTTCTAGTGGATTAAGTTGGTTGTTGATACTATTTTTCGTTAAGTTTTGTTTTGTTTGTTGGGTTTATTTTTCTTGTTCGTTTTAATGTGGTTTTTTTTTTTAAGATTAGCTATTGGCTATTATGTTTGTCTTGTGGTGTTTATTTATTGTTTTCATTATTTGTTTTTCTGTATTTGCTTGTTATTTTTCTGTTTTGTTTGTTTGTTTGGGGACTTGTTTGTTGTTGTTTCCCCCCCCCCTTATGTGTGCTGTTGTTGCTGTTGTTTTGTTGTTGTTGGATGTGGTTGTTGTTTATCTGTGTTTTTGTTTATTGTTGTTCTTGTTGTATCTAATTTTCTAGATGTTGGGTTTGTTTGGGGCCTTTTGTTGGTTTTATTTGCTTTACGATTTGGGTAGTAGTAGTTGTAGTTGTAGTTAGTAGTAGTAGTAGTAGTAGTAGTAGTAGTAGTAGTAGTAGTGTTTATGATTTTCTATGATATATTCCTGATGAGGGCGGGTACTGAATAAATAAAAGCACATTGAGTGCTTATTCCTTTTCCTCGAAATAAAAGAATTTGATTGATTGATTGATTGATTGTGCCTGCTGTTTGTAGCCTGATTTTATATCTTTTCTATGCCCTGAAAATACGCATGAACTTGGATGAACATTTGAGGAGTAGAAAAGGGGAGAAGGGTTATTGAACACGATTGTGTAAAGGAGATTATTTGCTTTAATTTGGCAGGGCACTTAGTCAACTTTGTCATGTTTTGGAAGTCGCCATATATACCATTCAATTTTCTTTTGTTTTCCTTTTCTTTTTATTGCTACGATTCATTTGACCCCATTCTAGAGAGCTGGAGACCTGATAAATACATCTTGTTCATTTTAAGTTGATCTCTCTCATCTCTCTCTCTCTCTCTCTCTCTCTCTCTCTCTCTTCTCTCTTTCTCTTCTTCTTTCTTTTTCTTTCCAACTTGTTTGGTCAGTCCTGGAGGCCTGACAATACATCTTGTTCGTTCGTTTTGAGTTAATCTCCTCTCTCTCTCTCTCTCTCTCTCTCTTCTTCTCTCTCTCTCTCTCTCTCTCTCTCTCTCTCTCTCTTCTCTGTCTCTCTCTCTTCTTTCCAACTTGTTTAGTCACTCCAGATTTGTTAATGTAAATGTAAGATCCTTGTTGAGTAGCAGCATTGATGTAGGAGTAATTTTTTTTCTTTCTACTTTACAGAATTTAAATGTGTGTGAGTGTGTGAGTGTGTGTGTGTGCATACGTGCGTGCGCGCGCGTACACGCGCGCGTGTGTGTGTATCTACATGTGTATATGTGTGAGTGTGTATGTGTGTGTGCGTGCGTGTGCGCGCGCGTGCACGTGTGTGTGTGTGTTTGTGTGTGCATGTGTGTACACCTTCCTGTTTACACACATTTGTTTTTGCGTGTACGCATATGTACTGACAAACATTGGTTCCTACAGAAAAATGTAAGAATTCCGATGAAGCCCTCTGCAGTCGTTACACAAAAGATGACTGTTGGCACCCTGTACCCCTGTTGAAATGCGAGGGCGTGTGCGGAATATGCTAGAGGCCAGGTGAGTTTGGCAACGCTGACAAGTCTGAACAATATGTGTTGGAGGTAGTTACAAGTTGAAGGAATTGTTGACAGGAATTATGTAGTTACGTGTTTCAATGATGTGTTCAATGCTGTTTTTCTCCTGGTGTCAGAAGGTGCATTAGTCTTCTTGTTTTTTGTTAGGCTCCAATGCTTAATGAAACTGACCTTGATTTTGAACAGAATATTTAACCTGGCAGCAATTAAACATTGTTTTATATGAATAAGAACCAAGTTTAAATGGTTGACAGTCACCTTCAAATTTTAAGTCAAGTTTTGTTCTTGACAATATTTTAGCAACTTGGTGTCATCAACTTATCATCATCATCAACCAATTTTTCCCCCGTTTTGCTCTGATATTGTAAGAATTCAAGCTATGGGATTTATTGTTTATATTGTATTTTTTCCTAGATTTGAAATCAGTAACCGTTTGTTTGTGTCTGTGTAATTACCATACAGTATGTGAAAACATTATTATCAGTAGTATAGTTCTGTATAAATTCTCTATACAACACGTACCTGCCATCTTCTGTGTACATATTCCCCCTGTAACACACGTTGGTAAAGTACCACTTTCTGTTTCTCAATGAAACATGTATTGGTTTTATCATTGTTATAGTGCTTCAGATATGAACCAGGAATCAAAAAGATTACATCCTGATTCAAGAACGCTTCCAAAACTCTATAACATCTTGTAAGTCCATGTCAGGTGCAGACTGTGGAAGTGATCATGTCCCAGTTATCGGGACAATGCGACTAAAATTGAAAAAGTTGTCAAAAGCAAAAAGAACACCAAAACTGCAAATGAACATGCTACAAACTGACGAAGAAATCAAAGAAAAATACAAGATCAAAGTTGGAAACAAATTCGATGGCCTAGATCAACTCACCACTACAGAGGAAAAATGGCAGATGATGAAAGATAGCATCAGCGAGGCAGCAAAAGAATATATACCAGTCATAAATAGAAAGGAACATAAGAAGTGGATGAGCCCCAGAGATTTTAAACCTAATGGAAAACAGAGAAAGGCAAAAGTAGATGAAAAGAAGTATAAAGAACTCGACAAACTGGTTAAGAAAAATGTAATGAAGCCAAGGAAGAATGGATCAATATGCAGTGCAAGGAATTGAAATGAATGCAAATTTTGATAGCAAACTTATGCATGAAAAAATAAAAGATGTGACAGGGAAGAAATCATCTGCAAAAACAGGTTGTATAAAGTCGAGAGATGGAGATTTTACTCATGGAAAAAGAAGATGTTCTTAACAGGTGGTCAGAATACATCGAAGAGTTATACCACGACGACAGAGGTCCACCTCCTCATATTAGCAACGAAGATGGCCACATAATCATGGAACACAAAGTGAGACATGCACTCAGCAAGATGAAAAGTGGTAAGGCGCCAGGACCTGATGATATCCCATCTGAATTGATAACAGCCCTGGATGAAGTGGGAATTAAGGCAGTCACAAAACTACTAAACAATATATATGACACAGGAGAGATTCCGACAGATATGAAGAGTCCATCTACTTGCGATCCCTAAGAAACTGGGTACAGCTGAGTGTGACCAACATCGTACAATCAGCCTGATGAGTCACCTCACCAAATTTCTTTTACGAATACTCATGAAGAGAATGAGAAATAAAATACTCCCAGAAATATCAGAAACGCAATTTGGATTCATGGCAGACAAAGGCACCAGAAATGCAATCTTCGCATTGAAAACTCTCATGGAAAGATCCGTCGAGGTCCAGAAAGACCTGTACCTCTGCTTCATTGACTATTCAAAAGCGTTCGACCCAAAGTACGACACTCCGACTTGTTTGATATTTGGCAGGGCTATACATCGACGGGAAAGATCTTCGAGTCCTCAGAAACATATATTGGGAACAGGAGGCAGCCATTAGAGTCGACAATGACATCAGTCAATATAGACCAATCTGCAGGGGTGTGAGGCAGGGCTGCGTGTTCTCGCCTGATTTATTTAATGTATATAGTGAAATAATTCTACGAAATATTGAGAATCATGAGGGAATTTGTGTAGGTGGCCACAACATTAACAACCTGAGATATGCAGATGACACAGTCCTTTCGCCGACTCTGAAGAAAAACTGCAAAAGATTTTAACAACAGTAACAGACGAAAGCGAAAAGAAAGGATTACAGCTCAATGCAAAGAAGACAGAATGCATGGTGATCTCGAAAAAAGCTGTTATACCACAATGCAACATAGCCTGTAAAGGAGAGATAATCAGACAAGTAAACACCTTTAAATACCTTGGTTGTACTATCACCCCGGACGGCAAGTGTGACACAGAAATCAAGAAGAGAATCGGTCAATCTAAGACAACTTTTAACAACATGAAATACATTTTTACCAACAGTAAGATAAGCCTCAAGACAAAGATCCATGTTTTGAGAGCCTACGTATGGTCCATTCTTCTGTACGGATGTGAGTGCTGGACCCTAGCCAAGGACACAGAACAGCGACTAGAAGCAGTGGAAATGTGGTTCATCCGGAGAATCGTGAAAATCACATGGACAAAAAGAAAAACCAATGCAGAAGTAATGGAAATGGCTGGGTACAAGAGATCCCTTCTCAACACCATCAGAAAAAGACAGCTCAAATTTTTACGGCCATATAATCAGGGCTGACGGACTAGAGAAACTGTTATGGAGTGGCAAAATCTGT
This sequence comes from Rapana venosa, assembly GCA_028751875.1. Lineage (NCBI taxonomy): Eukaryota > Metazoa > Mollusca > Gastropoda > Neogastropoda > Muricidae > Rapana > Rapana venosa. The sequence goes on from CM054155.1 coordinate 12,664,235, forward strand.
GGAAACAAGAGCAGAGGAAGACAACGCACAAAATTCACAGACAGCTTAAACAAATTCGCAACGAATAAAGAGGGCACCAACAATGAGCTCATGAGAGGGACCGAGAACAGGGAAGAATGGAGAGCCATGATCGTCGATGTCTGCAGGACCAGACCGGACACTTGAAGAAGAAGAAGAAGTGCTTCATATACATATGTGTCTAAAATAGTTCTTCTAATCACATCCATTTGTAGCATGTTGTCTAGATTAACGTCATCAGAACAGTCTTAGCATCTTTAGGGAATAGATAACTATATAGAAATCCAGCGCCCTTTGTCTTGTGTTTTTCTCTGATATATTTCTGCACACTTGACCTTGATTCTTAGTCCATACACATGTCAATCATAATTGATTCAATTTCTAAGTAGATCTATCACGTGAATTGGGTAGAAAGATGTGCACATAGACTATAGAGCACATGTTTATTTCTCGTCTATAAATGCTTCAAACAGCTATGTTATTATCTCAACAAATACACACACACACACACACACACACACCACACACACAAACACACACACCACACAAACAACACATACACACATACAACATACAAAACATACATAACAACATACATACATACATACATACATACATACATGCTACATACAT
>CM054155.1:12665385-12688429 GCA_028751875.1 Rapana venosa
TCCCGGCCCTTGGGGGTCGTGGAGGAGACACGAAAGACGATGCCGTGGTAAGCCTCCCCTTTCATCTCGGTCCCGGCTCTGCACAGATAGTGCAGAGTCAATTCATCCTGGTCCATTCTCTGATTTGGGTCCATCCATGACTTGTTCTGTCTTCCCCTCTTTCTGCCACCTTGGAGTGTTCCATGCAGTTCTTTTTTTTGCAGAGTGTTGTGGCGGGTGACGTGGCCGAACCATGTCAGCTTTTTCTTCTTGACGATGGTGAAGAAGAGGGTTCCTGTGGACCCTGCCAGCCGTGTTATTTGGATCTTGACAAATTCATTGGTCTTTCGTTCTCTCCAGGATATGCCCAGCAGTTTTCTATGGCATTTTGTTTCAAATGATGGATTCGCTTTGCTGTTTCAGCAGTCAATGTCCAGGTTTCACTTCCGTACAGCAGGATAGTCTGAATTAGGGCTTTGTAGAGCTTTAGTTTGATTGGGAAACTGATCTCTTTACTTTTCCATATGGTGGTGAGTTTTGTCATGGAAGATGTTGCCATGGCTAGTCTGACTTTAATTTCTGTTGTCGATTGCCCGTCCTTTGTGAGTGTAGCGCCAAGGTATTTAAAAGCGTCTACCTCCTCCAGTTGCTGGCCGTTCATGTAAATTTTAGCAGTGGCGTTGCTCGTGCTGTTCACAAGTACTTACTTTTTCTCCGACTCACCTCCATCCCATATGCTCCAGCTCTGTTCTCAAGTCTGGTCGTAAGGTCTTGCAGCTCTGTGTTACTTCCGCCCATGAGGTCAATGTCATCGACAAACCGCAAGTTGTTGAGGGGTCTGCCGCCAATGGAGATGGTAGAGTGGAAGTCATGGAGGGTCTCTCTCATAATGTTTTCCAAGAACAGATTAAACAGGACGGGAGATAACAGGCATCCTTGTCGACCCCAACTGTGGTTTTGAAGTAGTCTCCGACCTGATTGTTCAGAAGGACTGCACTGCTTGCGGTGCTGTAGAGTGCTTGAATGGTTTGCACTAGTCCTTCTTCAATGCCAAACATTCTGAGGACCTGCCACAGGCCTTCATGCCATACTCTGTCGAAAGCCTTCTTGAAGTCGATAAAGTTGTGGAACAGGTCTCTCTGATGTTGAAGATGTTTTTCCATCAGGATGTGACAGTTAAAAATCTGTTCGATTGTGCTCCTGCATGCCCTGAACCCAGCTTGTTCCTCTGCAAGGAGTTCTTCTGCCTCCTTCTTGAGTCGATTCAAAATAACTTTGAGCATGATCTTGCTGGCGTGGCTGATGAGGCTGATTGTTCTATAGTTTTGGCATTGGCGTAAATTCTCCTTCTTGGGCAGAGGTATGATGAGTGATTGTGTCCATTCTGTTGGCCACTGTTTTGTCTCCCAAATCTTCTGACAGATAGCTGTAACATGTGTGATAACTGTTTCGCCACCATGCTTGAGCAGCTCTGCTGGTATGTTGTCTGCTCCTGGGGACTTTCCTACTGGTAAACTGCGGATGGCTTCTTCCACCTCTTCCCTCAGTATTGGTAATGGCGAGGGTGCTCTTGATGCTGCTTTCTCTTCTATTATGCTCTTGTCAGATTGGATTGGGTAATTGTACAGTTCTTGACAATACTCAAACCACCTGTTCAATGCAGCTGAGCTTTCTGTGAGGAGGTTTCCGGAGCTGTCTTCAATGACTGATGATTTAGTTTGAAGTGGTTTTGTGAGTTTCTTCAAGGTGTCGTATGGCTTTTTACTGTTGCCCACTTTCACGTTTTTTCGATCTCATCCATTGATCACTGATCCACTTCTCTCTGTCCTTTAACATCGACTTCTTCACAAGATTGCTGGCCTCCCGGTATTCTTTAGGGTTGGAAGACCTGGTTGGTTTCAGTGCTCTTCTTGTATCGCAGAGGTCCAAGATGTCATTGGTAGTCCATGGCTGGTTTATTCCTCTGACGACCGAGTACCTCCTCTGCTGTTTCTCGGACTGCCTCATTAAAGTTGTTGGTGAGGTCTTTGATGTCATTGTCCAGGAGGGTTATTGCCGCAAAAAATCCGCCAAGTTTTGCTTGGAAGATCTCCTCGACATCTGGATCTTTCAGTTTGTCCACGTCAAATTTAATACGTGGGTTTGCAGGCTGTTTATTTTTCTTCAGCTTCATTCTGAATACAAGCAGCACAAGGTCGTGGTCGCTGCCTATGTCAGCTCCAGGTTAGGTTCTTGTTCTGGCTCTGTTGATGCCTGGATTTGAAGCGCCGTGGTGTTAAGATGAAATCTATTTGGTTATGGATCTTGCCGTTTGGCGCATGCCAGGTTGTCCTCCTTGACTGCTTGTGGGGATAGAGGGTATTGGCAATGGTAAGTGCAGGCAAACTCCATCAGACGTAGTCCCCTGTCGTTGGTCTCTCCAGTTCCAAACTGACCATCTGTTCCGGCCCATTGGTTGTAAGAGTCAGGACCTACTTTGGCGTTAAAATCCCCTTGAATGATGATGATGTCTTTCTTGGGTATCTTCATAATGGTCTCTTCAAGTTCTTCATAAAGATTTTCTACTTCTTCATCTGCTTGGTCAGATGATGGTGCATAGATTTGTATGATGGTGATGTTCTTGGGCTTGGCCGACACCCGGATGCTGATAATCTTACTGGAAGCCGGTGTACAGCTGATAATGCACCCCACTACTTCCTTTCTGACAATAAATGCCACTCCATGTTGGTGATGTTTCTCTTGACCACTGTACCAGATCTTGTTGCCTTCTTCAGTCATTGTCTCAACAAATCCTGTCCATCTCACTTCTTCTAGTCCAATAATGTCCCATTTATAGCGGCTAAGCTCATACTCTAGTTCTTTGATTTTTCCGCACTGGTAGAGTGTACGGACGTTCCATGTTCCAATGGTGTTCTGTTCTCTAGGGAGCTTAAGTAATGTTTTAACTCCAGTAGCTGACTTGTCACTTCGACCCTGGTGTTGATCAATGGAAAGCGCGGCCATTGGTAACCCGGGCCTCGACCGATCCGGTATCATTTCGGCTTTGTCTTTGTCTCTCGTGTCTTTTCTGTGGGTTTAGGATATTCCTTGGTGGCGCCAATCTCCTCTCCAAGTCTCCATATGTTTTTTTATTTCTAATGGGGTTTCCTCTCCCACATGCGACAGGTTGTACTGGGTTACATGGATACCAGTAGCAGTAACAGAGAACTTCTCTGACTGACCTGACCCACATGTAAGTGATACTGTTGACATAATTATCAGGTATAACTCCATCAATAATTTTGTTCACGGGACTATTATTTTTTAGTGGTACCCTAAGTTAAGGCAAACTGATTTTTTATATGTGCTTTGCTTTGGTTCTTGGTCTACGTCAGCGTTTACTTAGTCATGATTTTGGAATAGACATAGTCAAGAGTGTACAGTTTTGAGTGCACGCCAAGTGTGTACTGCCTTATGCAATGTTATTGTATTTGGCTGAAAAAAGATAGGCAAGTTGGTTTGTTTTCATTTTCCAGCTGTAAATGCACATTCCTTAGCTTAACATTCTCAGGTTACCAAACGTATGGACTCTGTCTTTACTCCTTAGATCTGAACACCACAACAGTATGCATGTGGATTTTTTTTCTCATCTGCTCTCACTGGTACAAATGCCTACTCGTCCGAAAAGAAGAATGGTTTTTAATATGTGGGCGGGATGTTGTGCTTGCATTTGAACGCCGTTCCTAAGTCTATAGTCTCATCCAAAGCACTTAAAAAGGCATGAAGTCAATAATAATAATAATAATAATAATAATAATTCTCGGGGGGGGGGGGGGGGGGGGGGGGGGGGGGGGGGGGGGGGGGGGGGCGGGGTCGCGGATCCGTGTAATGGACATCTGGGTGGCGGTTCGATCCAGGGCCATAAAATCCCCAACGCTACGCTCTAACCACGGGCCTATCCCGTTCCCTCACGATATTCTAATGTAGGCGTGATCTGCAATACATGGAGAAAAGAACTCGTAATATCAATAGTCGCTGTTTTCTTAAGAGCAGGTGGGGGGCTTGTTGTTGTCCAGCTTCAGCTTGTAGGGCCAGTATATTGGTCAATCTGTTGTGGGTGGAAGAGCCATCTGTCGATGTTTGTGTTGTAGCAACAACTATAGTTTCTATCATGCTCTACCCATACAGAAGGGGTTTCTTTCTCTTTTTTTCTTCCTTTCTTTTTAGTGCAGTCAATGGCCTTAATACTAACTTTTTTCTTGTGTTCTTGTACTGATTTTTGTTGCTCCTTACTGCCCTCCTTCTTGTGCATCTTTCTTTTCTTTATGTTTCTTGAATTTTTTTTAAAATTAAATAAATAATATATATACACTGGTCGCAAAGCGCAAACGCAGGCAACTAGAGCGACAGTGGCGAAAAGCAAAAACGGAAATTAATAAGCAGCTCTTTCGGAAACAAGTTAACAAAGTCAAGTCTTTAATTCTTTCGGAAAAAATAAAGCATTACTCTTCTCAAGTTCTTGATGCCACGTCAATGAAATCTCTTTTTTCTCTCACATCTACTCTTCTTGGATCTGTGAAGGCAAGCCCTCTGCCTTCCATCCACAACCACTCTGAACTTTCTTCTATATTCTCTGCATTCTTTTCTGAAAAAGTCCATAACATTCGCTCCAAACTGGATCAGACTCCTTTCCAGCCTGCACTTCCTGATCCCCAATTCTCTGGCACTCCTCTCCTTTTCTTTCATCCGACAAGTGAGAAAGAAATCACGACAATTCTGAAAGATCTGACTACAAAATCATGTGATCTTGATCCCATACCTGCTTCTCTTTTCACACAGTGCCTACCACAACTTATACCCACTATCACGAAAATAGTAAACTCATCTCTTGTTTCAGGAAATGTTCCATCAGCTCTCAAATTGCTATAGTCACACTTCTTCTCAAAAAGCATGACCTTGACCCTAACATTCTGAAGAATTATAGACCTGTTTCCATTCTACCTTTTATTTCTAAAGTCCTTGAAAAAGAAGTTCTCAAACAGATCAACAACTACTTTCTCTCCAACAATCTTCTTCCTGAGTTTCAGTCTGCCTATCGCGTCAACCACAGCACTGAAACCACCCTAGTACACACTTAAAACACGCTTCTACTCGCTTCTGACTCGGGGAAAATCTCTCTTCTAACTCTACTCGACTTATCGGCAGCCTTCGACACTATAGACCACTCAATTCTTCTCTCCCGTCTTCAAAAAACGTTCGGTGTTACTGGCACAGTCCTCGAATGGTTTAATTCATACCTTACTGACCGATTCCAGACAATTGCAGTAAACAAGATTCAAACAATACCTGCCAAACTGGAATGCGGAATCCCACAGGGATCAGTTCTAGGCCCTGTTCTGTTCACTTTTTACACTGCCCCACTGTCACATATAATAAACCGGCATCAAATCAACCATCATTTTTACGCAGATGATTCTCGGATTCAAAGCAGTGTTACTCCTGAAAATCTGCCTTCTCTCCTGACAAATATGGCCCACTGCTTTGAAGATATTCAAAACTGGATGACACAGAACAAATTACAGCTAAATGCAGATAAAACTGAAGCCATGCTCGTAGGGACCAAACACAAACTCTCGTCCATTACAACAGCTTCAATAGAACTCGGCAATACCTCAGTCCCTCTATCCACTGCTGTGAAGTATCTAGGTGTTGTTATCGACAACACACTCTCTATGCAAAAATTCATCACCCAGACCTGTCAGTCATGCTACTATCAATTACGGTGTATTGATGGAGTCTCCCGTCGGATCGACGGATGAGTAGGCAGGCAGGCTTATCTGTCAGAATGTATCCTCATATGGGAGAAGAAGCCGATTCTGGATGCACAGCACTTCCCACAGGTGTTGCAAGGGAAAACGACTCCAGAAGTTGAGCCCTGCTTCCTTTGCTCACGCTTCTCCTTAATGGCCAGCGTTCTCTTGTTTTCAAACGTCTTTATGCCACTGGAGCAAAAACATCCTCCAGCGAGAACGATCAAGGCATCAGTTTCCCAGGAAACAGTCTATGTCCCCAGGCTTTTAAGGGTTCGTCTTCAGGGTGTCCTTGAAGCGCTTGTAGTGTCTTCCAAGTTTTCGGAGGCTTCCTTCAGTGCCATACAATAGCACCTTGGGATCCTGCTGTCTGTCATTCGGACAACATGTCATGTCCAGCGTAGCTGGTACTTGATCAGTAGGCTTTCGATGCTAGGCAGGCTGCTCTTCTCTAGGCCTGGAGGTTGGAGACCCGGGTCTTGCCACTTTTTTCCCGAGGATCTTTCATAAGCATCTCTGGTGAAACTGCTCAAGCTGTTGAATGTGACGGCAGTACGTCGTCCATGTTTCACAGCAGTACAAGGTGGTCAGCACGACAGCTCTGTAAGTTTTTATTTTGGTGCTGAGCCTGATGCCTTTGTTGTTCCACAGCCTGTTGTTGAGTCTGCCGAAGGCAGAACTGGTCTTGGCGATGTGCACTGTTACTTCTGCTTCAAGGGTTCCATTGCTGCAGAGGGAGCTGCCCAGATAGCAAAACTTGTCGACTGACCTGATCTCTGTGTCATTGATCTTAACTGCAGGTGGGGGCAAGGCACTGGCGTTCTGTGAAATAGCTGGTTGGTACATGGACTCGGTCTTGCTGAGGCTGATGGTGAGTCCAAAGCGCCTGCAGGAGGTAGAGAACCGGTTCATAATGAACTGTATGTCCTCATGGGTGTGTGCGGCAAGCGCGCAATCATCAGACACCCTGGATCTAGCATGGAGTCGCCGCAAGTTGAAAAGTTTGTCATCAGTGCAAAACTGAATGTAGATGCCCCTGTCACAGTCTTGGAAGACGTCAATCAGCATGGCAGAGAAGAGAATTGAGAACAGTGTGGGTGCCAGGACGCAGCCCTGCTTCACTCCATTTACCACAGGAAATGGATCCGACATGTCAGTATTTTCCTTTACTCTCTCCTGCATGCCATCGTGGAGTGACGCAATCAGCTGTATTAGGCTCTTTGGGTAACTAAACTTTAGGAAGATCTTCCACAGCCCACGACGGTTCACCGTGTGGAAGGCCTTGGTTAGGTCTACAAAGACCATGTGGAGCTCCATGTTCTGCTCACGGCACTTTTCTTGCAACTGGCGTACTGCAAACACCATGTCACATGTTCCCCTGCCTGAGCGGAAAAACCCCACTGTGCTTCAGGGATGACTGTGTTGGAGGCATGGTCAATCAGTTGTTCAGTATAATGCGGGCGAAGATTTTTTCCGGCGATGCTAAGAAGAGAGATTCCACGGTGGTTGTCGCAGATGTTTTGTCTCTCTTCCGTTTGTAAATGTGGACAATTGAAGCATCCTTGAAATCCTGGGGACTCCCCTTTCTCCCAGATAGATTGGAACAGGGCCGTCAGCTTGTCTGTCAGCACCTCGCCTCCACACTTGTAGATGTTTGGCCTGGATTCCATCCGCTCCTGGTGCTTTTCCTGACGTTGTCAGCTTCAGGGCTTTCCAGGTCTCGCCTTTGTGGGAGGGGCAGCTAGTGAGTCACCCGACTGGTAGCTGTGTGGAGGGCTGCAATTGCCTCATCAGATACAGATAAGTCCCTGTTGGAGAGGGTGTTGAAGTGCTCTGCCCGCGTGTAAGGATGTCTTTCTTGTCTGTCAGGAGGGTGGTCTGGGCCAAGGTTCGGAAGGGGTTGATCCTGTGGCTCTTGGCGCCCTATACAGCCCGGAGACCATCATGGAAGGTCTTCATGTCATGAGCGTCAGCAGCTGACTGAAGCTCTTCGGACTTTCTTTCCCACCAGTTGTTCTTCATCTCACGCAGCCTCTTATGTACAAGTTGCTTGATTTGCAAGTACTGGTTCTTCTTCCTCTGGCAGTCTTTATCAGAAATGTGATCCTGATGCCGTCTGTGCAGTGTGTTCAGGAGCTTGGAGATCTCAGAGTCATTCTCGTCAAACCAATCTTTTTGGCTCCTCTGTACAAAGCCGAGTGTGTCAGCTGCTGCTGTGTATACAGCGTCTCTAAAGGTGCCCCATATCTCTTCTACATCAGTCGATGCAGGGGTTTCTTGGAAAGCTGCTTGGATTTGCTGCTGTAGTGCGTCCTTGGTGATAGGGAGGCGGTGGATGTTTAGCTTCCTGGGGGGTTTCTGCCTGGCTGGTTAGAGCTTGCGTGCAAGTCTGATGTTCATCTTGCTGCGTACCAGGCGATGGTCCGACCAACAGACTGCTCCTCTCATGCAGCGTGTAATGGAAACATCACCTCTGTCCCTCTGCGGACGATTACATAGTCCATTATGTGCCACTGCTTCGAGCAGGTGCATGTGTTCTTGTACTTGTCTGCTTGTTGAAAGAGGGTGTTAGTGATGGTCAGTTCATGCTGCGTGCAGAGCGAGAGCAAAAGCAGTCCGTTGGAGTTGCACTTGCCAGTGCCGTGCCGTCCTAGGACTTTTGGCCAGGAGGAGAAGTCCACGCCGACGCGGGCATTGAAATCCCCGAGGAAATCAGCCTGTCCTTTCTGTTACCGCTGAGATCGTGCGGCTAAGCTCTTCATAGAAAGCTTCTTTGAAGTCATCAGGGTTGGTCATCGTTGGGTCATAGCAGCTGATGACTGTGGAAAAGCGAAACCTTGGGACAGCTCAAGACGTAGGTCATCAGCCTATCGTTTATTCCACGTGGAAGGCTGTCAAGCTATCGTGCAAGTTTGGTTTTTATTGCAAAGCCCACACCTGAGGTTCTTGGGGTGTCATCTGGCTTCCCTATGCAGTAGAAGGTGTAACCACCTCCAACTTCCTCCAGATGGGTTTCACCAGCAAACCTTGTTTCACTCGGGGCCGCTATGTCCACCTGGTAGCGATTAAGCATTCTAGCAATGAGCACTATATGCCTCTCTGGTCTGTCGTCTCTGTCCAAAAGGGTGCGAACATTCCAGGCACCCAGAGTCAGGGCATGACTCCTGATTCTTTTTTTCTGTTGTTTTCGACCGCTAGTGTTGGATGTCCAAGTAGGTGGGGTTTCCTACTAGGTACTAAGAGAGGCAGGCTTTGTTTAGGGATCCTTTTATCTCCCCCTTTCCCCCTGTGGGAGAGCTGTGCTGTCCCTAAAAAGGGCTGCTCTGACACTGTAGGAGGATACGGGTTTCCCGCATCTGGGCCCAGTCTACGGCGGACGACCATCACCCCAAGCCGCCTGCGTGCATGGTCGTGACTAGGAACTGCCAGCAGCATCCTCTGCCTTTTACCCGTTAACCACTTCTCCCTCGCCGCAGGGCTTGGGGAAAACTGGGTGTTGATGGGCTAGCCTCATTGTTCCAGGGATTAGCCTCTTGCCTGACCAGCACAGGTGACTTTTTTAAGTGAAGAGGGGTTGCGCATCCCTTCTCCACTCTCTCGCCTACCGACGCTCAGAGTCCCACAGTTTCAGGTACTGCCACGTGTAGAACGGCCTCGGTAAGTGCAGGTTTTTTTCTTCGGAGTTCCAACTCCTAGGAGGACTTCCAGCCAAGGATAAGAGCTCCCCCTGCCCTTTGGTCATCCTCTTCCGCCTTCAAAGCTGTTGGGAAAGGTTTCCTCCTCCGCCTGATCCGCCGTTTCGACTTCACATGTGGCAGGTAGTACTGGGTTACATGGCACCAGTAGCAAGGGCTAAGCCCTTGACCTGACTAAATACGGCGTATTAGTGTCATTCGAAAGTACCTGTCCACAGATGCAACAGCCAAACTTGTTACTTCTCTCATTCTTTCACATCTGGACTATTGCAATTATCGTCTGGCTGGTCTGCCAGCATCATCTATCCACTCCCTTCAACGTATACAAAACTCCGCAGCTCGACTAGTTCTCAGAAAGAAAAAATCTGAGCACATTACTCCTCTCTTGCGATCTCTCCACTGGCTGCCTGTGCCACAGAGAGTAAATTATAAGATCAGTACCCTCTGTGACAAATGTCTCCACAAAACTGGGACCCTCCTACCTCTGTGAATGTCTTAAACCTGTACACTCCTTCACGTTCCTCCGCTCTGCTGCAGATACCTTGTGCCCTCGAATACCTAGATTCAACCAATCCACCATTGGCCGCCGCTCTTTCTCTATTTCGGGTCCATCGACCTGGAATGAGCTCCCTCTCTCTCTCTTCGCCAGAAGCTAATCTATGACACTTTTTAAATTTTAGCCTCAAAACATATTTATTTCAAACCTAAGATTTTCAACCCGCCTGTTTCATAAGTATGAAACTATCCCACCTTTATTACTAACCCATGTCCCCTACACCCTGCTAAAGTATAGGACCTGGATGATGTGTGTTGTGTGTGCAATGTGTGTGTTGTGTGTTGTGTGTGTATGAGTGTGTGTGTGTTGTGGTGGTTGTGTTGTTGTGTGTGTTGTGTTGATGGGTGTGCTTTTGAAAACATTTGTCTATGAATTTTATTTCATAGATGTGGTCTGCAGCTACATTTTGTTATAATCTGTTTTTTGTTTAAACTATTGATTAATTTACATGGTTGTATGACTGTGGAAGATTAGGCATATGCATGCGCTTTGATTTGGTCTTAGCAAGATATAGCGCCTATATAGTTTTACATTTATTATATATATATCCCATATATAATACATAAATATAGTATATATATATATAGTATATCTATAATATAACTAAATATATATAAATGTTACCAGGGGTTTCGGAGACGAGTAGGTACTGAGGCGTGCTCTTTCCTCTAAAACTTGAGGGCCAGTATATTGGTCCAATCTGTTGTGTGGAAAGCCATCTGGTCGATGTTTGTGTTGTACCAACAACTATAGTTTCTATCATCTCTACCTATACATAAGGGGTTTTTTTGTTTTTTGTTTTTTGGTTGGTTGTTTTGATGCAGGTCACTGTCTATAAATACTGTTTTTGTTGTGTCCCCTTGTAACGGATTTTTGTGCTCCCTAACGCCCTCCTTCGTATGAATCTTTATCCTTTACGTTGCTCGATAAAAACAAACCAATGCCATGCAAAAAAAAATAAAGCAGCAAAAACAAACCTGGAATTAAGAAACATTGAGTAGTATTGTGTGAAATATGCAACATCAAAAAGATGGCAGGCACTAAAACAGAAAGCATAGAGAATAAGACCATGGATAAAAAGAGCAAGAGAAGAAACTGGTTGGTAGGGGTTAAGCTACAAGAAAATGAATGCACAAGTATTTAACGAAATATAAGAATAGTCGAGAACTACCCAAACACGGTACACACAACGCGCCACTACCAAAACACACGCGCGCAGCACACACAACCACACACATTTCCCAGACCACATACTACGACACACACACACACACACACATACTACACTCCTCTCACACACACACACAAACACACACACCACACACATTCGCGCGCGGGAATAAAGAGCCGAATAGACCAACACAGACAGGCAAGACAGACAGAGGTGAATAGCATGGTACAGACAGACATCAGACAGACAAGCAGCAAGCAAACAGGATTATGCTTAGTCTCTAAAAAAAAAACACCAACCAATGTTAGTAACTCAGTTGGTTTTATGTAGCACAAAGGTGGGGACGGGATAGCTCATGAGTCGAGCACTCGCTTCCCCCAGCCAAGTTAAGCAGGCGTACGAAGCGGGTTACCATTGATGGTGACTTTTGCGCGCCTTGGCTTCAGTACAGTTTCCCCCAGTTTTCACCCAGCTGTAGAATGGGTACCTGCCCTTTGTAAGGGTCCAGGGGAAGGGTAAAGTACAGCGAGGGAGAGGAAGATGGAGCCGCCCTCAAGTATTCTTGGCTCCCTATAAAGTGAGTCTCATACGCCTCGCACCCGCTACGACCTTAAAGGTTATGGGAAGTCCTTACCTTCTTTTACCTTACAAATACCCACAAGAGTGAAACAGTGCAGTTCATCACTCCGCCCCACCTCCCCCCCCCCCCCCCCACCGCCTTTGTCGTTGAGGAACTTCTCCCTTGCTAACAGCTAAAGTGGGGGAGTACTGGTGCCATCTTCTGACCTACGATTAAATCTAGTATTTGACAAAAACACACACTTCGCATACACAAATAAACCCTCGCAGCAAGAGAGCTTCCCTGGTAAAATAAGGTGAAACAAGTCACTCTACTATGTAAACTGAGACTAAGCAGACTAGAAAGAAAACCTAGGAGACCCTGAACCACAGGGATGGCCTCTACAGGAACAATTGTATTGAACTGTCAATGGAGCCAGTGTTAGAACATTGCGCTCGCAATCTGACGATCCCTGAGTGATTCCCGCTCAAGGATATTTTCCCCTGGAGTTAACATCACGCTGACTAACACAATCCCCAAAATCCTTCGGATAACTAAAAACCGAGGCCCCGAGTACAAACTCACGCAGAACATCTTGCGCATACTTAAAATCCTTTCCGCTTTAATAAAGTAGCCAAGTGGCGTGGAAACAGAGGACAGAAGTTACAAAACGGCTATACACACTGGACTGGGTTAACAAAGAAAAAAGGGTAAAAAAAATTTTTGTTGGTGTGTATTTAATATACACATGAGTGTTGAATTCTAGTTATCCTCGAGATAAAAGATATGTGTTTAAAGTAATAACACTAATAAAAAATTGACACCCCCCAACCCTACCAGAGATTACAGGTAACTGTCATAGCAAGAGCATCCTCACCTTCTGGAAATTTTTAGTGCTCGAATTTTCCTTTTTGCCGTTCCCCTCTTTATTTCTCCTTGTGCGTTTTCGCCCTGTCACTTTCTTGTCTATTTTTCTCCATCTTGGCCATTTTCCCTTCTTGGTCCTTTTTCTGCGTGATTTCACCGAAAAATCTGGAAGAAATAATCTCCCTCTCCCAAACCGAAGTTGATGCCTGGCAAAACTTGTCAGGGCACTTGAACGGCAGTGCGTTTCATTTTCAACTCTTACAACTGACAACAACAGTTCTATCGGCCTTGAAGGAAGAAACGCATTTAAGAAAAAAATCTGCTCTGACTAAATCCAGTATGGATTACGACACAGTACAACACAATATGCTACAACAATATGCAATACAGTATTATAAATGACAATACAACACATTGCATCACAATACAGTGCAATAGATACAATACAACACAGTGCAGCACAACACAACACAATACAACTAGACTGCAGACTCAAAATCTCCAAGTTATAACATAATGAAGTTTCTGTGGTGTGCAAAGTGCAAAACAAGGCGGAGGACATTTTGTGGAGAATGAGAAATGGTTGTGGCTGTGTACACCACCTTCTTAACTAAAGACAATTTGGCCTCAAGCACCATTGCCCTTTACCCTCAACCACAGTATCTCGCTCTGTCTCTCTTCTGCCTCTGTCTTTCTTCTCTGTCTCTGTTTCTGTCTCTCTGACTCTGTTTCTCTGTCTCTCTCTCTGTAACTCTCTCTCCATGTCTTTTTTCTTGCCCACTTTCCCCACCTACCCCTCATCTCTCTCTCTTCTCTCTCTCTCTCTCTCTCTCTCTCTCTCTCTCTCTCTCTCTCTCTCTCTCTCTCTCTCTCTGTCTTTTTCTTCATGTCTTTCTTCTCACCAACCCCCCCTCCTCTCTCTCCTCTCTCTCTCTCTCTCTCTCTCTCTCTCTCTCTCTCTCTTCTCCCTCTCTCTTCTCTCTCTCTCTCTCTCTCTCTCTCTGTCACCTGTTTTCATCCCCACAATTTCAGTGTGTGTTTTTCTTCTTTTTTTGTGTCTTTTATGCGTTGCCAGTTTTTACAATAACAACCTCCCACTTAACAAAAACATATTGATGTCACTTACAAACACCTGTCATATGGCACGAACCAATCACGTGGTCAACACTTCTCTGCCACGTGGCATAACCATCAGTGATGAAGGTTCTGTTTCCAACAGCCCTGAGGGAAAGGTATATATGGAGACTCTGTGGCCAGCATAGGCAGACTACTTCGTCTACACGACCTACTGCAGTCTTGGAATCTCCGTCATTGGACTGTCAGCAACCATGTCTCTCCGAGCTTCTTGCTTCCTTGCGCTGTTGGCCCTGGCTGCCCTCCCCGAACCTTGTGGAAAACCCCGTGCAGGAGAAGGGGGGGGGGTTAGCTGGGGTCTGTTTTAGAGGTAGTCGCCCCCACTTCTTGTAAACCCACCCTGTGTGTAGGCGGATGAAAATCATGGGGGAAAGCAAACAGCATGTAAAAAATTTGAAGAGTAAGGGTGAAAAATAATTTCACAGAAGAAAAAAGGGAAAAATGATGTGTAACACGCAACAATTTTAAGAATTTTTTGAAATGCATATTTCATAGCCAATGATAGTAGGTCCCACAAAACATGATTTTTTCCCTTTTTATTGTACTATTAAAAGCAATGAATTTTAAAATTAAAAAATACAAATTTTAGTCTGAAAATTTTGTATTTTCAGGAAATAAAAGCATGATTTAAATGGCCTAAAGAAATAGTGCATGCTAAAAAACCATAGATAGAAAGAAAAGATAGATAGATAGATAGATAGATAGATAGATAGAAAGATAGAAAAGATAGATAGATAGAAAGTAGATAGATAATAGATAATGGGATATGCAAAATGCCTTCACGTAGATATTTTTTAAACTATTATTAAGAAATTTTATTAAGCAAAAAGTGATAAAAGTTTTTCAGTTTTTTGATAAACAGTAGGTTTTTTAAAGGGAATGAAAACCCCCCAAAAAATATTTAAAAAATGAACAAACAAAAAAAACACATTGTGTTTTTAAATCCAATAGCAAAAAAAAAAGCATAAGCATTTGACAAAATACCAGGGCAAAATACATTCGGGAAGACAGTACGATATTTTGGGCCTTGGACCATAAACCATGTACTTTCCATGCCACATTTAAAAGAGGCGGCAGTGGGGGCACTAGTTGTGTGTGTGCCCAAGGGGCGGCTGGATGGCAGGCCCCAAACACCCTGCCCCCTCCCCCCGAGCGCCTGGGCCTCAAGGGCGCCGGGCCCCATTAAAACGCAGCTGCTGAAAGTAAGTCTGCTGTCAGCGAAAATCAACAAGGGTGTGTCAGCACCCCAAAAGGGGTTTTGGGGCACATTGTTTTCCTTGGTGACGGGTTGGGGGGGCTGGTCCACGGGGACTGTTTGCTTTTGGTCAAGTCAGTTTTGTTTCACATGTTGGGACATTTTTGGGCTTAAAGACCTAGTTTTTACTTCGCAAGTCCCTGGTTTCTCCTTTTTGCGGGTTTTGGTTGGTTGGTTATCTACTTAGTTAAGCTGTTAGTTAGACCGACTTTTTTTTCCCAGTTTTTCAAGTAAAATTTGACGAATAAATAGAAAAGAAAAGGGGTTTCAAAGGACAGATACGAAGTGAAAGTGACCATTTTTCCCTTTTTTTTTTAAAGGGCAATTCTCTTTTCCCTTCTCTCTCTATCTCCCCCTCCCCCTCTCATCTCTCCCCCTCCCTCACCCTTCTCTCCCCCCCTTTCCCCTCCCCTCTCTTCTCTCTTCTCTCCTCCTCTTTTCAAAAAATCAAAGGGGAACCCTATAGTGTGAACGATGATGAAAATGTTAACCCGATGTGATGTGGACGCCCCTCTAGGGGAAAAGGAAATCTTGCATATTTTTTGCACTGGAATGTAAGGGTTTTAACTAAAAAAAAATAGTGATAAAGTTTTTGTTTTCCCTTTTTAAATATCCTTTGATTTTGTGTCTTTTGCAGAGATTTTTGTTGAATATTTAATCTGAAGTTTTTTAATGATTTTTAAATTTTTTAAAAAACCCAAAGCAATTCGTTTTTAAAAAAGGGCAAGGGAGGCGCGGGTGGTTTTATATTTTGAAAAAGGGATTTTTTGGGCCAAAATACCGAAGATAGACACGGGCATAGAAATGTTTTTTTTTCCTTAAAAAAACAGGAACCTGTTTTTGTTTTTTCTAAAGCTAAATTGTACGCGTGGGGTTTATTTTTCCCCCAAGAATTTTCCTTACTTTTCCCTTTTTTTTGCACTGAAAAGGAAATTAGGGAATTTGAAAACTGCCCTGATTGTGGGGCTGTTGGGATCTCGATGAGGTTTCATTTTACTTTTAGGGGGGGGGTTTTTGAACAGTAGAATACGAGTGTTCTCAAGATTGTCTAAAAAGATGATTTTTTTCCCATTTAAAAATATAATGTAGATAGTATCGGGAGGGCTCTGAAGATAAATTTTGGAATAGTTATGGAAAAAAGCTGTTGGATTGTTTATACATTAAAACTTTTGGGATTCTAAAAGGGGTTTTTTTGCTGGGGGTCACAAGGGGAATTTTTACATATATATCAGAAAACAGGTAAGAGTGTAAACGATTTTCTTTTTAAAACCCTTTTTCTACTTGTTTTTCTGCTATCCAAAGTTTATGTATTTTTTTAAGTAAAAGAGCGTTTTTGGGAAACAGATCATCCCGCCGCGAAAATTTAGCTTGCATTTAAAACAAAATAAGAAGGAAGAAAAATATTGGTGGGAAGCCAAAAAAAATAAGAAAAGAACTAAAATTTTTAGAAAATTTTTTATTGGGATTTTAAGAGTATTTCTAGTGTTTTTTTTTTGGCAATGGGAAAAGGGTTTTTTTACAGAACCCCCTGCATCGTGCTATTTGTCTCATCGAAGAAGGCATGAAAAGCGGGTTTAAAATGTTTAACTCTTTTCATTTAAAAAAAAAGCTAACCATTGAAAAAAGGATTAAAATAAAAAGATAAATTTCAAAAAAAGAATTGGTATGACCAAAATGTAAAGAATTCTTAAAAAAATCTGGGTAGAAATTTATTAAGAAAATAACCCGGGGCCCCCCAAAACCTTAACAAGGAAGATTGTAGTAAAATAAAAAGCAAAGAACGAAAAAAGTATAAAATTTCATAAAGAAAACAAAAAGAAAAACAATAATGAAAAACTTAAAAAAAATCTTTTTTTTTTCTGTAAATAAAAAAGCTTTAATTCTGGAAAAATGTGCCAAAAAGATATCAGGAAGGGGGAAACAATTTTCGGCTAATGAAGGTCATGAATGGTTTTCAACATTTTAAAAAATTTGCTCGAGACAGAAAAAAAACCCTAGAATAAAATGTTATGCCAAAGAAAGTGAAATTGATGAAAAATTCCCCGATGAAACAAGTCTATTTGATCGGCCCGACACAAAAGAAGAAATACGTTAGTAAATTTAAAAAATTTAAAAAATAAAAAATCCCCCAGGACCAATGGGGTAATAGGGGAACTAAATTTAAAAAAATCAGGGGATACTATTGTAAAAAATTTTTTTTTTTAAAATTTTTAAAAAAACTTTTTTAAAAGAATTTTCCCCCGTTATGGAAGATTCAATTAAAAAAGCCATTGTTGAAGAAAGGTTTTGATAAATGAAAACCCCGGGAAAATTTTAGAGGGGAATTTTTTCCCCTTTTTTTTGGGGACGTTAAATAAATAAGTTTTTATAGTTTCCCAAAAGGGTTTGGGAGGATTTTTAAAATGGGTTTTAACAAAATAACATTACTGGTGAGCTTTAAAGTAAAGGGTTTTAAAAAAAAAGGTTTAAATCTACAGTTGATCAAAAATGTTTTCCCCTTAAAGGAAATAATACAGAAACAAATTACATTAAAAAACAAAAATTAAAAAGGGAAGCCTGCCCTAGACTTTTAAAAACATTCGACTCTGTTTTTTAAGAAATTTTTCCCATGGCCAACCTTTCAAAATTTTTGGAATTAAAGGGGAAACTGTTTAGATTATTAAAAATATGTTTTGTAATGTAAAAAGGGTAAAATTTAGACGGGTGCTAACTTTAAATGATTTAAATTCAAAATTTTAAAAAAAGGGGGTTTCCCCCAAAAGGGGGGGGATGTTTTAGTCCCGTCCTCTTTTCCTTATTTATTAATGAGCAGCTAAAGATATAAAAAAGGTGGAAGGGGGGGAGGGGGGGCAACACTCACCCCCGATGTTTCAGAATTTTTTTATCTTGGTTTTTCCCAACTGATGATTAAGGCCCCGAATCTGGAAAACCAACCAAAATCGGGGGCTTCAAAAAAACCCGTTTTAAAACCCCCCCCCCAATTCCCTTTGTAGAACCCGCAGCCAAGCTTCACTTAAGGGAAAAATGGGAAAAAAAGCAAGATTGAATCTTTTTGAAAGGTGATTATCCTTTCGCAAAGGGGAAAAAAGGGGGTTTAATGGGGGGGAAATGATATTTTAAACTGTTTTTCAAAGTATCTTGGTATAACATTTTCTACAAAAAAAAAAGGGTTTGTTTTTTTAAATGCAAAATTGTGAAATCTTGCCCCAGAGCAAAAAAATGCTTTATTATTTTTTATAAAAAAATGTAAAAGTGATAAATCAAAAATTCTTTTCAAGTCCTTCTGGGAAAATTTTTTTTACACACAGGTTTTTGGGCCCAATTTCATTATATGGGGGCTGAACTATGGGGGCTTTGATGTAGCCCGAAATTTTGATAAGTTTTCAAATTGGGATGGGACTTAAAAAGGGGAAACTGGAAAAAAAACCCCAAAGAAACGGGGTTTAAAAAAAAAAAAAAAAAGGGGGAAACTGGTCGATAACCCCCCATTTGGATTAATGCCCAAGTACGGGGTGTTAGTTTTTGGCTTTAAAAAACCCACTGGGAAACAAATAACTAGACTTCAAAGCGTAATAAAAAAGTAAATTTTAAAACCCTTTTAAAAATGGAAAAAAACACTTGGGGGGCTAATATTCGTGAAGAAATTGGGGTCTGAATGGGTTTTTAACTTTGTATGGTTTTAATTTAAGGTGTAAAAGAAAGTTAAGGGGTTTTTTTTGTGAATTTTTGGGCAAAGACTTATTGAATTTTAGTGACCCAACGGGGTAGTCACGTCCAGCAAAAATGAAAGATGTTTCATTTTAAAAGAAAAACTTTAAAACATCTACAAAGTGTGAACCCCCTATTTTTCACTTTGGGTATTGAAGAAAATGTAAAACGTTATTTAACGAAAGTTTTGTTTTTGGGATTTCAGATTTTGGCACTACAATTTTAAAACCCTTAAAAAAAAAGAAAAAAGATAGGGAATTTTAATGTCCATTTTGTAAAAATTTATAAAAGAATAAAAAGTTCAAAAATTTTTCTCGCTGTCCCCCGGCCCATTTTTTTGGGGTCTCAGGCAAAGATACATTCCGTCCTACCAAAAATTTTTTTTTGAATCCATGCTAATTTCGACAGTTTTTTTCCCTTTTGTCCAAGTCAAAATGAACATTTTACCAAGAATTTATGCATATAAACCCGTAAAAGAGTTTTTCCCGAAAGACGTTTTGAAAGTGTTAGGAGTACTAATACTTGATCCAAACATAATTTTTTTTTTAGTGAAAAGGGAAATAAAGTTTTTAAAAACCCTGGGTTTTGTAATGTTTTTGGGGATGAAATGTTTTTTTTGTTACTTGTGTGATGGGTTTTTATGTTCCCCCATTTCAAAGGGGGGTGCGGCCTTTTACGAAAAAACTTTGTTTTTTCAATTCAAATTTTTTCTTCTCTTTTCCAAGTCAGTCCCCGATTTGCTTTTGCAAATGTTAAATCCTTTTTTCAGAAACAGTCTTGATGTAGGAAAAAAAGCTTTTTTTTTTTTTAAAAGGGGAAAAATTCTGTGTGTTAGGTGTGTGCGTGTGGGGATGTGTGGGGCCCTGCGTGTGTAAAAGGGGGTGTGTCCCCGGGGTGTGTGTGTGTGTGTTCTAAAAAAGTAAACGTTTGGGGGGGGTGGGGTGTGTGTGTGTGGTTGTTTGTGGTTTTGGGTGTGGGGTGGGGGGGGTGTGTGTGTGTTTTGTGTGTGTTTTGTGTGTGTTTTTTGTGGTGTGTGCCCGCTTTCAAAATTAAAAACACATTTTTTTTTTGTGTGTCCCCCCCCGTTCCCGACAAAAAATTTTTATTTCAGGGGGCCTGTTAAAAGGATTCCGAAAAGCTGTAGTACCTCAGTCCTTCCCCCTACGCCAATTTTGACGAATTTCAAGACGAAATGCCAAAAAAAAAATTTTTAAAACTTTTCTAAAAGGCAAGGTGAGTTTGAGAGTGCCCGGGGAACTTTTGCAAAAATAAAATTTTTGTGTCAATTTTCTATTGATGCATGGACTCCCGGTGTAGTGGGGGTGAACCCGAGTGACTAATGAAGGGGAGTGAGTTAGTTAGTGGGTGTAAAAAAAAAAAGTTTGGTTTGTGACTAAAAAACATCTTTTAAAAAAACTAAAATCTGGTGAAAACCCCAAAAAACCTAAAGGGGGGGGGGAAAAAAAAAGGCCGAATGCAATTTTTTTTTGTTTGTTTTTTTTGTTGGGTTTTTGTTTTTTGTTTGTTTTGGGGTTTGGGGGGGTATATTGGTTTTCAAAATTTTTTAAGGTCTGAAGCGCATGATTATTTAAATTTTTTTTATCTATAAACAGAGAGCTTGCTCACAAAAATAAACTAAAATCAAATTGTACTTGGATTTAAAAAAAAACGTTTTTTTTTCCCCCCTCAAAAATATTTACGACTTTTTAAAAACTAAAGAAAACAAATATTTGGACAGGCATTAAAAAATTTCGAATTAAAATTTTGACAGGAAAATTTTTTAAAATACTTAAATGAGGTTCAAGGGTTTTTTTTTTCCCCCCCCTTTCCCCCCTTTTTTCTCTTTTTTTCTCCCCTGCTTTTGGTTTTTTTCCCCCCTTCCCCCCTTTTTTAATAAGGGAAAATGTTATTTTTTTAAAATTTTTTTCTTCCTCCCTTCAAAAGGTTTTGAAAAAATTTTCCCCCTTTCAAATTTTAAAGGCCAAAATTAAGGGTTAAAAAATTTAAATTTCCAAAAAACCTTTCCCCAATCAAAAATTTACCCCCACAATTAAATTTTTTTACCTTTTTTGGTTTTTTGGGCCTTATTATTGTTAAAAAAAAATTCAACCTAAAAAAAAAATTTTTTTTTGTTTTTATATTGTAAAATTTTGGGGTAGGTTTTTTTAAAATTTAAAAAGTAAAACCCTTTGTTTGTGGGCCTTTTTCAATTAAATATAAGAGTGAAAGACATTGTCATCAAAAGTATATTCTTAAAAAAATTTGGCATTAAGTACCCCCCTGCCATCTTCTGTGTACAAAAAACCCGGGGAAACCAAATTTTTTTTAAAATACCCTAATTTAGGTTTTTCCTTTGAAAAAGCTTTTGGGTTTTTTTCCCTTTTTATAGTCTTCAAGTAACGGGCCTAAAGTATTCTTTTTTAATTTTTAAGATGTAGGTCCCCTAAACCACACCCTTTTTAGCATGGTTGGGTTTAAATTTCCCCTTTTTTGAACAGTTTTTTGCAACTTCAGGGAAAAAGATAACTATTAAAACCCAGGCCCGTCCCTTTTTTTTTTTTGTGTTTTTCCCCGGATTTTCTTTTTTGGCCCCACTTGACCCCCGAAATTTTTAAATCCAAACCCATGTCAATCATAATAAATTTAATTTATAAATAGATCAAACTAAAAAGACTATAGAGCACATGTTTTTTTTCTGACTAAAAAGCTTTTTAAACAGCCATGAAATTTTCTGAAAAAAATACATACAACAACAAACATACTACATACATACATTTCATACATACATACATACACGACATACAATACTTTCAACCAAAAGGATATAACCCCACATACATACATACATCCCTACATTATACATACATACAAAACATACATACATACATACATAAACAATTAACATACATACTACATACATACATACATACATACATAACATACATACATCATGCATATGCATGCAAGCATAGCATGCATACATACATGTTAACTTCTGGGAAAAGATTTACAAATCAGCATTTACATTTTAAAGGCCAAGGTTTTCAAGACATTTTAGTCTCCTTTGAAGCAAAAAAAAACATTCTCACCCACCCTCCTCCATTCTGAGTTAATACTAGAGACAACGTTATATTCATACTATTCTGTGTGTCAATAGATTCCAACACAGTATTTAAAGCTTGCTTCTTACAGGTAGTTATGTGTATATAGTTTTTGTGTTTGTTTGTTGTTCGAATCACAAGTGTTAATGGACATTCATTCAAAGACTACAGCTCAGCAAAGTTTGTCTCAGTACAAACAAGAATGTAAAGATTGTTCAAAGAATCCTGAAATCTAATGTTTTCTTTTTTTTCAGGGTCCCTGACCAGCGGAACCAGAAGGAAACTCCAGACGATGATGAAAAGACGTGAACCTCTGACCAGCTTCTGTTTCATAAAAAGCATAAGATGTACCCCCCTCCCCTCCTTTGCGTGTTAAGCGAGTACAGACAAGAGGTGGTTTGTTTTTCTTTCTTTCTCTGTTACTTTGCTTGGTTGTTTTCTTGCAGACTTGGTATTCTCTATTTCTCAAAATCTTTTTGTCTGCTTTTTTGTCTCTGAATGTCTTCTTCTTCCTCCTCGAATGCTTAAACCACACCTGTTGTTGTCTGTCATTTGAGCAAGAATCAGTTTCTCTGCAGTTAAACGCCTGACAAGTCCAATGAATTCTGATGTATGCCTCTTTAGAATGTATTGGTTTGCTAGATTTCTGCGGTAATTATCTTTACTCTTGTACTAATTGTAGAGCCCTTGATAACAAGAGATTTCAATAAAGATCATGATGAAACTGATGTATATTTTCAAATGTGTGCTTCTGTGTGTATGTGTGTGCGTGTGTTTGTGCGTGCGTGTGTGCGTGTGTGTATGTGTGTGTGTGGTGTGTGTTGTGCGCGTGCGCCGAACGTGTGTGTTTGTAAGTGGGTGTGCTTGCGTGTGTGTGTGTGTGTGTGTGTGTGTGTGTGTGTGTGTGTGTGTTGTGTGTGTGTGTGTGTGTGTGTGTGTGTTGTGTGTGTGTGTGTGTGTGTGTGTGTGTGTGGGGTGTGTGCGGCTGTGTTGTGTGTTGTTGTGTGTTGTATATTTTCTCTCTCTCCTCTCTGTGTCATTTCTCTACTCTCTCTTCTCCTCTCTCTCTCTCTCTCTTCTGTTTAAATTCTCCACAAAAATTCGTGCTAAACTGGACAGATAATCGTGACAAGGGAAAGAAAGCTGTTGTAGAACTAAATAGGATTTTTCCTAAAATGATAGAAAGGCATTACTCCAGAAACATTTTTCCAAGATCTTTGAAAAAACCCT
>CM054155.1:12698929-12701429 GCA_028751875.1 Rapana venosa
CCTTGCAACATCACCAGACAAGCGCTCGAGTGGAACCTGCAGGGGAAAAGGAAGAGAGGGCGCCCCAAACAGACCTGGAGGAGAAGCCTGCATAGTGAGCTGAGAGACTCCAGCCTGACATGGGAAGAGGCCAAGACCCTTGCCAGAGACAGGAGAAGGTGGAGGGACGCTGTTGAGGCCCTATGCTCCGCTAGGAGCTATAAGGACTAAGAGATTACCCTGATTGAGGACTGTCAAAAAATGCACACTTAAAAAAACCCTAACAAAAACCCAAACTACAACAACGACAACAAAGTTCAACAGACGATTAAAAAAACATACATTGGTATTTAACAAATACACAATCCTGAATTGACCTGATCATCAAAGTCGAACAGATACATCAGTTTTAACCGTCTGTTGACCTTTTGATATAGGTTTATTACATTATGTTTTGATGGCTTTCCATACTTGATGAAGGTCATTAGTTTTGAATAACAATTTTTGAAAGTAATCACGTTTTGACCAATGTTTTAGTGAAGTTACTTTGTTTCTTTGCATTCTAAATTGCTTTTTTGAACCCTGCATTTTCAAATTGATAGTCTCTTTAGTGTATTTCAGATTCGATGTTTTTTGTTATCCAAGGAGGTTTACTATTTTCTTTCACTATTTTCTTTATGAAGGGGGCATGCTTGTCATTCCCAGACAAATGTGCTAATCCAAATTCAGCAGCTTCACTACAGTCTCTGGTTGATATATGGCATGAAATGGCGAGTTTATCAAGTCTGAAAGAAACTCTTGCTTGTTGAAGTTATAAAATTTTCTGTGAAAGATAGAGTTATGCCAAGCTTTAGAAAAAAAATCTGAACACACTACCCCTCTCTTGCGATCTCTTCAAAAGCTGCCTGTGCCACAGATAGTAAATTATAAGATCAGTACCATCTGTTACAGATGTCTCCACAAATAGCACCTTCCCACCTCTGTGAATGTCTTCACCTGTACACTCCTTCTCGTTCCCTACGCTCTGCTGCAGATACCTTGTGCTTACGAATACCTAGATTCAACCAATCCACCGTTGGCCATATCTCTTTCTCTATTTCGGGTCCATCGACCTGCAAAGATCTCCCTATCTATCTTTGCCAAAAGCCTACTTGTGACACTTTTAAATCCAGCCTCAAGACATAATTATTTATTTCAAACATGAGATTTCCCCTCTTGTTTCATATCAGAACTGTTCCACCTTCACTAGCCGGTGTCCCATTACCCTGCCAAAGTGTGTGACCTCTGTGTGTGTGTGTGTAAGTGTGTGTGTGTAAGTGTGTGTAAGTGTGTGTGTGTAAGTGTGTGTGTGTGTGTGTGTGTAAGTGTGTGTGTGTGTATGTGCTTTTGAATATCTGGTTTTGACTATCGTAATTTTTAATTCATATATTTGGTCTGCAGCGTACCGTGTTTGTGATATTTGTTTGTTTAAACTATTAATTGTTTTTGGTTGCATGACTGTGTAAGAATAGGTTGAATGCAAGTGCTTTGATTTGTTTTGCAAGACATAGCGCTATATAAATTCCATTTGTTGTTGTTGTTCTTCTTCTTCTTAATAATAATAATAAATTTGATAAAACTTTCAAACCAAGTAAAACAAACAGTATTGTGATCACTGAATCCATACAAGGGAGCGCATACTTCTGTTACGTATTGTTTTGTAGCAGTGTAGAGATGAACTATTGATGTTCTAGACTTATTTGTTACCCCAGTTGGTCTATCTATTAGTTGTTCTAGGCCAAACATAGTAGTGATGCGATTCCATTTTGGCTTAGGTTTAAATAAGTCTATGTTAAAATCCCCATGACTGATTGTTTTAATGCAGAGATAGTAGTGGAGGAACACAAGCGCAGGTAACCCCTTACAACTTCTCCAACATTTTTAAAAATGATTTTCACAGATTAATAAAAAGACTAATTGTTTTGTAGTTTAAAAAGGGAGTTGAACTTTTCTAACCCGTCTGTGGTTTCTGAAGGATTTCTGTATATATTCCTATTAATATTGGAATATTGTGTTTTAATTTGACTTCAACTCGAATTGATTCAGTGTCATAATCATCGAACTTGCAGAGTCTTTTACAACTGAGCAACGAAACGAAATATGTTAGTAAACCAGCGGACTTAGGTTTGCGTGGATCTTGGTGGAAGATTTGATACCTTGGAATATTCATGTATGCATCGGTTACATTTGGAGAAAGTGGGGATTCAGCAACAAATGAAACTGAATACCACTGTTGTAGAATATGGTTGAAATGTTGTCTACTGGTGTGTGTATGTGTGTGTGTGTGTGTGTGTGTGTGTGTGTGTGTGTGTGTGTGTGTGTGTGTGTTTTATTTCGAGGATAATGGAATAAGCACTCATGTGAATATTTACATCCAGATCCCGTGTGTATACAGTTTTGTAAATTTTGTCATCTCTTCATACCCACACACAATAGCCTACTCTTGTGAAAAGGGGAACAGGTTTAACGTGTGCGTAAGATG
>CM054155.1:12703929-12716429 GCA_028751875.1 Rapana venosa
CATTTGAGGAAGCTTTGAGTAAGGACCATGCCCTTAGCCTTGACCTGATACGAGTTTCGGCTCCTAGTTGAGTACTCTTCAGAGGTACTGGCGGTAATTAAAGCCTAATCCTCTGTGGTGCCTTACTGCAAAGCACTGTTTATATTTATGTGTACATATATATGTCCCGTTTTTGCCCAATACTCCGGAGACAAGGCACGTTAGACAGTAAGGATGCTGCTTTTGAGAAGAGGCTGCATAAATGCCACATTTATATAGAAAGAGAGAGAGTGTGAGAGAGAGAGAGAGAGGGGGGGGGGGGGGTGTTTTGTCACTTAGACTTTGTTTTAGATGTGCATTTAACAAATACAATCAACAATAAAATTTTGCCCAGCTTTGACCATATTGCGAACAACTGCGCATAATAAAATCTGATTGCTATTGTTTGATATGCTTTAAATTCATGAGTGCCATTTTGCTCAGTAGAAAACTGAAATGGGATGCCATGGAAGAAAGCTGTGCCCCTTTGGAAGATGTCTGTTTATACTCAACAAAACGTCTGAGCTTTTCACAAGAAAACCTTTATCAATGATCTATTTTCTGGCAAAACTGGTGGAGACCCCTCTATCCACTATCACGTTCAATGTATAGAATACCAGCTATATATTGCAGAGGAAAGAATCCTTGTCAAGGTGTACACCATGTGGTCGTAGATGGCTGTGTTTGATACAAAAAACATCCAAACCTAGGACCCATTTGAAGATTTTGTATTAAAACGGCTATGTTTTTTGTTTGAGGGAACCAAGGTGTGAAATATGAACCTATTTAGGAAAGTGAAAGGCTTTCTGAGCAGAATAAACTATCCAGATATTACAACAAGGAAGTGTGGTTTAAAATACACATCATCTGGTGTGACAAGGATTACAGTCGGAAATACACATCGTTGCAGCTGCATAATAAAACTAAACACAGTATGTAATATGTAGAAACTCAGAGAACAGTAGAACCCATATGCTGCATTAATGTCCTACTCTCAGCAATATCTGACAAATATAGAGGCATAGAAAAGCTTTGTATAACAATACTCATCTCTATGTAACTTTGCTTCTAATGAACCAGGGTAAAAATACACTGAAGTATGGCGGTGTATGGATAAAGCTTTCAAGAAACTCTGTAAGAAGCCTTCAGTCTCAGAAGATTATGGAGTTGTACTCTAGGTGTTGATTCTGGTTGTGAACACGAAAACGTGATGAAATAATTCCTTTCTTGTAAAGACTTGGGGAGGGTATCATCTTCAGGAAGTGAAATGCCAGCCACCTTGTCACATCAACCTAACTATGCTCGAAGTCTGATATCTGAGCTGTCTTTGCGCTGCTGGAAGCCCAGATACCCCAAGATTATTACGTGTGCTTGTTCTAATTCACCGTCTATCGAAAACACACACGCAAACACACCCACACCCACCCATCCACCTATCTACCGATCTCTCTCTCTCTCTCTCTCTCTCTCTCTCTCTCTCTCTCTCTCTCTCTATATATATATATATATATATATATATAAATAATTAATCAATCAATCAATCAATCTATCTATCTATCTATCTATCTATCTATATCTGATGTCAGTGACCTGTTGTAAAACTTTATTTAATCTTTTTTTTTTCTAGATTACATTTTATGCTTGTGCTATCTCCGTTTTCTCATATGCTAAACTCGCACCTTTCCCCTGCTCTTTGCCAGTCTGATAGTGCAGGATATAAAGAGACTTCACATCCACAAGCTCAGCTCCACTCCACTCAGCTTAGTATAGCATCTCCATTTCTTTTCCTCTGCCTTCTCTTACCAGGTGGGATGTGTAGTGCCTGGTCTTCTCCTGTACTTACAATTTTGTAAAAGGTCTGTCTGCCGACCTCAGCTGACACACTCTGTCTTCAGAGCAGCTTTCATCGCTCCACATGTTGTATTGTGGGTACTTGTGTCTTTCTGTAACCCTCCAAACGCTAGTATGAACAACGAGATCTTTAACGTGTATATTTCATCTTCTGCATGTGTATATGCATGACTGGAGTTAAGGTCCTTGCAGGTCTGCACTTGAAGCTGACCTGGAAGATCGCACAACCCCCACCCTTAGTTCACCAGACAGACGCCGCTGCTGAGACCTGAGCTGGTGATTTCCTGCATCTCCATCTGCAGTCTCACTGACATAGCACACTGGGCAATCTGATGGAACTGGTCGTGTCCTCCAGGCGGCTACATCCCTCCAACCCACAGCTCAGAGACCATTCAGACTTCTTGCTCCTGTCATGATTTCAGATCCCTTGTTCAACCCCGTAATCAGTGAGGTGTTGCTGCGTGCCTCAGATCACACAGCTTCATGGCTTGAAAGATTCTGCAACAGACTTCAGAACTGGAGACACTGGCCACACAGCTCTACTGGCAGAGAGATGTTTAAGCTAATACATCTGCTACATCGTGTACTGTCTCTTTGCAGATGCTATGCACGTTTGGGTATGACTGGTGAGTCTCAGCCCTGCAGCTTGGGTAATGACTGTTTCTACGTGAGTAACAATTCTGGCGTGTTTTAATCTTTACTGCTCATACATATATGATAAATAAGAAATGTCGTTCTCCTGTCAGTTTTCTTCACTAACTCAGGAAAATTCAGGGCAGTGTTAAAGTTTTGCACAATTTCTATAGATACTTTATTGAGTCTGTTATTTCTTTTTCTTTAATTTGCTGGTATGTCAAAAATAACCCCAAAATGCACTAAACAGAGTTGTAACACGTTGCGGCAAAATTGTGGGTTGTACACAAATCAAAGTGAACCATCTGTATGAATGTCCTGCAAAAGACAGAGCAAAAGAAATCATGAGTGATGGTACGTATATGCTTGCTAAATATTTTGAACTTCTTCCATCTCAAACACGCTAAAGAGCCCCCAAACTCAAAACCCTCCGAAGAAAAAGCAGGTTTATCCCCAGCTCATTTCTTACGTCGAACAAGGATTTCACAGTAACAAGAAACCAGGACGGACTGGACAAGAAAAATGAAGTCAATTGCATTGAAATGAATGAATTTATTTAAAGAGGGTTATGACATAAGCAAACATACTTTTTTACAACCATCCCTCTCGGCAAAAGAACACAGAAAAAAACTACAAAAAATTATCTCAACCAAACAACAAAGAACACAGTTTTGTTCAATGTAAAAGGAAAAAAAGCGAATCATCCAAAATGTAAACTGCATCATTATTGTAAGCATATAGTCTTTAAAACCTGACTGGAAGAGAGAGAGAGAGAGAGAGAGAGAGAGAGAGAGAGAGAGGAGAGAGAGAGAGAGAGAGAGAGAGAGGAGAGAGAGAGAGAGAGAGAGGAGAGAGAGAGACGAAAACGAGCGAGCGAGAGAGAGAGAGAGAGAGAGAGAGAGAGAGAGAGAGAGAGAGAGAGAGAGAGAAAGAGAGAGACAGAGACAGAGACAGAGAGAGAGAGGAGAGAGAGAGAGAGAGAGAGAGAGAGAGAGAGAGAGAGGAGAGAGAATGAAATGACAATGACAAACTCTTTAATTTCTAGGATAATGAATAAGAACCCATGTGCTTTTAACATCCAGTCCCCGCCCTTAGGGATACATTATATGATAATGAAAAATAATAAACCCAATACCAATACACTTACACAATAAAAGGAAAATAAAAATAGCCACACACAAAACCCCCCACAAAAACTCGAAAAAGAGAGGGGGAAAAGCAACCAACAAATACTAAAATAAAGCAAAACAAAGCAAAACAAAACACAAAAACAATCAGACAAATAACAAAGAAACCAAGAGCGAAAATAAAAGCGCAACAACAAAGGGAAAGGGGACAACCAAAAAATACCCCTCCCCTCCAAAGAAAAAACACAAACAAACAAAAAACAACAACAACAAAACCCCTCCATAATATAAAGGAGAACAAACCATGTAAAATAGTATCATTTTTGGCTAACGGAAAGATAACGTCAACAAATTCATTCAACTTTTATTTTTTTATGGGGAAAGCAACAGCAACAGTAAACTAGACAAAACAAATATTATATAAGAAGACTTAGGAGATTACGCAGGACAGAGAGAGAGAGAGAGAGAGAGAGAGAGAGAGAGAGAGAGAGAGAGAGAGAGAGAGAGAGAGAGAGACAGAGACAGAGACAGAGACAGAGAGAGAACGCTGAGCAGGGCGTAGTGTATGGGATGTGTGTAGCTAAGTCCGCTTAGTACCTTTTACTAAGTGCAGTGCGTTTTGTTTTGTTTTTAAATTGTATCTGTTGACTTTATTTTTTTTACAGTGGAATATAGGACATCTCATCAAAATTTTATTACATAGATTTTGGTCTGCAGCGTACCATGTTTGTAATATCTGTTTGTTTAAACTATTGATTGTTTGCCATTGGTTGCATGACTGTGTAAGATTAGGTTGAATGGTGCACTTTGATTTGTCTTTGCAAGATATAGCGCTATATAAGTTCCATTTATTACTATTATTATTATTATCATTATTATTATTATTATTAAAATTATTATTATTATTATCATTATTATCATTATTATTACTATTATCATTATTATTGTTATCATCATCAAATGATAGTGCTCTTATTGTGTGGCTGGTTATAATCATTGGCATGTGTCTGCACGTACTCTGTGTGTGTGTGTGTGTGTGTGTGTGTGTGTGTGTGTGTGTGTGTGCGCGCGCATGTGTGTGCGCATGCGTGTGTATGTGTTTGTGCATGGGTGCGTGCGTGTATGTGATTTTTAAATTTTACCACTTTGTGTGGTAAATATTTCTGTTTATCGTTTTTATGTAGATATGGGTTTTGACCACTTGAATTCTTCTTTTTTTTTATTGAGGAGACAAAGTGCTGTTATCGGTATTGGTATAGGTATTATCTTGTGATGTGTGCGAGGTGATGGTCGTATGCTGATTCTTCCGTGGTAAATGTTTTCCTGTTTACTTTTTTAATGTAGGGCTTGTAATCCACATGGATTTATTTGTTTGTGAGGTAATAAAGTGTTTCAATTGAATTGAATTGTATTGCAGAAGTAACAATAGCAACGATTGATAATAATAACAATAATGATACTAGTAATAGTGATAATGATCATGGTGATATGATAATGGTAGAAGTAGTAATACTAGTTGTTGAAGTAGTAGAAGTAGTAGTAACGGTAGTAGTAGAACTACTACTAGAACTACTACTACTACTACTATACTACTACTACTACTACTACTACTTCTACTACTACTACTACTACTACTACTACTACTACTACTACTACTACTACTACTACTACTACTACTACTTATAATGATAATGGTGATGATGATGATGATAATCATGATAATGATAATGATGGCGATGATGATGATGATGATGACGATGATGATGATAATGATGATGATGATGTCATCTAAAATGGTAGTTTGAATGGATTGGTTTAGATGCAGTCTCAAGCCTGGGGTTGACGTGTCATGCATCTCCAAGTCGGTCTATCTTAGGGCAGTGGCATACAGTCAGCCACCCTGCTTCCTGTTCAGCCTTTTACATCAGCTGTCTGTGCTGTCTTGGTATTCTGCCTCTACCTCTTCCTTCCTCTCTCCCTGTCAGCCCTGTTTGAGGGCAGACAGTAATCTTATTCCAAAAACAAAGCACTTGAAGGATTCTGGCTGTTTCAATACGTTTTTTTTTGGTTAACTCGTAGTAAGGTGATAACCCTTTCGTTTGTTTGGTTGGTGGGTTTTGCCTTTCTAACCAAATGTTGCAAACTTTCTATAATCTATATTCAAGGAATGTTATCTTTATAACCTATTGTTTGAAAACAGCTCCATGTTTCCAGTTCACAGTGTGTGTTTTAATAACAATATTCTTAAAGTAAAAGATATTTTGTCTAAATGTAGAAATGATTTTAACTTTTATGAAGATGGGTTTAGCTTCGGCCATTCTTTCTTGTGATTTTTTGTTTATCACATATTACTTTTTCATTGTCTTGGAAGTGTTGGTTATCTTTCCTTATGTTTTGACGTCTACTTGCAGTTTTGCTCTTGCACATTTTGTTTTTCTACAAATGACCAAAATTTTGGTTCGTCAGCATTCATGTTACGTCTATTATTGTGACTTTTCTCTTTGACTATGTCCACTATTCCCTGCAGGTCTTCATTTTTTCCTGTCATTAGATCAGTGTCAGATGCATACAGTATGTTGCTAGTGTTTTGTGTACTGATCACAACGTGTGTGTGCTTTTTGTTGCTGTTTTCTTTTGTGAAGACATTTTATGTATGTATGATGAATATGTATGGCAACATGAGACAGCCTAGTCTTTCCCCTCTTTTGAATCAATAAATTTCGGACAGTTGACTACCTGCTCTAATGGGTGTCTTCTGGTTCAAGTAAAGTTTGCTCATAATTCTGATGTCTTTGTCATCACTGCTTGCTTTTTCAAGTGCTGCTATCATTTCTGCATGTTTCGCTTTGTCAAATGCCTTTGCATTATAGACAGATGCAGTACCCGTGCATTTCTTTCTGGATTGACTTTTCTTTCTGTGCTAAGAGGTTAAAATAGCAGTTAGGATCTCTGGTGCTGTTGTTTGCTCTGATAACGAATGGCCTTTGTCTAATTTCAAAAGTTAGTTTAGATTTTCTTCTTGCTATGATGCTTGTCGACACATTTTGAGAGCGTGCGATCTTTAGGCTGATGTTCACGTAATCTAAACATGCTTTGGTCTTTGGCTTTTAAGGGAGGGTTATGGAAACTAACGTTTCAAGATTATCAGGCAAATCGACAGTGTGATACTGATTGAAGACAAGGGTAATGACAAAAGCGATTCCGACAATGACAATTGCTAGGGAATATAATTCATTATATAGGTGATATCATTGCGCTTACAGCTGACACACAGTCAGTATTTGGGGTGTTGGTTTAAAAGCTGATCACCACACACACTTCGGAAGAGCTCAATAAAGAACAACGACCACTTAACAAAGAACACTGCATGTGGTGTAGACCAGGTGGCTTCTCAGAAGCCTTCTGTATGACAGTAAATACTGGACACCAAACAACAGGCAGACAGCATCTCCTGGAACATGTTCACCTTTATTGCATGCAAGGCATCACAGTGCAATCCAAAGTCGTCATCAGGACACTGCCCTGTAGGCTGCCAGACTCCAGGGGTTCACAGCCACTACATCACAGTCCTCTGTCTTGGAAAAGGAAGACAGTCAGGGTCTGAGAAAGGATGAGGTAAAAAAATCCAGCAAGCAAAGACAACTCCACCAGTGCAGTGGGTTATGCAGTTCGTGAAGCATCTGTCCGTAGGATGTCTTGACAAATGTACTATAGCATTGTCTTAAGGATTTTTTCTTACATGACACCCTTATAAAGAAAAAAGACAATTGCTGTATTAGAAAATGATGTGTTCATGTTACAGGGTTGATTTCCTTTGAATTTCAGCTAGGAACTGTTGAACATGAACTTGGCCACACCATGGGTCTGATTCACGAACATCAACGACAAAACAGAGACGACTATGTGAAAATCGACTACTTTGCCGTAGAGCCAGATAAGATTTTCCAATTAAGCAAGTATGCCGTAGGTTCTGATGACAAGCTTGGACTGCCCTACGACTACCATTCTGTTATGCACTATGACAAAACTGTGAGTACCTAACACTAATGCTACTCCTGTCTAGAACCCAATATCTGTGTTAACCATAATGGCTTTTCACATTTCCTCTGATGATGAGTCAGTCTGGTAAAGTCCACAGTTTTACATCAGCAACTCACTGCACCACGCTCACTCCTTTTCCACAGCATACAAGATACATGATACATTGTCAACACACAATCACACGTATGCAGGCACATACGCACATTGTATACATACATGCACAAACACACACACATACAAACATAGGATAGTCATCTCACAAATGTGTTGCTATAAATCTATCTATCTATCTATCTATCTATCTATCTATCTATCTATCTATCTATCTATCTATCTATCTATCTATCTATCTATCTATCTATCTATCTATCTATCTGTCTATCTGTCTATCTGTCTATCTATCTATCTATCTCTCTCTATCTATCTATCTATCTATCTATCTATCTATCTATCTATCTATCTATCTACCTATTTCTCTCTCTCTCTATCTATCTATCTATCTATCTATCTATCTATCTATCTATCTATCTATCTATCTATCTATCTATCTATCTATCTATCTCTATCTATCTATCTATCTATCTACCTATTTCTCTCTCTATCTATCTATATATCTATCTATCTATCTATCTATCTATTTATCTATCTATCTATCTATCTCTCTCTCTATCTATCTATCTACCTATTTCTCTCTCTCTATCTATCTATCTATCTATCTATCTATCTATCTATCTATCTATCTATCTATCTATCTATCTATCTATCTAACCAACTAACCAACTAACGAACGAACTATCTAGGTAGCTGATACTGATTGATGAAACCCTCTTTTCCCTTGCCTATCACGGCTGATTTAAATTAGTAATCATCACTATGGGACAGGCACTGCAATGTCAGCCTGAAAGACAAAAAATGTGTTCCACTGCAGAACAGCTAACTTTAATCTCCTCAGTTTGGCCATCACATCAGATGAAAACGTTAACTCTGAACAAATTGCTTTTAGAGAAACAACAGTGATACAGTGAAGCAATATAGATTTTTTTTTAAAAATGCAGTGATATGCTGATTATTTAAACAGACATTTTTTCATCGGTCTTGAATCATTTCCATTTATTGATTGTTTCACCACATCATCCTTTTATTAAGCAAGCAACACTTAACAAGGAAAAATAAAATAAGGGGAATGTGTGGATGATGCAGAATGCATTGTAATGTTGTGTGGTGCAGTGCGGTGTGGTGTGGTGTGGTGTGGTGTGGTGTAGTGTGGTGTTGTGTGGTGTGAAATGGTGGTAATGGTGGTGGTAACAGCCACAGCATCAGCACTGGTGGGGGTGGTGATGGTGATCTAGGTGGTGGTGGTTCGCGCGCACGTGTGTGTTGTGTGTGTGTGTGTGTGTGTGTGTGTGTGTGTGTGTTGTGTGTTTGTGTGTGTGTGTGGTGTGTGTGTTTGTGTTTGTGTTTGTGTGTGTGTATGTGTGAGTCTGTGTGTCCGTCTTTGTGGTGAATAGTGGAAAAGAAGAAGCAGAGAAGAACAAACAATAGGATGCTTTTCGTTTTAATAAATTTCAGTGTTAATGCAGAAAAAAGTGGCATAATAAAAACATCAATGCATAAAAAAAATCAATGCATAGCAAAACATCAATGCATAACAAAACATCAATGCATAACAAAACATCAATGCATAACAAAAACATCAATGCATAACAAAAACATCAATGCATAACAAAACATCAATGCATAACAAAACATCAATGCATAACAAAACATCAATGCATAACAAAACATCAATGCATAACAAAACATCAATGCATAACAAAACATCAATGCATAACAAAACATCAATGTGTTCTTTGCACTAATGGCTCTTACAACCAGAGTAGGTGATTCGACCTCTAGCATTAAAGTGCATGTTGGTTGTGAAAAATTGCAGGCATTTACGCAGGGCTTCGGAGTGCAGACCATTTACCCTAGAGATAAGAGCAAAACCGATGTCATCGGAAAGGTCACAGGGCCTTCCTTCTACGATATCAAACTCATCAACTTGATGTACAACTGTAAAGGTCAGACTCTACACCCGTGTTTCTCTCGTGTTGTTTGTCTCTTTGTAATTGCCTTTTCTTTCTTTTAATTTTTTAATAGAAAGATAGATGGATGGATGGATAGATAGATAGTTAGGTAGATAGATAGACAGATAGATAGATAGTTAGATAGATAGATAGTCAAGTCAAGTCAAGTCAAATAATTTAATGAGCCAGGCCATCTGCCCATGTCAAGGGGAACAGTGGATAGGGATGATGCCATGCTGAGATACTTCTCTCCCGAAAACACCAGTGCAACACCAACAGTTGTGAAACAGAATCCGTCGCGTGCATATATTCCAGAAAGCCAATCACACTGAACTTGTGGTAGTACCCTCGGCTGAAATATCAATGACAACTAATGAATATCAATTACACCATGTTACGAAAACCTTTTTTGCGCACCAGGTGCAGGACAAAACAATAGCATGTAACCACTGCAACCAGCAGTAAGAAAAACACACACACACGAACAGCTCATAGTCACGTTGCTCATAGTCACCATCGCAACTGACCTTAAATCAAGTGCGCTTTTGATATAAAACATTACTGACTTTGCATGTGTTGTGCTTGAGAGCAGCAACACCAGTCTGAAATCAGATGGTTGATTATAAAACTTGTTAGGTATAAACTGATCCCGTAGCAGTTTAAATCTTGGGCATATAAAACTTAAAAGTATTTCAAATTCATAGATATTCTAGCAGAAAGGACAGTCAGAACACATTGGTGCCTTATTGTAAAGGTTCGTGTGACATCTTAATGGTGAAACGCCAAGGCGCATTCTAGTTAAATACTTCCTCACAGCACTGTTTTGAACGATTAATAGATAATCAGAAAGGCATTGATTTCACTGCTCCAGCTTTGAGCGTAACAATCCAGAAGACGTTGTCTGAATTCTGCCAGAAATATCCTTGCATCTGCAACTCCCTGACACTCCCACACAAAATCAAAACCATAGCGATACAGAAGGAAGCAGACTGTAGAGACCCAACTATTCTTCTTATTACAATGGAGGTTAAGCAGCATGTTGTATGATTTTTATGGAATACGATCTGTATCCATTCTTGTAAGAGTTATCCAGTATTTTATATTCCGAACAGAAGTATTGATAAAGAGTGGAAATCTACCAGTCTCTCCATACACCAGAGCATTTGGAGTTCTAATGCTCACATTTAAGAATCTCTTAATGGCAAAGACGTGTACTCTTTCAATGATGGAATGATCAGCCATAAGACCCCATACCTCAGAGCTGTATGTTAAAATTGGTTGATTCTGGCAGTCAAAGAGTTTGAAAAATATGTTAGGGGATTGATTACCTAGAGACCATAATAAACGTAAAATACCAATCACACCTTTTTGGGCGCTAGTAGTCATGTCTTTTAGTGCATAAGAAAAGGAAAAGCCTGTGGAAAAAATAAATCTTAGGTATTTATATTGGTTAACCACTTCAAGACTGTTTCCATTATAGAGCCATTTTTCCCGTACAGCGAGGCGGCCACCTTTTCGAAATACGATTACTTTTGATTTCTCCATATTCACTAACAATCCTAGCCTTTTTGCTGTGTCTTTAAATATATTCAATTGTGTTTGCAGACCAACTTTAGTGTACGATAACAATACTACATCATCTGCAAAGAGTAGTATCAGTATTTGCATTTGGTCTGGTGTTAAAGATATACCATGCTTTCCTCTCTGAACAGTTTCAATGGCTAACTCATTAATGTAAAGGGAGAATAAAACAGGACTACAAATGTCTCCCTGCTTCAGTCCCCCAGGACACATGAAAATATCAGTTAATTCATCTCCCACACTGACCCTTGCTTTTACAATATTGTACATACTTTGGAGTGTCCTGTACATTTTTCCTTCGATACCATTTTTTCTGAGTACTGGCCACAAGTAACACCTATCAACTAAACTGAAGGCCTTCTTAAAGTCTATAAAGGCACAGTACAACTTTCCATGATTAACAAACTATGTCTGAATTAAAGACAAAAGGGTAAATATATGGTCAATTGTGCTATAATTACACATGAATCCTGCCTGTGCTTGGTTTAGTCCTTTCTTTTCTTCTAACCATAGAGATAAAGGCTTATTCAGAATGTAGCTGTTACGTTTTCCACAAACATTTAGTAAGGATATGCCTCTATTGTTATCAGGAGAATTGACGTCACATTTCTTAAATATTGCCTGAATGACTGCTTCTGCCCATCATAGTGAACAACTACCAGAAGAGAACAATTTATTGAAGTATTAGTTAGAAATAATGCAACTTCTGGGCCTGCATATTTGTAAAATTCCCCAGAGAATCCATCTGGACCGGCTGCTTTATTGTTTTTTTTAATATAGATATAGCCTGTAATACTTCTTGATGTGTAATGTCTTGCTCAAGTATTGTAACATCTACTTGTAAGTTAGAGACAGTGTCATAGGAGTAGAAACAGTTGAGTGTCTCATCTGTATTTGACCTGGGACAACTTGGGTTAAATACAGCAAAAAAATGTTCATACCATGCTTCGGAAGAGATGGTACTTTGGCACATTGGTCTGCCAATGTGCTTCCTGACTGTGCCCCAGAATCTCTGAGGATCAGTTAGAGAGTCTTCTAACACTTTCATTGTCTGCCTTTTATACCCAATTTTCTTTTCTTTTAGCAAGGACTTGTACTCTTTCCTGAAATCTGTGTCATTTACTCTCAGGGTCTCCGTATCCTCCTTTGAATTGTTATCATCTTTAGTATATTTCCGATAATT
>CM054155.1:12728929-12753929 GCA_028751875.1 Rapana venosa
AAATATCAACCATAGAGATCATTTAAGACTATTTTCGAAAACTTAAGTTATGTTCTAGATGTGTAAAATTATTGTTTTCGTTAACCATCACACATTTAAAGTGTAATGTGCTCCCACTTAACAACAATGTACATCGCTATAGCGAATCTGTTCCTGATAAATTCTGGCCATTTTGTATAAAACAGATCGAAAATGTAACAAAATTTCTTTTTAATTTGTGCTACATATGAATATTTAAGGGTCAAATTTATAAAGGAATCAAAAAGAGTTAACTCTGCACATGTTAACTGAGAGGCACTGAGCCTATCCAGAGATATAATTGATCTAAATATGTGTTTCATGAAATCACTATGCAGAAGAAAATACTTTAAGTCTGCTAGATAATTCTGCGATGTACGACTGTTCAAACACTAAAACATGTTCACCTTTGTTTATATTGCATAATATCAAGAATTTGTGGCAAACGTTTTTCTTTATCTCCCCCTTTTACACAAATGTCTCTGATTCTGATCATTACAGTAAAAGTTAAATGTAAATTGTGGTTTGACAACTATCTTGAAAATTTGAACTGTAATAGGTATGAGATATATATGAGTTTAAGCTAATCAGTGATTGTGTAGAATATAGATAGGTGCTGTTTATCAGATATTTTCCTATGTTCCTTTCTATATTTGGTATTGTGGCTTAGGGCCGATGTGAAATTAAACCATTTCAGAGTTCTCTCTCTCTCTTCTCTCTCTCTCTCTCTCTCTCTCTCTCTCTCTCTCTCTCTCTCTCTTCTCTCTCTCTCTCTCTCTCCTCTGTCTGTCTGTCTGTCTGTCTCTCTATGTATAGACATACATCTCTCTCTGTATATGCATGTATGTATGTATGTGTGTGTATGTATGTATGTATGAATGTATGCAGAGAGAGAGAGAGAGAGAGAGAGAGAGAGAGAGAAGAGAGAGAGAGAGAGAGAGAGAGAGAGAGAGAGAGAGAGAGAGATGTGAACGTGAGAAAATAAACTGTTGATGTACTGAGGATCTTTGTCATAACATTATGGACATCTCTATACAGTGACAAAAGTGAATGCCCCCCGAATTATTCCACTTTCAAGGAAAAGCACCCCAATACGGTGTTCATACTATAAACCTTCGACCTCTTAAGCACCCAAGAAAGATAAGTTGAAAGTTATTCTTAACATACTGAAAATACAAGCTGAGTAAGTGCACGTCAATAAACAAACCAAACGCATCCTAAAACAAAACCAAACTAACCGAGCTGTCTTCAGACATAAAAGGAACAAATTCAACCAATTGTCAATTGCAGCATTATAATCAAGAAACGACTCTAACACTCAAAAGGTCTGTTCCATAATTTTTTTGACAAAAATCATCTGACAGAGTGTGACAAGCTCTAAAACCTTACAACAGGTCATTCTGGCACTCCACAGCCCTGCCAGCAGTGCAGTGTCTATGACAAGGCAGGTCAGAGATTGACGTTGAACACCATGAGGAGTCCAACAGACAGATCTGCAGGCTCTCATCTACAATAGTCAACCACTCTCTGGAGAAGGTTATGCAAGAGACACTCCTTGAATTCAACACCACTGTATCTCTTGGTTATAGGTCCTTTTATATCTGCAGTTCGCTGAGGACATTGATCTCCTTGGAGCAAACTCTTGGAGCTTACAAGAAGAGTAAAAGAAGGAGCAAGCAATTTACTGTATGGACAGTGATGCAGGCTATAGGACTGTTTTGGAATAGGGGTATGTTAGAATGGTCTTTATAAACTCGTGAAAAAGTTCCATTGACAGTGATATTTTGTATCGAACTATATTATTTCAATAGTTGCTTTGGTGGTCCCCCAGTAAACAAACATTGAATGT
Source organism: Rapana venosa (assembly GCA_028751875.1). Lineage (NCBI taxonomy): Eukaryota > Metazoa > Mollusca > Gastropoda > Neogastropoda > Muricidae > Rapana > Rapana venosa. The sequence continues at coordinate 12,730,797 of CM054155.1, forward strand.
ATCTCTTTTCCACTACACATTGTCATTTTCAAAATGATGGAGAAGTTTTACTGGCTGCCTGCACTTATTTTCCTCCATGTACTAATCTATCTATTTATAGTTCAGGGCGTTTAAGGTCCTCTTGCACAAGCCTTATATATATATATATATATATATATATATACATATATATATATATAAATATATAATATATATATATAATATATATATATATATAATATATATATATATATATATATATATATATATATATATATATGCTTTTGTGTCTCTGTGTGTTTGCAGGAGCAGAGTGTGAGGACGAAGATTCTATGTGTGCATTCCTAAAGAACAGAACCGCATGTGACCGTTACCCAATTAAAATGAGCCAGTTTTGCAAAAAGTCTTGTGGAAACTGCGACAACCACGTCGTTGTGCCAGGTACTTTTGTAAATGTAGACTACTAAACATAAAGTAAAAAAGTATGTGTGTGTTAGATAGATAGATAGATAGATAGATAGATAGATAGATAGATAGAAAAAAGAGAGAGAGAGAGAGAGAGAGAGAGAGAGAGAGAGAGAGAGAGAGAGAGAGAGAGAGAGAGAGAGAGAGAGAGAGAGAGAAGAGAGGGGTGACAATGACAAATTCTTTTATTTCGAGGATAATGAATAATAATAATATATGGAATTTATATAGCGCTGAATCTTGTAAAACAAACAAATCGAAGCGCTTAATAAGCACAGATGTGCTTTTTTACATCCAGTCCCCGCCCTTAGGGATATATATATATATATATATATATATATATATATATATATATATATATATATATATATTAATAAAATAAAATACACCAACTACCAATACACTCACACAGTAAATGGAAAAAACACACACACAAACACAAAATCCACCGAACGAGAGAGATAGAGCAACAACAAATAATAAAATAAAGCAAAACAAAACAAAGCAAAAAACACAGAAACAACCACGAAATAAGCAAAGACACCAAGAGCAAAATAAAAGGAGCAACAACAACAAAGGGAGAGGGGACAACCGAATACCATCCCCCCCTTCCTCCTAAAAAACCCAAACCAAAACAAACAAACATGCATAATATAAAGAAAAAGCAATGTAAATAGTATTAGTTTGGCTAACGGAAAGAAACATCAACAATATCATTTTACTTTTTATGGGAAAGCAACAGCAATAGTAAACTACACAAAAACAAATATCACATAAGCAGATTTAGAGAACAAGAGAACAATGGCAGAAGCCAGAACTGCTCCCCTACCTCACACCATCTGGCACATGTCGCTGATGTGTCCAAGGTCAGCACCTCACTGTGACCCCACCTGGCCCTGCTGGTCCCTCCCTCCCTCCCTCCCTCCCCATCGCTGTCCCCACTGCTCACATTCTACTTCCTCCCTCCAGTACCAGTGTAGGTCAGCTGACAGAACAGACCCCATGCTCAGGCAGGTGATGGCAGACTGAGAATCTGCTGGTGATGGTGTCATGCTGGCTGACCAGATAGCAAGGTGTGCCTGTCCACGTGTAGGGAGGGAGTGGAGATACTGGCTCTCTTCTGGGAAGCAGATTCAGAGCTACAAAACACAAGGAGGTCAGAGCGGAAGGGAGTTTCTGTGACAGAGCAGTTTATATTCCACAAAACCGCTATAAAAGAACAAACATATAGGGCAACAGAGCTATAGACGAGTGGTTAAGACTGTTTGATTTTCAATACCAAGGGGCCATGAAGTCATGGAGTTGTATCTCAGTGGATGAATTAAGGGTGGGGATGGTTCCAATCTCCCAGGTCAACTTCATGTGCAGACCTGCCATTTCCTTAATTTTCTTTGTATATACACGTGTGAAGGATCCAGTGTGCACGCTGCATATGCTGTAATTCTTGCTAGCGTTCACTGGGTTACTGAAACATACCCAGCACACATCTTCAAAGCCGGAATGCAGCTACCTTCATGATGGGCTAAAACGGTTACCTACGTAAAATCTCACCATCAGTGAACCTGGCAGCTCTAGCCCAGGGAGGGAGAAACGTAGTGAGCAAGAAATAAAATAAAATTATAACCTAACAGAATAAATAGTACCATAAATAATACACAGAACAGAAACAAATGAATGTGGACTTTACAAGAAGTAGCAGAACTAGCAGGTCAAAGTGAAGTAACCACAGCTTTGAAGTAGAACGCTGTGTACAACATAATTCCAAAGTGTGACATGACTGGACCCAGACTGCCAGTACTCTGCAAGAACGTGAAGCAAGCTTAGACTGGGACGCTGAACCTTTCTACATAAAACCAAAGGAAATGAGAAACTGGTCCATGGATTTTGACAACGAAAATCTAACTGCACTTTCAGTGACAATGTTTGGATTTTATCAAGGAAAGGTCTAAGGTAGTTGGATGATGATGATGATGATGGTGATATTGATTATGACGATAACGATTATGATGATGACGGCGATGATGATGACGATGGTATTTGTAATTAAGGTTGTTTTGATAGCTGATAGTATATTGTTGTATTCATGTTCATAGCCTTGTGTTCTAATGGTTCAGTTGCTAGAACTCCAAGGTTCACTAATGGTGAATCTACGTACATGACCCTCAACCCACCATCAAGATAGACATTTCAAATTCCGGGATGATGTCTAAACACGGCACCAGTGTGCATGCTGGTTTTGTAAGCACTGTCATGTGTTCCTACCCACAAAATGGCCTAGTCTTTGGAAAGGTGGAACCGGTTTTAACATGTGCACAAGATGCTCTGCCTGCGTTCGCAAACGGGAACTCAGTTTATAGTTTCATCCAAGACTTTTCGGGGGAATGGAACTGTTACTGGTGTTAAGTCAATGGGGAAACACCCCCCCCCCCCCACCCAAACGGTACTAGCTTGAACCTTGGCTGTCAGATGGCGAGTGTAACGCTACAACCATGAGGTTTTTCCCCTCCTTCCTGTGATTGGCAGGATTTTAACATTCATTCAACTATGTGCAGCCAACTGTATGGACTACGACCCTTTGTGCCTAAAATCTGCATTGGAAGATAAATGTTGGAAATACGGTCGAAGCTGCCGTCAATCCTGCAACCTGTGTGAGGAGACAGGAGGAGGAGGTAGGAGAAATGTTTTGAATGTAATATTCCCTGTATATGGCGTTACTGTTGGCCTGTTTGTACAACAGCTGCCAAAGCTTGTATTGTATACCACTTTAAGTCTCGACATATTTCTCCGCGTAAAAATTCGGGCTGCTCTCTCCGGGGAGAGCGCGTCGCCACAAGAGCAGCGCCACCCATTATTATTTTTTTCTCTTTCCTGTCTGCAGCAGTACTGTATTTGTTTCCCTATTAGAGTGACGTTTTTCTACAGAATTTTGCCAGGAACAACTCTTTTGTTGCCGTGGGCTCTTTTATGTGTGCTAAAAAATTATGTGTAACACACGGGACCTCGGTTTATCTACTCATCCGAAAGACTAGCACCCAGACCACCACTCATAGTCTAATGGATGTGGGGAAAGTTTCGGGCCCAAACGGAATTTGAACTACAGCACACTTCCGACCCGGACTTTTCGCTTTCTAGGCAGGCGCGTTACCTCTAGACCACCGATCCACCACTTGAGATGCATGTGCTCTGTGACTACAAGGCATGAATGTGGCAGCCCAAGCATGCGTCCAAGTCAAATGATTATTTGGAAAGTAACATTTTTGCCTCAAGATGTTAAAATTCCAAAAAGTGAACACATTTGCTTTTTCCATCAAGCCATCCAAGCTATCTGTGTGAATGTGTGTGTATGTGTGTGTGCGCGCGCGCGTGTATATATATATATATATATATATATATATATATATATATATATATATATATATATATATATATACATGCATATAAACAAAGAATGTTCATATGTCTATCTGATTTATCCACTTGTATGTGTGCTTAAATTACACAAGCACCGCTGCATATGTGACCCCTTTCACACACACAAACACACACACACATAAACACACACAAATACACAAATACACACACACACAAATACACACACATACATACGCACAATACGCACATACACGCACGCGCCAGCGCATGCTTACACACACACACACACACACACACACACACACACACACACACACACACACACACACACACACACACACACACACACACACTGGAATTGATATGAAATGACTTACAGTGACAATGCATCATATATGGTATGCCCTATATTTCATTATGAACCATTGTAGTTATTTCATATAAAAAGTGCAGACTTTTCTTTCCTGCATCCAACTACCTCTGTACCTTCTCCCTCTCTGTGTCTGTCAGTCTCTGTGTCTGTCTGTCTCTGTCTGTCTGTCTCTCTCTTTCTGTCTCTCTGTCTCTGTCTCTGTCTTTGCCTGTCTGTCTGTCTGTCTGTCTGTCTGTCTGTCTGTCTCTCTCTCTCTCTCCTCTCTCTCTCTCTCTCTCCTCTCTCTCTCTCTCTCTCTCTCTCTTTCTCTCTGGGGGTTCGAGATGAGAGGAGACAGCTGACAAGACGTCTTACATCTGTGCTACGTGAAATATTACGAATTTACAGTAAACATGCCAGCTACTAGACTTCCAGTGACTGTTGAAAAGACCCTAACCACCCTCCTGTCAGAAAATTCCGTCTCTAGCTGGAAAATCACTGGCCAAGGGGACTCCTCAGTTTTTGTGTTGAGGTTCAAGCCAGCCAGTGAAATGTCAACAAACATGGCGGACCCTGTGCTGAACCACCACACTCAAGTTCAACACTACAGATGGAGTCTCCTATCCCGATATAGTGCGACCAGCAGAGAGAGAAGCAGTGGCAACAGCAGCAACAACAGCAGCAACAACAGAAGCAACCATGGTTAGAAGAGATTAGAGAACAAGGGGATAGAACTGATGAAAACAAACTGTTTGTGTTAGACACATTGCACAACACACAGGATGTTGATCAATATGCTAACACGCTTCTACACCTGCAAACCTGGACTACAGGGGCACTGACAGCTAGTGTGGTGCTGAAGAGGTCTATCAAACAGACCTGTGTGAGGTAAGCCTACCACCACTGCACATAGAACCCATTCCTCTAATAGACAGTGTGATCACTGGGTTTGAGGGGAGATCAGTGAAAAACTATGTGGCAACGCTGACGATCATTCTGTGCAGAATAATCTGCGAAGAAAAGACAGAAACAAACTGTTCAGAAAAAGTTGTGTTACACAGATCAGATGATGCTGATGTTCTTTTGTGCGAATCTGAAGGCATTATGCTAGAATTTTCCTGTGATGTGCAGTCTGGGGGCTGGGTATATTGGTACATCAAACAGGAAAAGAAAGACATGTTAGCTGAAGAATGTGTCAGGCTCGCAAACTTGCGGAGAGGAAAGCATGTCTGTAACACGAAGTAGGTAGAGACAGAAGCACAGGATTTGTGACAGTTGCAGGCTCTCCATGACATCGTCTGTTTCTACCTTGGCTAAATGTAACCTGATCACTTCTGCATGTGTCAGTGACAGTTCACTCTTTGAAGTACGGTCATTTAACTTCATAAAAATAAATAATGCGTTGCCATTGCTGTGGTATCCATGTCAATGGTGGACATTGACTCGAAGTGTATGTAATACCGGCGCTTGCTGTATGGCTTGTATGGCTTAATGGCAATAAGTTCAAATCAATTCAATTCAATTTCTCTCTCTCTGTGCCAATGCAGCCTGAGTTAGTATCTTTTCAATGCCCCGAAAATACGGCAGGATTTTTTTGCAACTGTGGGGACTGAATAAGGGGACACAGAATATTGAACACGGTTGTTTAAAGGAAACTAGTTGTTTCAATTTGGAAAGACTCTTGTTCACATTTGTCATGTTTTGGCAGTCTCCACAAGTGTACGTATGTATAATACAAACATACATAGATGATAATAATAATAATAAGAAGAAGAAGAAGAAGAAGAAGAAGAAGAAGAAGATATGGAATTTATAGAGCTCTATATCTTGCAATTACAGAGGGCACAGATGAAGTCTGACGCTGGTCTGTCTGCCTGGGCTGCAGCCTTTCTTCTCACTTTCTTTGCCTTGTGCTGCTGAGAGAGCATCTTTTAGAGCTTGGAGAGACCTTTCTGCACAGTCTGTCTCCAGGCTGACCGTTTGAGGGCTGTTGCTTCCCAGTTGTTTTGGTTGATGTTCAGGGCTTTTAAATCCCTCTTGTACACGTCTTTGAATTACAGCTGTGATCTTCCTGTGGACATTTTCCCTGTACAGTTTCTCCATAGAGGAGGTCTCTAGGCATCCGTCCATTGTCTGAGCACATGACATAAAAACTAGCCGACGCATATATCTCTGGGTTTTTTCAGTGTGTACATGCTGGTGCATCCATCTCTTTCCAGGATAGTGTTGTATGGGACGTTGTCCTGCCAGGTGATGTTCAGGGTGCATCAGAGGCAACGCATGTGAACAGCATTGAGTTTCCACTTTTGTCGGGCTCTCAAAGTCCAGGACTTGCTTTTGTACAGGAGGGTGCTCACGACGCAGGCTCGGTAGATCTGGATTTTTGTGTACTTAGTCATCTTGCTGTTGTTCCATGCTTTCTTTGTCAGTCTGGTCATGGTGGCTGCTTTGCCGATGTGCTTGTTGAACTATGCATTAAGTGAGAGTGTGTCTGAGATAGTTGAGCCCATGTACACAAAGTCATGGACAACATCCAGTTCATGGTCATTGATGCTTATGGCTGGGGGAGAGTCAACATCCTGTCCCATGACTTGTGTTTTCTTCAAGGTAATGGTAAGCCAGAAGTCTTGGCAGGCATTGCTGAAGCGAGTCATGAGCTGCTGTACATCCTCGGCTGAGTGGGCAGTTACTGCTGCATCGTCTGCAAAGCAGAGGTCACACAGGCACCTCAGCTGGACTTAAGACTGGGCTCCTAGTCTGGAGAGGTTGAAGGGCTTTCCACCCAACCTGTTTCGGAAGTAGGTAGCTTCAGCTGCAGGACCAAATGCGTGTTTCAGCATCACAGCAAAGCAGATTCCAAACAAGATGGGAGCCAGGCGCAACCCTGTTTCACTCTGCTCAGTGTGTTAGGGGCAGCTGATGTTGAGTGTCAAAGACGACAGTGCCTTTATGTCTTCGTGGAATATTCTGATGATGCTGAGAAGTTTGGAAGGACATCCGACCTTGGGAAGGATCTTGAATAGGCCATCCCTACTGACCAGATGGAAAGAACTTATGAGATTTACGAAGGCAATGAAGAGTGGCTGCCTTCGCTCCCTACATGTCTTCTGAAGTTGTTCGAGGAAGAAGATCATGTCTATTGTGGATCTGTTGGCTCGGAAACTGAACTGCAATTCAGGATAGACTTGCTCTGCAAGTATCTGAAGACTCTTTAGTGCTACTCATGCAAAGAAGTTCTCAAAGATGCTGAGGAGGGATATGCCGCAAAATCATTACAATCGCTTCTATCAACTTTGTTTTTGTATAGTGTGACTATGCTAGTATCCCTCATGTCTTGTGACACTTAACCTTTGCTCCAACAGAGGCAACGGATTTCGTGCAACTCGGTGAGAATACATTTTTGCAGCACTTCGGTACTTCGGTGGGAATGTCGCCTTTCCCAGGTGCATAGCCAGAGGCAAGAGTTCAAGGCTTTGCTGAATTCATCTATGGCTGGTTCTCTGTCAACCTCTTCCAGTTCTGGTAGGCACTCTATGGTATTCAGGGCATCTTCTGTGACTTCATATTCCTTTGCATATAGCTCAGTGTAGGGTCTAAAATGTTCAAGGAGCTGTGTTATTATCTGAAAAAATGTATACACACACACACACACACACACACAACACACACACACACACACACACACACACACACACACACACACACACACACACACACACACACACACACACACACACACAACACTTCCACTACAAAGACCACAACTCTGAAAAATTGTTTCAGTACAATAAAAGAATGTAAGATTGTTCAAAGAATCCTGAAACGTAATGTTTTCATCTTTTTTTTCAGGTATCTGGCCAGCTAATCCAGAAGGAAACTGAAGACGATGACGAAAAGGCATGAACCTGTGACCAGCTTCTGTTTCATAAAAAAGCACAAGATGACACCCCCTCTCTCGTGTGCTAATCGAGCACACACGAGAGCTTTTATTTTATCTTTTTCTTTATTTCTTCTCTTAGTTGTTTTTGTTTTCTTACAGACTTGATTTTCTCTATTTCTTAAATGTTTTTTGTCTATTTTTTGTGCTTATATCTCTAAGGATTTAAAAAAAAATCTTTGTCGAACTCTCAGACAATACCTATTGTTGTCTGTCATATGAGCAAGAACGCGTTGCGCTGCCATTAAACCCCTGACAACTCAGGCTTAGCGCATCCGACGTCGGCGTGGTCTAAGCTTTATTTCTGCTTTATGCGGCTTGAGCATTCATTGGTCTTGCTAGTTCAGAAGTTATTGTCTTTTCCTCTTTACTTATTGTAGTGCCTCTGATAACAAGCGATATCAATAAAGGCTTTGATAAAGCTAATGTATTATTATTGTCAAGTGTTTGTGTGTGTGTGTGAGTCTCTCTCTCTCTCTCTCTCTCTCTCTCTCTCTCTCTCTCTCTCTCTCTCTCTCTCTCTCTCTCTCTCTCTGGTTAGCTGGGTGCAGATCTTTGTTACAATACTCCACAAGGCACTGTTCTTTCTCCTATCGTCGTTCCTTATACCAATGGCTGCACTGGGTCCCATCTGACACCATTGATAAAAAAATCTGATGATTCTGCTCCTGCTAGCATCTCTCTAACTCAAGCCTCACACATTCTAAACAATTCTAGGAATTTTCCTCCTGGTGCAAAATGAATTATCTGGACATATATGTCAATATTACTACATAAATTGTAGCTGATGTTCGGAAGAATCCAGAGCATGTACCAAACTCTTACACTGAAGGTGTGAAAGTAGAACGTCTGAAAGAATATATATACTTGGGAACCATTTTCGATGGCAAACTGAACATAATGCTAATAGAGATCTCTAAAAAGAAAGTGGGATTCTCGTATTTTCTTTCTTTCAAAGCTTCAAAGTCTTTCAGTGAATGTTAAAGCTTTACTAATCTTTTTTTTTATCTATGCTTCATTGAATCTGTCTCTTACGTCTCCTTAATCTTTTGGTACAAAAAACCGGAGTGTCCACAACAAAAGTGGAGTGTGCTGAACAGAATTGTAACAAGATGTGGAAACATTGTGAGAGTTGTAAGTAAATGAAATTGATTGATTTATATACATGTCATTCGAGGAACATACACACACACAGAAAGAGAGAGAGAGAGAGAGAGAGAGAGAGAGAGAGAGAGAGAGAGAGAGAGAGAGAGAGAGAAGAGAGAGAGAGAGAGAGAGAGAGAGAGAGAGAGAGAGAGAGAGCGAGAGAGAGAGAGAGAGAAAGGAAAGAAGCTGCCTGGCAGGCAGACTGACAAGCAGACAGAATCATGCTTTGTCTCTGAAAAAACAATGTCTGTGAACTGGTGGTCTTGATGTAGCACAAATACCCACAAAAGTGAAAAGTGCAGGTTTAGTCCCCCCCCCCCTCCCTCCCCCACTTTGTTCTTTGAACTTTTCTCCCTTGGTCTACATCTAAAGTGGGGAGTACTGGTGCTAATCTTTCGGATCAGACAATAAATCAAGGTATTGTGTACAAAAACACACACTTAGCATACACAAAGAACCCTCAGCATCAAGTGGGTTGTCTCTGGTCAAATTAAGTGAAAAACTCACTCAAATTGGGAAACAGGTTCAAAGCAAGCAAGAACACAACAACTGGGCGGTCCTGTCACAGGAGCCAAGGGCTCTGCCAGGAGAGAGGCCCAGGACCTGTCACTATACAGAGCATCCCCACTTTCTGGAAATTCTGTGCTAGGAATTCCTTCTTTTCTATTCCTCTTACCCTTTCTGCCTTGTTCGGTTTCTTTCTGTCGTCTTCTTGTCTATTTTCTGCCATTTTGGTCCATTTTCCTGCCTTTTCTCCAGGAAAAAAACAAACAATTCTCTTCGATGCCGACGTCTGATGCGCTGGGCCTGACTTGTCAGATACTGCTGTTATGACAGACAACAACACCTGCTGTCTGAGGGATCAACGAAGAAGAAGAAGAAGAAGAAGAAGAGAAGAAGGAGAAGAAGAAGAAGAAGGAGAAGGAGAAGAAGGAGAAGGAGAAGGAGAAGAAGAGAGAAGAAGAGAAGAAGAAGAAGAAGAAGAAGGAGAAGAAGAAGAAGAAGAAGAAGGAGAAGAAGGGAAGAAGGAGAAGAAGGAGAAGGAGAAGAAGAGAAGAAGAAGAAGAAGAAGAAGAGAGAAGGAGAAGAAGAAGAAGAAGAAGGAAGAGAAGAAGAAGAAGAGAAGAAGGAGAAGAAGGAGAAGAAGAAGGAGGAGGAGAAGAAGGAGAGAAAAGAAGAAGGAGAAGAAGAGAAGGAGAAGAAGAAGAAAGAAGAAGAAGGAGAAGAAGAAGAAGAAGAAGAAGGAAAGACAGAAAAGCTGAAAAAATCAGTGTACAAAAACAATACAGTATAATAAAGACAATACAAGAAAATACAATACAATACATTACAATACAATGCAATAATACACTACTATACAATGAATTCCGATGTAATGCAATACAACACAGTACAAACTTGACTGCAGACTCAAAATCTCCAAGTTATAACATAATGAAGTTTCTGTGGTGTGCAAAGTGCAAAACAAGGCAGAGGACATTTTGTGGAGAATGACAAATGGTTGTGGCTGTGTACACCACCTTCTTAACTAAAGACACATTGGCCTCAAGCATCATTGCCCTTAACCCTCAATCACAGTCTCTCTCTGTCTCTCTCTGTCTTTCTCTCTGTCTGTCTCTGTCTGTCTCTGTCTGTCTGTCTCTGTCTTCCTGGATATATATATATATATATATATATATATATATATATATATATATATATATATATATATATATATATAATATATATATATATATATCCTTCTCTCTACGCCTCTCTCTCTTTGTCTTTTTATCTCTCTCTGTTTCTGTCTCTCTGTCTTTGTCTCTGTCTGTGACTCTATCACTCTTGTGGGAGTGTTGTTTATTTAGGGGAGGGGGTGTCAGGGAGGGGAGTTTGTTCATGTTTAATTGGTCTTCTTTATTCATTTGATTGGCTAACTTTTGTGGTCTTTCATTGATTTCTTGAGTTTTCAATAATTGAATGGTAGTTTGAGTATTCATTTCATTGCTATTTGATATCATCTTGTTTATTCATTCATTGGTTTATTCATGTTTGTTTCACGTTTGCCCCTTGAGGGCCTGGTGTAAAGAAGCCTCTGGCTTATACAATTAACCTCATTAAAATATTCGAGTTCGAGTTCTCTGTCAATCTGTATCTATTTATCTGTCTCGATCTCTTTCTCACTCACTCACTCACTCTCTCACTCTCTCTCCTTTATAAATCTCTCTCCCTCTCTTGTATTCTCCCTCTGTCTGTCTTTCTCTATATAAATATGCACATGACATTATATAATATACGTATATATGTACATACATATATCTACACAAAGTGTAAAGTGGATCGGTGGTCTAGAGGTAACGCGCCTGTCTAGAAAGCGAAAAGTCCGGGTCTGAAGTGTGCGGCGGTTCGTACCCCGTTTGGACCGGAAATTTTTCCCCCATCCATTAGACCATGAGTGGTGGTCTGGGCGCTAGTCTTTCGGATGAGACGATAAACCGAGGTCCCGTGTGTTACACGTAATTATTTAGCGCACGTAAAAAACCCCACGGCAACAAGAGAGTTGTCCCTGGCAAAATTCTTAGAAAAAAGCCACTCTGATAGGGAAACAAATACAGTTGCAGACATGAAAAAAAAAAAAAAAAAAGGGTGGCGCAGCGCTAAGTGGCGACGCGTTCTCCCGCTCTCCCCGGGGAGAGCAGCCCGAATTTCACGGAGAGAAATCTGCCGGGACTTAAAGTGGTATGAAATAAAATCTGAGCGCTTTGATTTGTTGCTTTACAAGATTCAGCGCTATATAAATTCCATACATTATTATTATTATTATTATTATTATTATTATTATTATTATACACACACACACACACACACATATATATATATATATATATAATTATATGTATATATATATATATTTATATAATATATATATATATATATATATATATATATATTTATATATATATATATATATATATATATATATCATGTGCACAGGTGTTGCACATGTAGTGTGGATGTTGGGGTCATGTGTATATTTGTTTTTGTGAAAAGTGGCCAAGCTTATTATTGTTACTAAAAGTATGTTTTTTTCTAAGTGAAGGTTAGAGCTTTTTCCCTAATTATGTAGTAGGGTCGCAGCTTTGATTGTAAGTCCTAGCTAGGCTGGCCTTGACTCCTCTCGTCACTTGTTGGTAGTGATTGGCTAGAAGAGATCAATGGTTCTGACTAAACAAAGTTAACATCGTGAAGTCAAAACAAACCTTCATCACTTCTGCTTTGGCCAGGCCAGGTCTGGGACCCCAGAACTGTATTCTCCCATTCAGCTTGACTGTTGGGGATGGAGAGGATTACGGGCCATTTCCCTTCGAGATGAATACGTTAACGTGAATAATCTTCCACCCAGAAGTAACTTGGAGAATCGTCTGCAGTAGCAGAGAATAACCCATTCAGATAGAAGAAAGTATTGCCTAACTATGAACAGTTTTCTTGGTGAATGAGTGGTTTGGTGGTCACGCCTCAAAAGGCTGCAGGTAGCTGTTATAAACTTGAGACAGATTCCTCTATTAGTTTCGGATTGGATTATTCAACAATGGTGAAGTTATCCATCCATCCCTGAATGAACTGAATGGGGCTTTCACCTATACAAATTTAATGGGATATAGATAGAGTAAATAAATCCCTGTGTAGCGGGAACTTAACATTGTGTGGCCTCAGGTTGAGTGGAGAGAAGAGAGAGAGAGAGAGAGAGAGAGAGAGAGAGAGAGAGAGAGAGAGAGAGAGAGAGAGAGAGAGAGAGAGTGTGTTGGAGGCTGCTGCGAGTGTATGTGTAACAATGCGTGTGACTGGTAGCAAGACAGTGGTGACCCCGACTTCAGATTGTGTTTTGCTTCCCTCCTTGAGAAAGTTGAAAACAAAAGTGTTTTTCCTCCCTCCCTGATGAAACTTTGATTTATATCCTTCTTAATATTTCTATTGCATAGTCCAAATCTAGTATTTACATCTGACTTTTGTTTGGCATTCTACTGTTTGAGGGTGTGTTTATCTACTGTTTGAGGGTGTGTTTATTTACTGTTTGAGCGTGTGTTTATTTACTGTTTGAGCGTGTGTTTATTTACTGTTTGAGCGTGTGTTTATTTACTGTTTGAGGGTGTGTTTATTTACTGTTTGAAGGTGTGTTTATTTACTGTTTGAGGGTGTGTTTATTTACTGTTTGAGGGTGTGTTTATTTACTGTTTGAGCGTGTGTTTATCCTCTCTGTGTCTGCCACTAGCCATCAGCCTGACCGCTTCATTTGTTTTCATCCACTTGATGCATCAAACATAACAAACCAAACTTGATCGTTTTGGAAACAAAGTAAATATATCCCACTTTATCTTATTCCACATTATCCTCTCTCACTCTCTCTCTCTCTCTCTCTCTCTCTCTCTCTCTCTCTCTCTCTCTCTCTCTCTCTCTCTCATCTCTCTCTCTCTCTCTCTCTCGCTCTCTCTCTCTCTCTGTATGTGTGATAATGTTTACTTGTATCTCATCATTGTGTTATTGCAACTGATTTCTAGAAATAATTTCCAGTATTCTACTTCTTTTTGTATTTATCATAACTGTAGTGCGATTTAAACTGTACAATGTAAGTCACAGCGAGTGCTAAAGATAGTGTTGACCAGCCGTCAGTGGTTAGCGCCTTGGGTTACGGACTGGAAGGTCGCGGGTTCGATTCCCATAAGATTCATAGGGATTTTTCGGACTCCGGCCAGCTCTTATCCAGAATGAGTGTGTTGTGGGCTCAGTGGGAAGACTGGGACCACACAGTCGAGCTTCATCCACTTAACGGATGCGAGTTTGAGAGTGTTGCTCAAATTACCTGACCAACACTGCAGGTGTCTGTATCTCTCGGGCCCGGTTGATGTAGGGATATGCTATGATAGTAAGCGTAGAGTACAACCCTGTCAAGTAGTCTCAAAGCATATGCACTTCCACAGCAGCATAATTACGTCATCCTCATTGTCATTGATCATCATGCAATAAAAAAACCCCTCTGATTCGATGGTCCCAGTTGCTCTGGTCTCATAGTGGCCTCAGATTCGGTTTCCTCATACACTTCTGTGCCTGTGGTGAGGTTGTGTCAGGGCTTTTAGGGTTGGAGGTTCACTGGGGACGTTCGTTGGAGAGACGTTGTGGTGGTTGCCACCTCGGGTGGGCAACTCACTTAGTCTGGCTCTGCAACTGAAATAATACTGCCGTTAGTATGGGGTTGAGTAGGTGATGTCCTGCGTATGTTAGCTCAGAACAGGCACCACTGAACACCACCACAGTGACCCAGCAGCAGTGAAGGGCCCCTCTAGCTGGTGGCCCCACGGCGGCCTGATAGTGATGGGTTCCCTGTGAACTTCTGACCCTGAGGATGAGACATAACAAATCTGGGTATGGCTGTGGCGGGGAGATTGGAATGAGCGGCATGGGAACAGCAAGACAGGGGATATCACAGAGATGAGGTAATTTGAAAATTGTATGCAATATCATATGGATTGAAAGTATACTGTGCATTCTCTCTCTCTCTCTCTCTCTCTCTCTCTCTCTCTCTCTCTCTCTCTCTCTCTCTCTCTCTCTCTCTCTCTCTCTTCTCTCTCACCCTTAAAAGCAACCTTCAATCTCACTTTATTACGTATGATTTGTTTCACCAAACCCGGAGTGGATTTAGGAAGCACCACTCCTGTCATACTCTACTCACAAATCTCATAGAACAATGGCATGGCAATACCAATAAGAATATGTTATCAGGAGCAATTTTTGTAGATTTTACTAAGGCGTTTGTCACCATTGATCATGCTTTTCTATTAAAAATAGACATGTATGGCTTATGTTTTGAGTCAGTTGAACCAATATTGTCCTGTCTAGGATATAGACGACAAGCAATATACCAAGATTGTGATACCCCCCCCCCCCCCTTTATTCTGATTAATTATGGAGTTCCACAAAGATAGGTTTTAGGTCCAATTTTATTTTCGGTTTACGTAAATTATCTTCTATTGAATGTTTCCACCTCATGTGAACTATTTGCTGATGATACCACAATCCATAATAAAGGTAAGGATGCAAGTTCACTTATTGATGAACTTGTTTATTGGTCTGAGCATAACCATATGGCTCTCCATCCTGAAAAGTCCAAATTATGCTAATTAAGACAAGACAAAAGCGACAAAACATTAGATTGAAGTTACCTGATCCTAAAGTTTACATTATGCACTTGGAAGAAGTGAATTCTCATAAATTACTTGGTTTAAATATTGATAAAAATCTGTCTTTGTCTACTCACATTTCAAATTTGTCTAAAACGTTAGCCCTTAGCCCAGAAAATCTCTCAGCTCAGCAGGATAAACATTTGCTTAATCAACACACCTGCAAACTATTTTTCCATGCGTATATACAGCCTGGCATAGATTATGCCTCCACATGCTGGGAATTTTCTAGCACAAATTGCCTAAAACGAGTAGAAAGTTTTGTAGACGTTCCATAAAATTAGTGCACCCTTGGAAGCAAAAGATTACAAGGAACTTAATACTCTTCCTATCCATCTGAGATGTTGTTTTAACAAAGGTGTATTCATGTAGAAATGATGTATAATCTTGCTCCATCCTATCTTTACAAAAAGTTTATTGTCAAAAATGTTCGAGGTAAAAGTATACTGTTTATCCCACGTGCAAGAACTGATCTCTTTATGTCCTCTTTGATCTATTCAGGAGGTAAACTATGGAATGAAATCCCTGATCACTGAAAACAAAACCCCAGTTTTTCGTCATTTAAACCATCCTTTCAGAGATATTTGTTTCAGGTGATCTGACTGAGCTTAACGTTTGGCCCTGTCGTATAATTATTACTATAGACGAGAGGAAAGAATTTCCAAAGGACGTGGACAAAGTGAGGACAGATCGGCAGAGAAGAACTTGATGGAAGGACAAGGGGAATGAAAAAAGCTATATTCACATACCGTTTCCTACTCCTGCTTAGAACCATTTACCACTTTGTTAGAATTATTGTTACACCATTATTGAAAATGTTTTGTATAATTGATTGTGAACATAAATGTTTGTGCGAGTGTGTTATATATTTGCTTGTAACCTTGTTTGAGAGTGTTATGTCTTTTTCTCCATATTTTTTCGTGTTCTCATTGATAATTGGGGCTTGTGTGTGTATGTGTATGTGTGTGTGTGTTTTCATGCATTCTTCTTTATATTCTTTTGGTTTGGATGAGACTTTGGTCCTAGGGAAAATTTATAAAGAAAGTTTTGGGTGGGCGAGGAAAGCAGTGATTCAGTAAGGGATAGTAGGGAACATAAAAGGGAAGAGTTTTGGTGTGTTTGACTTTTTCTTACATTTCATTGCTTGGGTCATACTTATAATTGACTAACTTTTTGATGTAAGTTTGCTTGATTTGTTGTTGGTTTTATTCTATCATATTTTCCTTAGGAAATTGGGGAGGGGAGTAGGGCATGTGCAAAGAAACTTTGTGCTTATTGATTTCCCTAGTACATAGTGTTAAATGCATATGCATATTCTCTGTATCTCTGTCTGGCTATCTCTGTATCTATCTCTGTCTCTGCCTGTCTGTCTATATGTCTGTCTTTCTCTGTCTTTCTCTGTCTCTGTCTGTCTGTTTGTCTACCTGTCTCTCTCTCTCTCTCTCTCTCTCTCTCTCTTTATCTCTCTCTCTCTCTCTCTCTTCTCTCTCTCTCTCTCTCTCTCTCTCTCTCTCTCTCTCTCCCCTCTCTCTCTCTCTCTCTCTGATCTTCATCTAATTATTATTATTATTAGTAGTATTTCATTATGATGGTCATATATATCTTGCTTTGAAATTATCTAAAACTGCTGATTATTACTGTTTGCATACGTTTGCTTATTTGGAAGGCTTTTTTGCATTGGTGTGTGTTTGTTGCTATTGGGTTTGGTTTCGGTTCTCCTGTTTTGATTAGTGAGGGTGCGTGCGTGCTTGCGTGCGTGCGTGCGGCGTGCGTGCGTGCGTGCGTGCGTGTGTGTGTGTGTGTGTGTGTGTGTGTGTGTGTGTGTGTGTGTGTGTGTGGGTGGGTGGTGGGTGGGTGGGTGTGGGTGTGCGTGTGTAGTTTTTCTTGACTCTTTCTTCTTTTCTTTCTATTTTTTTCTTTCTTCTTTTTTGTGGGAGCATGGTGTAAAGAAGCCCTGTGCTTATCCATTTACTCTTAATAAACATTGCGAGTTCGAGTTCGAGTTCTCTCTCTCTCAGACTTCAGACTTCAGACTTTTACTGTACATCGGCCTTAGGCCACAATACAACAGAATGATGGGCATACGGAGTGGGCATATCATATGACATGAGTGTTATAAAAACATTGCTATCAACGTATATAAATATGAAACAATGCAGCAACAATAATAACACAAGGAGATTTCATCCACAATATCTTGAAAATTCATCACAAAATAATTCACGTGCATCATAATCAACAATGTTTTGAATGTAAAATGTAGTATTCATCAATATAATGATCAATTTCTAGAAAGTTATCTTATTTCTTTTGTTGGTTGCATGGAAAATAAATCGAGATAAATTATGTCTATCAGTAGATACTGTAGCTCTGAGTAGCACGTGCAAAGGAAATCTAAGGCCGATGTACAGTAAAAGTCTGGTCTGAAGTCTGAAGTCTCTCTCTCTTTCTCTCTCTCTCTATTCTCTCTCTCTCTCTCTCTCTCTCTCTCTCTCTCTCTCTCTCTCTCTCTCTCTCTCTCTTCTCTCTCTCTCTCTCTCTCTCCTTTTATTGTTTTGCTTATAGATTTAATTGTCGTGTTTTCATTTTGTCTGCCGATGAATGTGTTATTCAGATTTTATATATTAATTTTTTGGCGTATGTTGACTGTATTTGAGATCTAGTGAATATTGTAATCAATATCTTATTCTTTTAAGGTGGGACATGGGGGTCGAAACTGAGAAATGTTGTTGACCAGCTCATGTTAGAAGTTGTACCATGCATTGAAAGGGCATCACTTGTAAATGCTAAATATCTACGAATTACTCTTTTTATGCACTGTTGCCATGGAAACAATACAAAATGGGTGCCAAACCTAAACGTTTCAAACTCCTAAACGTTTTTTTTTCTATAAGAGGTACAGGAAACCTGTTTCTTTGGACATGTTTTACAACCTTAAATTCTTTACATTCACGCAGGGAAATCTCCATATTTGCATCTAGCAATTTTGTATTCTAAAAAAAATGATTTTGGCCCCATTTAGACGATTAGTGTAACAATTATGCATAGCTTAATTTCAATGTGTAGATGTCCATTTCTATGACTCCATAGGATAATCACAAAGAACGATTTTGACATTGATGGGTGGGGTGTGTGTGTGTTGTGGTTGTGTGTGTGTGTGTGTGTGTGTGTGTGTGTGTGTGTTGTGTGTGTGTGTGTGTTGTGTGTGTTGTGTGTGGTGTGTGTGTGTGTGTTGTGTGTGTGTGTGTGTGTATTGTGGTGTGTGTGTGTGTGTTGTGTTGTGGTGTGTGTTGTGGCGTGTGTGTGTGTGTGTGTTGTGGTGTGTGTGTGTGTGTGACGTGTACGTGCACGTGCATGGAGGTGTACATTGCTTTTGGGTAATCTCTTAAAGGCTGCTTGTATACAGTTTGTTCTTGTGTAGTTTGCTACTGCTGTTGCTTTCCCTATAACTAATCTCACAATGAATTTGTTGACTTTTATTTTCCCGTTTGCTAAAATGGTGCTATTTACATGGTTTGTTCTCCTTGGTGGTGGTGAGGTTGTTAGTTGTTTTTTTCGGGGGGGGGGGGGGGGGGCGGGGGGGATGGTGGTTTATTAAGTTGTTCCCCCGCCTGTTGTTTTTATATTGCATTTGGTTTCTTTGCTGGTTGTTGTTGTTGTTTATGTGTTTTTTGTTTTGCTTTATTTTTTATTTTTATTTTGTTGTTGTTGTTGTTTCTTCTTTTTGTTTTGGTTTGTGTGTGTGTGGGTTTCTTTCTTCTTTTTACTGAGTGTATGGGTACGGGTTCATTTTTATTATCATATGATGTATCAGTAATGGTGGGGACTGGATGTCAAAAAGCACATGGGTGCTTATTCATTATCTTTGAAATTAAAGAATTCTTCATTGTAATTGTCATTGTCTCTCTGTCCCCAATTTTCCCATGCATAATTTCTGTCTGTGAATATGCAAGTGTGTGTGGGTGTGTGTGTGTTTGTGTGTGTGTGTGTGTGTGTGTGTGTTGTTGTGTGTGTGTGTGTGGATGTTAAGAGTTATGTTCTTTTATCTTTTAAAGCCTTGCCAGCTTTTATGTTTTTAAATTGTGTGTGTGTGTGTGTGTGTGTGTGTGTGTGTGTGTGTGTGTGTGTGTGTGTGTGTGTGTGTGTGAGTGTGTGTGTGTGGAGGGAGAGGGAAGGAAGGTTGGGTAAGGTGAAGGGCAGGTTTGGGGTGATGATGTGGCACAGGCTGGAGATGGGGTAGCAAAAGATCTGATTGTGGAAGAGGGGTGAGGAAGAAATAGATTAGGGGAGGAGTCTCTTCTTTGGTCGTGAGACAGCAACCATTGTTGTCTGCCTTATGAACAAAACTGCAGTGTAACCTGTTTGCCAAGTGAGCACCAGCCTATCCGACTTCGGTGTGGCAGAGAATCGTTGTCTTTTAAGTTTTTTTTGTCTGTAAGAGGAACTGGAGAATGAACCAAGATGGAAAATAAGGAATTCCTAGCAGAGAATTTCCTGAAGGTGGAGATCATATTTATACTGACAGGCTCCCGGCAGCCATATGGGAGACGTGAGAAGGATGACAGGGTATTGGTTGAGGGGAGAACGGAGAATTTATTTTTTCATCCTCAGGGGAGAGCTATGAAGATTATCAATGGTGAGATTTTGCGTATAAGACCGTTTTGACCTACTGTGAAGATAGTCCATTTGGACTTTGGGGATGATATCCAAACGCGACATAAGTGTACACATCTACTTTTTTTTTCCTTTTGTCATCCGCCCCTACCACCATACCATGGCTTCTTCTTCTTCTTCAAGTGTCCGGTCTGGTCCTGCAGACATCGACGATCATGGCTCTCCATTCTTCCCTGTTCTCGGTCCCTCTCATGAGCTCATTGTTGGTGCCCTCTTTATTCGTTGCAAATTTGTTTAGGCTGTCTGTGAATTTTGTGCGTTGTCTTCCTCTGCTCTTGTTTCCACAGATTTTGCCACTCCATAACAGTTTCTCTAGTCCGTCAGCCCTGATTATATGGCCGAAAAATTTGAGCTGTCTTTCTCTGATGGTGTTGAGAAGGGATCTCTTGTACCCAGCCATTTCCGTTACTTCTGCATTTGTTTTTCTTTTTGTCCATGAGACTTTCATGATTCTCCGGATGAACCACATTTCCACTGCTTCTAGTCGCTGTTCTGTGTCCTTGGCTAGGGTCCAGCACTCACATCCGTACAGAAGAATGGACCATACGTAAGCTCTCAAAACATGGATCTTTGTCTTGAGGCTTATCTTACTGTTGGTAAAAATGCATTTCATGTTGTTAAAAGTTGCCATAGATTGACCGATTCTCTTCTTGATTTCTGTGTCACACTTGCCGTCCGGGGTGATAGTACAACCAAGGTATTTAAAGGTGTTTACTTGTCTGATTCTCTCTCCTTTACAGGCTATGTTGCATTGTGGTATAACAGCTTTTTTCGAGATCACCATGCATTCTGTCTTCTTTGCATTGAGCTGTAATCCTTTCTTTTCGCTTTCGTCTGTGACTGTTGTTAAAATCTTTTGCAGTTTTTCTTCAGAGTCGGCGATAAGGATTGTGTCATCTGCATATCTCAGGTTGTTGATGTTGTGGCCACCTACACTAATTCCCTCATGATTCTCAATATTTCGTAGAATTGTTTCACTATATACATTAAATAAATCAGGCGAGAACACGCAGCCCTGCCTCACACCCCTGCAGATTGGTCTATATTGACTGATGTAATTGTCGACTCTAATGGCTGCCTCCTGTTACCAATATATGTTTCTGAGGACTCGAAGATCTTTCCCGTCGATGTATAGCCCTGCCAGAATATCAAACAAGTCGGAATGTCGTACTTTGTCAAACGCTTTTGAGTAGTCAATGAAACAGAGGTACAGGTCTTTCTGGACCTCGATGGATCTTTCCATGAGAGTTTTCAATGCGAAGATTGCAATTCTGGTGCCTTTGTCTGCCATGAATCCAAATTGCGTTTTGATTTTTCTGGGGTATTTCATTTCTCATTCTCTTCATGAGTATTCGTAAAAGAACTTTGGTGGGTGACTCATCAGGCTGATTGTACGATGTTGGTCACATTCAGCTGTACCCAGTTTCTTAGGGATCGCAAGTAGATGGACTTTTCATATCTGTCGGAATCTCTCCTGTGTCATTATATTTTTAGTAGTTTTGTGACTGCCTTAAGTCCCACTTCATCCAGGGCTGTTATCAATTCAGATGGCATATCATCAGGTCCTGGCGCCTTACCACTTTTCATCTTGCTGAGTGCATGTCTCACTTCGTCTTCCATGATTATGTGGCCATCTTCGTTGCTAATAGGAGGAGGTGGACCTCTGTCGTCGTGGTATAACTCTTCGATGTATTCTGACCCCCTGTTAAGAATATCTTCTTTTTCCATGAGTATATCTCCATCTCTCGACTTTATACAACCTGTTTTTGCAGATGATTTCTTTCCAGTTACATCTTTTATTTTTTCATGCATAAGTTTGCTATCGAAATTTGCATTCATTTCAATTTCCTTGCACTGCATATTGATCCATTCTTCCTTGGCTTCATTACATTTTTTCTTAACCAGTTTGTCAAGTTCTTTATACTTCTTTTCATCTACTTTTGCCTTTCTCCTGTGATCCATTAGGTTTAAAATCTCGGTGCTCATCCACTTCTTATGTTCCTTTCTACTTATGACTGGTATATATTCTTTTGCTGCCTCGCTGATGCTATCTTTCATCATCTGCCATGTTTCCTCTGTAGTGGTGAGTTGATCTAGGCCATCGAATTTGTTTCCAACTTTGATCTTGTATTTTTCTTTGATTTCTTCGTCATTTTGTAGCATGTTCATTTGCAGTTTTGGTGTTCTTTTTGCTTTTGACAACTTTTTCAATTTTAGTCGCATTGTCCGATAACTAGGACTGATCACTTCCACAGTCTGCACTGGCATGGACTTACAAGATGTTATAGAGTTACGGAAGCGTTCTTAAATTCAGGATGTAATCTATTTGTTTTCTGGTTCTGTCGCCAGGGCTTTTCCATGTCAGCATTTCTTGGAGGGTTTTTTCAAACCTTTGTGTTCATGACAGCCAGCTTTTGTTCCTTGCACCATTCCGTGAGCCGCTCTCCTCTTTCATTTCTCACTCCTTTTCCCAAATGGGCCCAACTGTGGTTTCATCTTTCCCTTTTCCTACCTTTTAATTGAGGTCACCCATTATTATTTGATATCTTGAGACTTCAGTTGCTTCATTGCCTTTCGATTTTTTTCATAAAACTCCTCAATTTCTGCGTCATCTTTATCAGCTGTTGGTGCATATACTTGTACTATTCCAATGTCGAAAGGTGTGCCCTTAAGTTTTACTATCAGGACTCTGTCATTTACAGTCCAGAAACCTTTCTGGTCTTTGAGGTTTCTTGATCTAGAATCATCCCAATCCTTTCTGGTGTTGATCTCCTCCTGAGTAAAGAATGGTGTAGTTGTCGGATGTTATGAAAGCCTGCTCCTTTCCATCTCACTTTTTGAAGTCCTAGTATATTGAGGTTCATTCTTTTCCATTTCCTGTTTGAGATTTTCCAATTTTCTTTTTGTAGCATAGTCCGATGTTCCATGTACCCATTCTGAGAGGTTTTCTGATGCGGACAGTCGCTGGATGGAAAGATCGAGGGTTACTGTCG
>CM054155.1:12758929-12768929 GCA_028751875.1 Rapana venosa
CACACAAACAAAGTTTAACACAGACACACACAGACACACACAGACACACACAGACAAACACAGACACACAAACACACACACACACACACCACACACACACACACACACACACACACACAACACACACACACACACAACACACACACACACACACACACACACACACAACATGTATCTATTTTCTGTTTTGGTTGGTTTTGTTCTCCCTTCATGTGCGTATGTTTGAAGGAGGCGATGTTGTGTGTGTGTGTGTGTGTGTGTGTGTGTGTGTGTGTGTGTGTGTGTGTGTGTGTGTGTGTGTGTGTGTGTGTGTGTGTGTTGTGTGTTGTGTCGCGCGCGCGCGCGCGCGCGTGAGTGAGTGTGTATTTTTTTCGTGGTATTTTGTTGTTTATTAAATGTGTGTTCTTTATTTTCTTAGATGTATTGATCTTATACGTACTTTAATAGTATACAGTTTATAGCCAACGCACCGGTTATTCAATGAACCATCTGGTAATAAAAGTTCGACTTTGATTCTGACTTTGAGTCACACACACAGACACACACACGCACGCACACACACGAACACAAACATTCGTCCGTACACACACACACACACACACACACACAAACACACACACACACACACACACACACACACACACACACACACACACACACACACACACACACACACACACACACACACACACACACACACAACACACACAAACTCTCACACTGACACTGTATCTATTTTCTGTTTAGGTAGGTTTTGTTCTACGTTCATGTGCGTATGCTTGAAGGAGGTCGTTAAATAAATTTGAACACACATAAGCACAACTTCACGAACACACACTTACACCTATACACACGCATGCCATACATTACATGCATACACACATTTATGCACACACAGATACACAGACACACAGACGCACAGATACACTCGCACACAATCATATACACATTTTCACACAAACGCACCCACCCACCCCCATCACCCACATACTCACACTTACATGCAGACACACACACACACTCACGCACATAAACACATACATACAAAAATACACCCACACTCACACACATAAACACATACATACAACAAACACACACACATATACACACACGCGCGCACGCGCACACGCACACACACATGCGCGCGAGCGCCCGCGCAGGCAAGCACGCACACACATATACGTCTTTTCCATCTCTCTCTCGTGCCTGTCAAGACACCAAATAAAATGGTGTATGGAGATCTGGGCAGGTACCCATTGTATGTAAACACGTATGTTGCATGCGCAAGATTTTGGTTTAAATTATTACATATGGATTCTGAAAGATTGCCACATAAAGCTTTTTGTATGTTGTTTAGATAAAAAGGGCAAACAATGCTGGGTCTCTAAAATCAGGGAAATATTCTGTATAACTGGGTTTAATATCGTTTGGTTAAACCAAGGAGTAGGAGACATAAAAATGTTCTTACGTGCCTTTAAACAAAGACTTGTAGATTGGTTTACCCAGGAATGGACTGGCACCATCGGGGATCGTAATAGATATGATAGTTACAGAAACTTTAAGATTGTTTTTGAAAGAGAGAAGTATATTAGTGAAATGTATACATCATTTTCAGACTACGCACAGGGCACAACAGGCTGAATAAACACCTCCACAGAAAATTGAAAATTGCACCATCTGCTATGTGCCCCTGTGGAGAAAAAGAACAGGATACGGCCCACATCCTACAAGACTGCAGGACCCTCCAGACGCTAAGGCTGGAAGTGTGGCCTGAGCCCACGCCTCTGAAGCAGAAACTGTACAGCACGGTGGATGACCTGCAGGCAACTGCTGAATTGCTCAGAAGATCTGGTCTCACAACATAACCCAGGCAACGCAAAGAAGAAGAAATGGATACATAATGTTTTCGCGTTGCAGTTACTCAAGTACGATTGAATGCGCTACCACTTAACAATAATACACATCGCTATAGTAGTTCAAGTGAAGATAAGCAGTGCCCTGTTTGTAAAGACCAAATAGAGAAAAAAGAACATTTTTTATTTAATTGCCCTGTCTATGACGATTTGAGACATAAGTTTCTTAAAGATGCGAAGAGACTTCCTTTGCACGTGCTACTCAAAGCTACAATATATACTGATAGACATAATTTATCACGATTTATTTTTTATGCAACCAACAGAAGAAGTAAGATAAATTTATAGAAATGGGTCCTTATATTGATTAATACTACATTCAAAACATTGTCGATTATGACGAACGTGAATTGATTTGTGATGAATATTCAAGAAATGGGTGATGTAATTTTATTATTGCTGATATATCATTTCATATTTGTATACATTGATAGTAATGTGTTTATAACACTCATGTCCTATGTCCACTCCATACGCCCATCATTCCTTTGTATTGTGGCCTAAGGCCGATGTACAGTAAAAGTCTGAAATCTGAAGTCTGAAGTCTGAAGTCTCTCTCTCTCTCTCTCTCTCTCTCTCTCTCTCTCTCTCTCTCTCTCTCTCTCTCTCTCTCTCTCTTCTCTTCTCTCTCTCTGTCTCTCTCTCTCTCTGTCTCTCTCTCTCTCCCCTCTCTCTCTCTCAGGGCGGATAGTTGTCAGATTATTGTGCTGGCAATCTGATGACCGGGTTGGGTTCCTGTTCAAGGGGATATTTTCCCCTGGGTTAACATCAGTGCCGACTCCACTCTCCCCAAAAGTCCTTCGGATGAGACTATAAATCGAGGTCCAATGTGCGAATGCACGCATAACATCTTGTGCACACGTTAAATTCTGCTCCGCTTTTTGAAAGAGTAGGCCATTGTGCGCCAGTGGGAACAGATGACATAATGTACAAAAACGCATACACACTGGGACTAGATGTAAAAAAGCACCGGAGTGCTTATTAAATTGTCCTCTGTATAAAAGGATAGATAAATAAATAAATAAAATCTCTCTCTCTGTCTCTCTGTCTCTCTGTCTCTGTCTCTCTCTCCTCTCCTCCTCTCTCCTCCCTCTCTTTCCCTCTCTCTGTCTCTCTCCTCTCTCTCTCTCTGTCACCTCTTCTGGGTCAAGTTCTGTTTGTGAGGGAGTGTAGTATGGTTTTGTTTCTTAAAAGTGTTTTTGTACATTTTAAGCCCTTGCCAATTGTTAGGACAATAGGCTCTCACCTAATACAGTACAGATATCACTTACAAACACCTGTCATATGGCACGAACCAACCACCTGGTGAAACTCCTCTGCCACGTGGCATAACCATCAGTGATGAAGGTTTGTTTTTCCAACAGCCCTGAGGGAAAGGTATATATGGAGACTCTGTGGCCAGCATAGGCAGACTACTTCGTCTACACGACCTCCTGCAGTCTTGGAATCTCCGTCATTGGACTGTCAGCAACCATGTCTCTCCGAGCTTCTTGCTTCCTTGCTGCTGTTGGCCTGCTGCTCTGCCTGAACCTTGTGGTAAGACGTGTCAGGAGAAGGTGTGGGGGTTAGCTGGGGTCTGTTTTAGAGTGTAGTCAGTCCACTTCTTGTAAAGCACCCTGTGTGTAGGCGTGATGTAGATCATGGGTGGAGCAAACAGCATGTCAGAAAATGAAGAGTAAGGGTGAAGAATTATTTCAGAGAGAGAGAGAAACGATGTTTGTGTAACACAGCTACAATATCTGAATATTAACAGTTCATGATTTCAAACACACACAAAAAGATGAGACTCACAAAAACTAGTGTTTTGTTATGGAGCATTTTCTTATCGTTTTCTTCTGAAACAATGACAAATAACATAAATAATGCTAATATCATAATATGTAAACTGGATTGTCAGTAACAAATACACCTGGTTATGACCTGAAGGAGTAGTACATGTTCAAAAACACATAATCATTCATAACTCGTTCACTAAGACAGTTAAACTTTCATAAAAAGTATTAGACCCAAAAAGTATAATACTGTTTGCAGTGTTTGATATATAACAGCGTTTTGTGAGATGAAAACAAAAATAATATTTTTAAAAAATGAACAAAAAAGAATGAACTTACACAATGTTTGTGTTACATGATTAAATTGGACAAGAATACCAGGTCAAAATACGTTCAGAAGACAGTACAATGACTTTGCTTGGACCATGACTCATGTACATGCCATGACACACTAGAGAGGCAGGCAGTGGAGCACTAGTTGTGTGTGTGACAGAGCGGCTGGATGGCAGGACCACCGGGGCCTACGTCTTACTGGCGCCGTGCCCAGTTCAACGCAGCTGCTGAAAGTAAGTCTGCTGTCAGCGACATCAACAACGGTGTGTCAGCATCCACAAGGGATGTGCACATTGGCTTTCCTTGGTGACGGGTTGGGGGGCTGGTCCACTGTGGACTGATTGCTTTTGGTCTAGTCAGCTTGCTCACATGCTGGACACTTTTGCTTGAAGACCTAGTTGTGTACTTCGCAAGATGCCCGGCTTCTCCGTTAGCTGGTTGGTTGGTTGGTTAGCTACTTAGATAAGCTGTTAGTTAGCCGACTTGATTATCAGTGTATAAATAGATTGCTGTTTAAATAGGTGATTAACTGGTTCAGTAAGACAGATACCAAGTAAGAAAGCAGGTTAGCAAGTTATCTGGTATTTTGTCAGAACTGTTGCTACACTCCCTCTCTCCCTCTTTCCCTCTCTCTTTCTCTCTCTCTCCTCTTCTTGTCTTTCTCTCTCTCTCTCTTTCTCTTTTCTCTCTCTCTTTCTTTTCTCCTCTCTCTCTCTCTCTCTCTCTCTCTCTCTCTCTCTCTCTCTCTCTCTCTCTCTCTCTCCCCTCTCTCTCTCCTCTCTCTCTCTTCGGGCTCTCTAGATGTGATGTGAAGTAACATGGCCTACTTTCTCAGAGCTGCAGAAAAACTTGTAATTTTGTCTGAAAATGCCAGTTACTGGACTTCCAGCGACTGTGGCGACAACCTTAAGCGCCCTGCTGACTGATAATGCAGTCTCCAGCTGGAAGGTGGCAGGGGAGGGGGACAATGTGGTTTTTGTCTTGCAAATGAAGCCAGGTGACACAGCAGCGTCAACAAATATGGCAGATCCTACAGTGAATGGCAACACGCAAGTGCAATACTACAGGAAAGAAACACCCAAACTTTCTCCCAAATTCTCCATGACCAGGAGCGTTCCAGAAAACAAAGAGAGAAGCAGGCAGGTGTTGTGTGTGACAGTGACTGTGTCTTCAGTGCCTCGTGTCTGCCTGACAGTGGTGTAGAACAGACGGTGCAGTATGTGCAAATGCACATGAAATAGACATGCCAACTGTACACACACATGATAGCAGCAAGAAAACATTAGTTGTGTTGCCATCATCAGTTGATATGGAATCCCAAGGTGTGTCTGACTGTGGTGCTGATATGTGTGTTGTACAGCATGATGTAAACTATCAGCGGAAGATTGATAATATTGTTGGTGGATTTGACACACAGATTGTCACACAATACGATGCTACTCTGACTGACAGATCTGTCTAGAAACTACTGAGAGACAGCCACTGAAATAACTTCAGAAAAACTGTTCGCCATCATTCAGAGGGTACAGATTTTGTGGCATGCAAGCGTGATGACATTGTGATTAAATCAGACACAGACTCAGAATGCGTGTACTGGTTTGTGAAACAGCAGGACAAAACATGTTAAAAGAGGAACATGTCAAACTCGCCAGTTAGTGGAAAGGAAGCAAATCCAGGACACACCATACAGCGAAGCCTTAGCAGGTGCCTGGATTTAGCCACTCTTTGTGATCTCCTGCAGTTTTACCTTTGCTGACAGTGTGTGTGACAGAGACTTGACACAAGAAAGGCTGGGAGTGTTGTAACAAGTCTGTACAGTAAAGAGTTTCCTTTTTGGCTGTACATTATTATAAAGATCTGTGCCGTGGTTTCCATGTCATGTAATTGCATTGCCCTGCGATGCTTTGTGCTGCTGTATGAGCTTATCAGCTTAACAGCAATAAAATGGTGTTTTCGTTATTGTTATTGTTATCGTTCTCTCTCTCTCTCTCTCTCTCTCTCTCTCTCTCTCTCTCTCTCTCTCTCTCTCTCTCTCTCTCTCTCTCTCTCTCTCTCTCTCTCTCTCTCTCTCCTTGCTTGGTAGCTGGCAGGATGAGTTTCTCACAACAACAGTTAGAAATATCAAGTATTGCTATAATTTCAGTCCAGCATGCTTGTTGAAGGATGACAACTCTTGAAACAATGTTGAAAGCTCTATTGAATGAATTGACGTTGTCTTATTTCAAAATTAAAGGGAAAGGCAAAAAAAACCTTTCTTGTGCTGAGATTAACAGAAAGAGAGGTGAAGATTACAATTCAGCACCTTGTCACACACATTTACAGTGCAGTGTAGATCCCTGAACCTGTGTCTCAGCTGGAGAGAGATAGGAGCAGGGCAGAAGCATGCAGACAGAATTTCAACAAAAAGGTAAGTGAAGAGGCACCCTCTCCATCAGGCTTGTTCATGCCAACACCCCTGCTCTGTGCTGTACTGCTGATTCCACAGATGAAGAGGTTGGTAGTGGGACATTTGCATGTAGGACCATTCTACTTTCCCAGAAGCCCTATTTTCAGACAACACAGGACAATGTAAAATAGGCCTGATACAGAGCGACACAGATACGCAAACAGTAACACTTTATGACAATGATGTGGAATGTACTGGTAACTTGTGCTATAAAATGATGAAAATACCTATGTCACTGATAATGTTCCCCTATGATAAAAAGCAGTGACATGGAGTGTTCAACTCGTGTTGACTGTGCTAGATCTGCCTGTGCATTACTTGATCAACAACAGGAAAGTGTGTGCCAAGATGAAACTGTTTATGAAGAAATTCTGGCAGCCGTAAGGAAGTCATCCAAAAGACTGGACAGGCTGTGGCATATTTTCACAGACGTGCTAGAGGTGACTTCTGATGTGCGTAGAGCTGTACAAGAAGTAGCGTATGCTATGAAAGTAACATGACCGCTGTTGTGTGAAATTTACCTCCCAATTATTGGTATCATAAACAGCACCTTTTGCATATTTCTTTTGCTGAACAAAATTAAAGCCATGATCTGGTATCCATGTAATTATATTTAAGTGTTATTGATCATGTTTGGCTTTTATGTTTATTTGACACAGCCCCCTCCCCCTACCCCCTTTGTGTATGGGCTCAAAAGTGCTTAATCACAATAAATCATTATCATTATCATTGTCAGTCTATCTATCTATCTATCTATCTATCTATCTATCTATCTATCTATCTATCTATCTATCTATCTATCTATCTATCTATCTATCTATCTATCTATCTATTATCTATCTATCTATCTATCTATCTATCTATCTCTCTCTCTCTCTCTCTCTCTCTCTCTCTCTCTCTCTCTCTCTCTCTCTCTCTGATCGAGTTATAAACTTATTAAAAATTGGCACAATTACTAAGCTGTAAGAAAGTCACATTCAAATTGCATATTTGATTATTTCGATTTTTTTTACGCTGTTTCATCCAGATGAGGTTTCAGGGGCTTTTCCATCTCTAACCCACTGTGTACTGTAAACATTTACGTGGACTGTTGATTTATGTCTGTATGAAATGGTTTGACCCATTGACAGACACTGTTTTGATAACCATAAGCTTTATAAATCATGATTTTGAACATAAAATCCAAGCTTAAGGAGTTGATTTGCTTTTTCAAAGTCGACACTAAGTAATCACTCAGGCTGGTTTTATTTGTTATCTAAGTAGTTCATGAAACCATAGATTAATGTAACATTATCACCAATGCATCTATTTGCCAAAAAGCCTGACTGATCTTTTCTGATTAGTTTACGCAAAATTAATTTAATCTGGTTTGCAATACGTGTAAAATTTTGACATTGTGTAGAGTGGGATGGGGTCGGAGGGGGGGGGGAGGGGATAGGGAGGGAGCCAGAAAAGTTGGCTCAGCTACTATAGTTTGGAACAGATAAGATATTAATTAGTCTGGGATTTTACATTGTGTGTGTGTTTGCGCGTGCGTGTGCGTGAGTGCGCATGCAAGCGTGCGTGTGTGTGTGTGCACGTCTGCGCGCTTGCACGTGTATGTATGTTTGTGTGTGTGTGTGTGTGTGTGTGTGTGTGTGAGAGAAATAATAAGCCATCATTTTTGTATTAATCGTCTACATGTTTTTTTTTCTTTTCCTGTTTTTGAAATCTATGACATCACTTGTTTGCTATTTTCATGACAGTTGTTAGTTTGGGCTTAATCTTTCCTTCAATATCTGAATGAGATAAGTTTCTATATCATCTTCAATATCATGTCTGAATCCCCTCTATGGGTAAGGGTGTGATGTAAAAAGCCTATGGTTGTTAATTTGTTATCCCGAAATAAACACAGCCGCTTTGCCTCTCTCTCATACTGTGTGTCACTGGCTTTAATATAGTTTGATTGCAACAAAGTGTTGGGGATAGAAAACAATTTTTTACATTTATTCAAACAGAGGCTTGTTGACATGTTCAGGCAAGAATGGGATGTGGCGGTTAGAGATCGTGACAGGTACATAACGTATAGGGCATTCAACATTATTTTTGGAAAAGAAAGTTATACTTTGGATATGGATATGTATTGTTTTTAAGTTATCTTCACACAATTAAGATTTAATGTCCTTTCTCTAAACAATAATGTGCATCGTTACAGTGAAACTGCACAAAAGAAAATGTGTCCATGTTGCGATGAAATGTGCTGCCTATGAGGATCTACGTGCTTAATTTCTGAAAGAATCAGCCAAGCTTCCGTTTCATGCACTACTTAAGGCTACAAATCCAGCTCACAGGCGCAATGTATCCAGGTTCGTGTTCCATGCGATTAACAGAAGAAAAAACTTCATTTTGGAAACGTTAATCTACGTGTTAAGTTGCTGTAATAAAACAAGAACGGATTTTTGATGTGATGTGCGTTTGTGTGTGTGTTTGAGTGTGTGGGCTTGTGTGTGTGTGTGTGTGTGTGTGTGTTTGGTTGTGTGTGGGCGTGTGAGTGTGTGCGCATGTGCGCGCGCGCGCGTGTATGTGTGATGGCAGTTGAAGGAGCATTATGCGTGCAGCAGTCTGATAAAACTGTGTTTGCGTATTGTATGTGACTGAGAGGACAGGGGGTGAATGATTATTGTTTCTCAAGTGATGTCTTGCCGGGTTTTGATTCCCACCCCATTTTCTCTTTATTATGACATAAAATGTTGCATGACA
Organism: Rapana venosa; assembly: GCA_028751875.1. Lineage (NCBI taxonomy): Eukaryota > Metazoa > Mollusca > Gastropoda > Neogastropoda > Muricidae > Rapana > Rapana venosa. The sequence goes on from CM054155.1 coordinate 12,768,133, forward strand.
TGAATGAGCACAGTGTTGTACAATATTTTTGCACACAGGATTGTGTTTACATTGCATTAACATTAGAGCTGACATGGTTGTATTTGGTGGGCACACTTTTCTGGTGTGTTGAATGTTTCTGAGAATCACTGTAACTATTTTGAAAATGCAAAATGTAATGAGTATTAATGATTTGAGCTGGCGGGACTTAACGATGTGCTTGATGTTTGTATTTTGTATGTGATAAGCTGTTGACATAATTATCAGGTGTAACTCCATCAATAATTTAGTTAATGGGCAATTATCTTTTTGTGGTATCCTGGGTAGCAGTTTAGGTGAACTGGGATATTTTTTAGCTGTGTTTTGTTTTGATTCTTGGTCTACGTTAGCCTTTATTTGGTTTTGAATTTAGAATATACATAGTCAAAAGTATCGAGTTTTGAGTGCACGCCAAGTTATTGTGTCAAAGTTCTACCAAAGTTTCCACTTCATTTTCTTTTCCTCTTCCATTTTTGCCACTCAAAGTGTACTGTGGCCTAAGGCCGATGTACATTAAACAATTTCAGAGATCAGAGTTCAGAGTTCTCTCTCTCTCTCTCTCTCTCTCTCTCTCTCTCTCTCTCTCTCTCTCTCTCTCTCTCTCTCTCTCTCTCTCTCTCTCTCTCTCTCTCTCTCTCTCTCTCTGATCAGATTTTCAACCTTTATGCCATTGTACAAAAGTGTATGTCAAAAAAGGCAAAAAGTTATATGTTGCTTTCGTTGACTTCAAGAAAGCGTTTGATAGTGTCAGACATGACAAACTTCTTGAATGTATTAAA
>CM054155.1:12773929-12783929 GCA_028751875.1 Rapana venosa
ACACACGCACGCACGCACGCACACACACACGCACACACACACACACACACACACGCACACACACAGTGGTTAGAACATTGCGCTCGCAATCTGACGACCCGGGTTGATTCCCGTTCAAGGGGGATATTTTCCCTGGAGTCAACATCAGTGCAGACGCCACTCTCCCCAAAAGTCCTTTGGATGAGACTATAAACCGAGACCCCGTGTGCGAACGCACGCAGAACTTCTTGCGCACACGTTAAATCCTGTTCCGCTTTTCGTAAGAGTAGGCCATTGTGCGCCGGTGGGAACAGATGACAGAATTAACAAAACCGCATATACATGGGGACTGGATGTTTAAAAAAAAATGTGCTTATTCCGTTATCGTCGATATAAAAGAATAAAAATTAAAAAAAATTAAAATAATAAAACACAAGCTCAGCTCCACTCCACTCAGCTTAGTATAGCATCTCCATTTCTTTTCCTCTGCCTTCTCTTACCAGGTGGGATGTGTAGTGCCTGGTCTTCTCCTGTACTTAACATGTTGCAAGAGGTCTGTCTGCTGACCTCAGCTGACACACTCCGTCTTCAGAGCAGCTCATATCTTTGAGCAGGTTGCATGCTGGGTATGTTTGTGTTTCTGTAACCCTCCATGACAGGATCTTTAACGTGCATATTAATTTGATCTTCTGCATGTGTATGTACACGAACAGATTTAAGGTCCTTGCAGGTCTGCACTTGAAGCTGACCTGGAAGATCGCACAACCCCCATCCTTAGTTCACCAGACAGACGCCGCTGCTGAGACCTGAGCTGGTGGTTTCCTGCATCTCCATCTGCAGTCTCACTGACAGAGCACACTGGGCAATCTGATGGAACTGGTCGTGTCCTCCAGGCGGCTACATCCCTCCAACCCACAGCTCAGAGACCATTCAGACTTCTTGCTGCTGTCATGATTTCAGATCCCTTGTTCAACCCCGTATTCAGTGAGGTGTTGCGCGCCTCAGATCACACAGCTTCATGGCTTGAAAGATTCTGCAACAGACTTCAGAACTGGAGACACTGGCCACACAGCTCTACTGGCAGAGAGATGTTTAAGCTAATACATCTGGTACATCGTGTACTGTGTCTCTTTGCAGATGCTATGCAAGTCTGGGTATGCAAGGTGGCAGTCAGAACTGCAGCTTGTCTGATGGATGTTTCTACGTGAGTAACAATTCTGGCATACAGCAAAAGCAACGATAGCGACAAGAATAGTATGAATGATAATAGTATCACTAAAACTAATGAGAATGAGAATGACGGTTATGATAGAATAATAATAATGATGATAATAATAACAACAGCAGCAGCAGCAACAACAACAAGAATAATAATAATAATAATAATAATAATAATAATAATAATAATAATGATAATAATAATAATAATAATAATAATAACAACAATAACAACAATAATAACAATAATACTGATGATGATGATGATGACGATGCTCGTGATGATAATGATGATGATGATGATTATAACAATGATAATGATGATTATATCAACATCATAATCATCATCATCATCATAATGGTCATCATCATCATCATATTCATTATAATAATAATCATGATAATAGTAGTAACAGCACAAATAACACTACTGCTGCTGATGCTGCTAGCGATGATGACAACGACGATGAGGACGACGACGATGATGATGATACTGATGATGGTTATAACATTAAAAATGGTAGTTTGAATGGATTGGTTTTGATGCTGTCTCAAGCCTGGGGTTGACGTGTCATGCATCTCCAAGACGGTCTGTCTTAGGGCAGTGGCATCCAGTCAGCCACCCTACTTCCTGTTCAGCCTTTTACATCAGCTGGCTGTGGTGTCTTGGTCTTCTGCCTCTACCTCTGTCTTCCTCTCTCCCTGTCAGCCCTGTTTGAGGGCAGACAGTAATCTTATTCCAAAAATATGAGAGTGAGGATTTTAGCTATTTCAATAGTTCTTTTTTAACTTTTAGTAAAATGATAGCTCTTTTGTTTGTTGTTTTCGTGTGCCTTTCCAACTAAATGTTTTTGGTTTTTTATAAGTCCCTATTCAAAGATTTCTATGGCTACGCTTATGTTTGAACAATGTCCATGTTTTTGCTCTATAGGGCATACTAATACTCTTATTCTTACAGTAAAATAATGTCTTTAATGTAGAAATGCTCCTAACTAAACTGAAGGTGGGTTTGGCTTCAGCTATTCATTTTGTGATTTTTTTTGGTTATATTAGATTCCAATGTCATTGTGTACTCATCACAGAAATGGTGTACTCTTTTTGTTTTTAGTGTTTTGACAACTTCTTGCATTTTTGCTCTTGCATAGTTGTTTTCTGCAGATGATGTGTCAGCATTCAAGCTACGTCTCGTTTTTGTGACATTCCTCTTTGAACTATCCTCTATTTTCTGCAGGTCTTCATTTTTTTCTGCCATTAGATCTGTGTCAGCTGCATACAGTATGTTGCTAATGTTGGGAAGGAAGGTGGCAGGATGGTTAAGACGTTTGCCTGCCAACAAGTAAACCGTGAGGTTCTGGGTTCGATTCCCAGCCTCGCCCTTTCTTCCCAGTTTGACAAAAAATCGAACTGAATGTCAAAGTCCTTCGGATGAGACTATAAACCGAGGCCCCGTGTGCGAACGCATGCAGAACATCTTGCGCACACGTTAAATCCTGTTCCGCTTTTCGAAAGAGTAGGTCATTGTGTGCCGGTGGGAATAGATGACAAAATTAAAAAAAAACCCGCATACACACGCATGAAAAAGTCATCTGAGCGCTTTGATTTGTTGCTTTACAAGATTCAGCGCTATATAAATTCCATACATTATTATTATTATTTTAATGTTTTGTGTACTGATCACAACGTGTGTGTGCTTTTATGTTGCTGTTTCTTTTGTGAAGACATATTATGTATTATGATGAATATGTAAGGCAACATATCACAGCCTGTTTCTACCCCTCTTTTAATTTCAGAAGTTTCTGGTAGTTGACTATCTGCTATACTGGGTGTCTTCTCGTTCAAGTAAAGTTTGACTAGAATTCTGATGTCTTAGTCATTACTCCATGCTTTTTCAAGTGCTGCTATCATTTCTGCATGTTTCGCTTTGTCAAATGCCTTTGCATTATAGACAGATGCAGTACCCGTACATTTCTTTCTGAATTGACTTTTCTTTCTGTGCTAAGAGGTAAAAATAGCAGTTAGGATCTCTGGTGCTGTTGTTTGCTCTGATAACGAATGACCTTTGTATAATTTCAAAAGTTAGTTTAGATTTTCTTCTTGCTATGATGCTTGTCGACACATTTTGAGAGCGTGGGATCTTTAGGCTGATGTTCACGTAATCTAAACATGCTTTAGTCTTTGGCTTTTAGGGCAGGGTTATGGAAACTAAACTTTGAAGATTATAAGGTAAACGTACCATTTTATACCGATTGGTGACAAAGGTAATGACAAAAGTGACTCTGACGATGACAATGGCTAGATAATAGCATTTATGATACAGATAATATCATTGCATTTACAGCTGTCACACAGTCAGTATTTGGGGTTTTGGTTTAAAAGCTGATCACCACACATACATAGGAAAAGCTCAATAAAGAACAACGACCACTTCACAAAGAACACTGCATGTGATGTAGACCAGGTGGCTTCTCAAAAGCCTGCTGTATGACAGTAACTACTGGACACCAAACAACAGGCAGATAGCACCTCCTGGAACATGTTCACCTTCATTGCATGCAAGGCATCACAGTGAAAACCAAAGTCGTCATCAGGACACTGCCCTGTAGGCTGCCAGACTCCAGGGGTTCAAAGCCACTACAGCACAGTCCTCTGTCTTGGAAAAGGAAGCCAGTTAGGGTCTGTGAAAGGATGAGGTAAAAACATCCAGCAGGCACAGACAACTCCACCAGCGCAGTGGGTTATGCAGTTCGTGAAGCATCTGCCCATAGGATGTCTTGACAAATGTAGTATCGAATTGTATTAAGGGTTTTTCTTTCATGACACCTCTTCGAAAAGAAACAGAAAATTGCTGCATTACAAAATGGTGTGTTCATGTTACAGGATTGTCTTTCTGTGAATTTCAGAGAGGAACTGTTGAACATGAACTTGGCCACACCATGGGTCTGATTCACGAACATCAACGACCAAACAGAGACGACTTTTTGAAAATCAACTACTTTGCCGTAGATCCAAATAAGATTTTCCAAATAAACAAGTATGCTGCAGGTTCTGATGACAAACTTGGACTGCCCTACGATTACCATTCTGTCATGCACTATAGCAAAACTGTGAGTACTTAACACTAATTGTCTTTTGTCTAGAACCCAATATCTGTGTTAACCATAATGGTTTTCACATTTCCTCTGATGGTGAGTCAGTCTGGTAAAGTCCACAGTTTTACATCAGCAACTCACTGCACCACGCTCACTCCTTTGCCACAGCATACAAGATAAATGATACATTGTCAACACACAATCACACGTACACAGGCACATTATGTACACAAACGCGCGCGCGCGCACACACACACACACACACACACACACACACACACACACACACACACACACACACACAAACACACACACACACAGGCACACAAGTGCATTAGTCATCTCACAAATGTGTGGCGTAAAAAAAGTTTGGCTGAATTCCAAGTTTTGAGTGTACTATACTAAAACTCCGTTCATATGAAATAAACAAGTGATGTCAGTCTTTGCAGGACAGCCACATTTTCTCTGTTGCTGCCCCATCTTCTATGACCTTCCCAAAGCCACCCCACCGTTCCCTTACCACTTCTTTTAACCTCTCCGCCACAGCACTACCCAGATTTGTTATGTCGTATCCCACGGGTCAGAAGTCTGCAGGGAGTATGTCAATGTCAGGCCACCGTGGGGGTCACCAGCAAGAGGGGTCATGCACTGCTACTGGGTCACTTTGGTGGTGTTCAGTGGTGCCTGTTCTGGGCTAACATACACAGGACACCACCTACTAAGCCATCTATGAGTCGCCCTCTTGATATAGCACCACCATAACGTCCCTCCAACGACCGTCCCCTGAAGTTTCTTTTTTATTCCAACGCCTTTGGTACAAGCTCACCACCGGCACAGAAGTGTACCGGGAAAACCAAATGTGAGGTCATCGTGAGATCAGAGGAACTGGAGCCACCGATTTAGAGGCATTTGTTTAGTGAATGATGATCAATGACGATGAAGATGATATAATGATGCTACTGTGGAAGTGCATGAGGATCAGTGACGATGAGGATGATATAATGATGCTACTGTGGAAGTGCATGAGGATCAGTGACGATGAGGAGGCTATAATGCTGCTGTGGAAGTGCGTGGGCTTTGAAACGGGGACGGGGATGGGATAGCCTAGTGGTTAGAACATTACTCTCGCAATATGACGAGCCGGGTTCGATTCTCGTTCAAGGGGATATTTTCCCCTGGAGTTAACATCAGTGCAGACTCCACTCCCCCAAAAGTCCTTCGGATGAGACTATATAAACCGAGGCCCCGAGTGCGAAAGCACGCAGAGCATCTTGTGCACACGTTACATCCTGTTCCGCTTCTTGTAAGAGTAGGCCATTGTGTGCCAGTGGGAACCGATGACAGAATTTCCAAAACCGCATGTACACGGGGACTTGATGTAACAAAGCACATACCTGCTCATTCCATTATCCTCGATATGAAATTTTTTTTTTTTAAGTTATAAAAATTATTTTTAAAAACCCATTCTTGACAGTGTTGCACTTTTAGCTTACCATGTTATACATTGCGGCGTCTACCACGCCCGAGAGATACAGACACCTATAGTATTATTCACAACAACAGTCTCAAATCCATATCTATGAAGTGGACGAAGCTTGACTAGCTTGTGGTCCACTTCTTCCCGATCAGCCCACAGCAAACTCACTCTGGGTAAGAGCTGGCCGGAATCCGACAAATTTCCATGACTCCTATGGTATTCGAACCCGTGACCCTCCAGTCCTTCACCTGAGATGCAAACCATTACACCAAGGTGGCTTATTATGTCAATTTTGTATGTGGCAAAATCTTAGATACGCGCTAAAATATAGTGTGAGAATCTCTGGTTCTTTTTTGGTTATCTGACTGTAAGCATTGTTTTGAGAGTATAAAAGGTCTGGGTAATTGTAGACATGTAGTTTCCATCTGTGAATGGCTTTTAGAAAGTTTACATCATTGTGTAGGAGAAAAAGCGTAAGAATGAAGGTAGTCATTGGTACCAAGCTGTCCATAATGTAGCGATGTCACTCCCAATAATGTGGTGTAATGCCTATTCCTATCATAAATAGCTGAGTTTCGGAAGTGTCTGCGTTTGATAGAGATCTGGTTCCACGATAAAGTATACTATGTGCTATAGAATGAAATCAATACTTTGCTAATATCTTGTCAGTTGTCTTATTGGTAGATTGATGTCTGTGTGAATGGATGGTATTGCCATTAATTGGAAACACAATCACTGGGCTCAATTTCAACATTGTTAAGTAGCCCTGTATCAGTCACTATATCTTTTTTCTTGCACTCTTTCTCTTTCTCTCTCTTTCTCTCTCTTTCTCTCTGTCTCTGCCTCTCTCTCTCCTTGTCTGTCTGTCTATCTTTTTTAAATCAATCAATCTATCTATCTATCTATCTATCTATCTATCTATCTATCTATCTATCTATCTATCTATCTATATGTCTGTCTGTCTGTCTGTTTGTCTATCTATCTAGCTATCTAGCTATCTAGCTATCTAGTCTGTCCATCAGTCTGTTTATCTATCTATCTGTCTCTCTGTCTGTTTTTCTGCCTATCAGCCTGTCTCTCTCTCTCTCTCTGTCTATTTACCTACCTATCTTTCTATCTTTCTTTCCATCCATCCATTCTTTCATATATCCATCCATCTTTCCATTCATCTATCCATTTACCTATCCATCCATCCATCCATCCATCTATCCATCCATCTATCTATCTATCTATCTATCTATCTATCTATCTATCTATCTATCTATCTATCTATCCATCCATCCATCCATCCATCCATCTATGCATCTATCTCTCTATCTCTCTGTATATCTATTCCTAATTTATGAACGCCTCTTTTCACTTGCCTATTATGATTGATATTAGTTACAAATCAATGCCCTAGGACAGGCACTGAACCATCCACATTATAGACGTTTTTTTCCCTTACAAAGCAGTGAAGTTCATTCTATTCAGTTTGCCCATCACATCAAATCAAGACCTTAGTTCTGAGCAAACTGTCTTTAGAGGAACAACAAGGATACAGTGAAGCAATGCAATATCTATCTATCTATCTATCTATCTATCTATCTATCTATATCTATCTATCTATCTATCTATCTATCTATCTATCTATCTATCTATCTATCTATATCGCACAAAGAGAAATCTATATATACCAGCCGCCATGGCGCAGTGCTTAGTGCCTTGGGTACGGACTGGAAGGTGACGGGTTCGATTCCCATGAGTCAGGGATTTTTCGGACTCCGGACGGCTCCTACCCAGAGTGAGTGTGCTGTGGGCTCAGTGGGAAGACTTGGTACGACACAATCGAGCTTCATTCACATAACGGATGCAAGTTTGAGAGTGTTGCTCAAATTACCTGACCAACACTGCATGTGGCTGTATCTCTCGGGCCCGGTTGACGCCGGGATATATTGTGATAGTAAGCGTAGAGTATAACCCTGTCAAGTAGTCTCAAAGCATAAGCACTTCAACAGCAGCATCATAATGTCATCCTCATTGTCATTGATCATCATGCAATAAAAAAAAATTGCCTCTGATTCGGTGGTCCTAGTTGTGCTGGTCTCATGGTGACCTCAGATTCGGTTTGCTCATACACTTTTGTGCCTGTGGTGAGTTTGTGTCAAAGCCTTTGGGGTTAGAGATTCAAAGGGGACGGTCATTGGAGAGACATTGTGGTGGTTGCCACCTCGGGTGGGCAACTCACTCAGTCTGGCTCCGCGACTGAGCTAATACTGTCGTTAGTAGGGGGCTTAGTAGGTGGGGTCCTGCGTATGTAAGCTCAGAACAGGCACCACTGAACACCACCAAAGTGACCCAGCAGCAGTGCAGGGCCCCTCTGGCTGTTGGCCCCACTGCGGCCTGATAGTGATGGGCTCCCTGTGGACTTCCAACCCTGAGGATGAGAAATAACAAATATGGGTATGGCTGTGGCGGGGAGATTAGAATGAGCGGCATGGGAACAGCAGGACAGGGGACATCATAGAAGATGAGGCAGCAAAAAAAAAAGATATATCGTGGTGCAGGTGGTGTGTGCGTGCGCGCGCGCGCGTGTGTGTATGTGTGCGTGTGTGTGTGTGTGTGTGTGTGTGTGTGTGTGTGTGTGTGTGTGTGTGTGTGTGTGTGTGTGTGTGTGTGTGTGTGGATAGGTGGGTGAGTGGGTGATTGTGTGTGTAGGACTTAGTTCTCAAAAAGAAAAAAAACCTGAACATATTACTTCTCTCTTGCGATCTCTCCACTGGCTGCCTGTGCCACAGAGAGTAAAGTAGAAGATCAGTACCCTCATTTACAAATGTCTCCGCAAAACAGCACCTTGCTACCTGTGTGAATGTCTTCACCTGTACACTCCTTCTCGTTCCCTCCGCTCTGCTGCAGATACCCTGTGCTTACGAATACCTAGATTCAACAACTCAACCGTTCGCCGTCGCTCTTTCTCTGTTTCTGGTCCATCAATCTGGAATGACCTCCCTCTCTCCCTTCGCGAAAAGCCTACTTACCACTCTTTTAAATCCAGCCTCAAGACAAACTTATTTTAAACCTAAGACTTTCCCTTATTGTTACATCTAATAATTATCTGTCCTTCCCTTCAATGGCAGAAGTTTCCATCACCCTGCTGAAGCATATAACTTGTGTGTGTGTGTGTGTGTGCGTGCGCGCGTACGTTTGTGTGTATTTGAATTTGCTAAACTGTTAATCATTGCTGGTTGCATATTTGGGAGTGGAATGGATGCAAGCGCTTTGATTTGTTTCATTACAAGATATAGCGCTATATAAATTCCAGCAAGTGCTTTGATTTGTTTTATTACACGATATAGCGCTATATAAATTCCATTTATTATTATTATTACTTTGGTATGAATATTGGAAAATTTGAATTTGTTTTGCTAATACATTCAAGCATTAATGAGGAAAAGTGGCATTAGAAAAATATCAATGGTTTCTTTATACAATAATGACTATTCCAAACAGATGTAGGTGATTTTACCTATAGCAGTAAAGTGCATGTTGGTTGTGAAATTGCAGACATTTGCAAATGTGCGCGGCACGCAGACCATTTACACCAGGGACACTAGCAAAACCGATGTCATCGGAATGGTGATGGGGCCTTCCTTCTACGATATCAAACTCATCAACTTGATGTACAAATGTAAAGGTCAGAGTCTACACCTGTTCTGTCTCTCCTGTTGTTCGTCTGTTTGTAATGTTCTTTTCTTTTTAAGATAGATAGATAGACAGACAGACAGACAGACAGACAGACAGACAGACATATAGATAGATAGATAGATAGATAGATGGATAGATAGATGGATGGATGGATGGATGGATGGAAAGAAAGAAAGAAATACAGAAAGATAGACAGACAGACAGACAGGCAAACAGGCAAACAGGCAGACAGAGAGACAGGCAGACAGAGAGAGATGTGGGTGTCATCAATTTGACGTCTGTACCTGTCACTCTAAATATCTTTAACTACCTCACAGTCACAAGAAATTTTCATTGTCTTATTTGCAAAGACACAGTTTAACCCTTTGCTACCCATGCTTAAAACATTGACAGGTTTTCAAAGGCAGTCTGCATGTGCTTGTAAATAAAAATGTTCCCAAAACGTATGCTGTCCTTGGTTGGCAAGGCGTCAGGAGCCTCTTTAAAGGCCAGTATTTTAAGGACAGTGCCAATCTCCTCTCCCTGGCTGCTATACCTTCTCTGTCGCCGAAGA
>CM054155.1:12788929-12826429 GCA_028751875.1 Rapana venosa
CGTGCGTGTATGTGTGTATGTATATATGCACGCGTGCGCGCTCGCGTGTGTGCTTGCATGTGTGCGCGTACGTGTGTGTGTGTGTGTGTGTGTGTGTGTGTGTGTGTGCGTGCACGCGTGTGTGCGCGCGCGTGAAAAACGACATGTGTGTTCAGTGCCTTGTGTGGACACAGGAGAAGCGTGCTTTCCATTCGTTTGTGGGGATCCCCAACTCGCCAAGAACTGCAAAAGGACCTGCAACCTTTGTGAGGATAACAGCCAACAACGTAAGAGAAAAAACAACATAGTAACAAAACAACCTGCGATTTGGGTTAAAGAGAGAGAGAGAAAGAAAGAGAGAGAGAGAGAGAGAGTGTGTGTGTGTGTGTGCGTGTGTGCGTGTGTATGTGTGATAGTGTGCATGTGTTGATGTTTATGTCTATTCTCTAAATGTGTATGTGTAGATGACTTTTTCTCAGTTTTGCAGAGAGTACAGATTATGCTAAGAGCATAGTATGGATATAGACAACCCCAAAATTGACAGCGTAGAGCATTTAATCAAAGCTCTATGTATTGATGTTTGCTCTTTGGAAGGTTTGGCACTATGTTCTAAGTTGGGCACATTCTGCAATGCTTTCCCTGTGGCTCAACACACTATGTCACAGTGGTGGCGTAGTGTGTTGAAGGTACTACCCCTGTGGGCTTTATAGGCTGTGAAACAGGGGTACAGGCAGTACCATAGCAGCTGGTTATGTGATATGTGAAACATCTACTGAAGAAATGTCTTGAGAAGTGCAGGGTGGTAATGTGGAATTCCTTACATTCCTCAAAAACTTCTTTGGTCATACGTCAATGAAAGCTTGTCATTGTCTGAGAGGTAGAGGCAATCTACACAAACCTGTTTTGACTGATTATAAGACCATACAGCGCTCTTATACATTATTGTCAGAGTAAGATTGTTTTTAGAAGTTCTATAATGGTTTTGCTTTTTCATCTACTGGGATGGGGGATGTCTGTTTTGCGTTGTTTTGATGTTTTCATTTTCTGTTTGCGCTGCCACATATTTCCTGAAGGCTGTTTATTTCGATGTCTTCGTCGTAGCCATACCGTAGGCCCTCTATGTGGCAACCTCACGGTCAAAAGCCCACTCATATGTTTATGACTGCTCATTCACAGTGGAGTTTGCCATAAGGCAGCCAGTTTCTGTTTGCTTGCTTGTTTGGTATTGTTTGAAGAGCGGTATAGAGAACTGCATTGTACAAGGATGTACAAATCACAGCGGCCAGTTCCCCCCGTGTCAGCTTCTCTCGGCTGCTATCCATTCCATCCCAGCCCAGCCCAGCTGGAGCTAAATATAGCAGGAACTGACCCCACACTTTGACTTGGGAAAAAAAGAAGGGTTAATGAAGCACTGGGCCCTGGACTGAGTTGTGCTGGATCGGTGCTCTGTGAAATAGGCAGTACAAGTGACGCCTATATATGTTGCTCTTTTCTATACAGATAAACCTCTTACCTCTTGCTTCAATGTTTTACAACTCTGCCACATAAGGAAGCTTCTGCCTAAACAGACAATCGGTGTGTGTGTGTGTGTGTGTGTGTGTGTGTGTGTGTGTGTGTGTGTGTGTGTGTGTGTGTGTGTGTGCGTGCGTGTGTGTGTCCGTGTGTGACAGTACGCTGCATGGATAGCTTGCATGACTGCAGACAGAGAGCTGAGAGGGGCGAGTGCGAAAGCAATGCAGAAGTGATGTTGAAACAGTGCACACGGTCTTGTGACTTCTGCCTGCATGAACGCCTCCCACGTAAGAGACCTGCTCTCTCTGTCCTTGTCTCTGCTTCTCTCACTCTCTGGTTCTGTCTCTGTCTGTCTGTCTGTCTATCTGAATTATAACTTGGTTATTTTCTTTTTCCATTAATGTACTTTAATTCAGTTGAACTAATTCACTACTTTACATCCACTATGTTACAAAACGTTTTCATAGCCGTGGTATAGGGCTTTTAACTGTTACCTTTAAAATTAACATACCATACAAACAAACAGTTAAAGAAATAAAAGCAATTCTGTTGCATGGAATCTGGTCTGTAGCTATGTTAGTGCCTGGATTTGTCTGACGCTATATATTATTTTTTAAACTGAAATATTTCCTTTTCGTTCAAAAGAGAACCCAAATGTTTGAATATGTTTGATAGGAGTTCAACAAGGGCTTTTTCAATTTAAATGACAGAAAACTTGTCCAGTTTAATATATATATATATATATATATATATATATATATATATATATATATATATATATATATATATATATATACATATATATACATATATATATATATAGATAGATAGATTTGTATATGTATATCTATATCTATATAGATAGATATATAGATAGATCTATATCTATAGTCTGACGCTGGTCTGCCTGCCTAGGATGCAATCTTTTCTCTCGTTCTCTGTGCTGCATGCTGCTGAGCAAGTGTCTCTTCGAGCATCGAGATACCTTTCTGCACAGTCATTCTCCAGGCTGACCATTTGAGAGGTGTTGCTTCCCACTTGTTCTGATCGATGGTCAGGGCTTTTAAGTCCCTTTATTAAGCCAGACTTCGTCTGTGCCTTCTGCCAAAGGGACTGCCATTCTCGTGTGGGACTGGCCAGCCACAACCCACACTGTACCAGAAGTGACTCCTACAGTGCAACTCCATAGTCTTTGAGAGACTGACGGTAACCAATCTCTCTCTCTCTCTCTCTCTCTCTCTCTCTCTCTCTCTCTCTCTCTCTCTCTCTCTCTCATCTCTCTCTCTCTCTCTCTCTCTCTCTCTCTCTCTCTCTCTATATTATATATATATATATATATATATATATATATATATATATATATATATATATATATATATATGTGTGTGTGTGTGTGTTTCTGTGTCACTGTGTTTGCAGGAGCGGGATGTGAGGATGATGATAGTTTGTGTACATTCCTAAAAAGCGAAAACGGATGTGACCGTTTCCCGACTAAGATGAGCCAGTTTTGCAAAAAGTCCTGCAACAACTGTGACAACCACGTCGTTGTGCCAGGTACTTTTGTCTATGTAGACTTCTGAAGGGAAAGTTAATGTGTGTGCGCGCGCGCGCGCGCGCGCGTGTGTGTGTGTGTGTGTGTGTGTGTGTGTGTGTGTGTGTGTGTGTGTGTGTGTGTGTGTGTGAAGAAGAAGAGTGATAGAGAGAGATATACTGCAATCATTGGGACGGTTTTTAACATTATCGTGTTTATATGAAACACCTAACCATTTTTCTATGCACTTAGTTGATTTACGATGACCTATGTTTATTTTGGAAAGTTGAGGGGAGGTCTTAGATCTCCATTCTTGAAACATATGTGTGAGGTACAAAACGCATTTAGACAAAACACAAAGAACTGTGCTGTCTATGGAGAGGTGACACCAAGTCTACAGATCAGCCAGTGCCAAGAGAACAATGGCAGAAGCCAGAACTGCTCCCCTACCTCACACCATCTGGCACATGTCGCTGATGTGTCCAAGGTCAGCACCTCACTGTGACCCCACCTGGCCCTGCTGGTCCCTCCCTCCCTCCCTCCCTCCCCATCGCTGTCCCCACTGCTCACATTCTCCTTCCTCCCTCCAGTACCAGTGTAGGTCAGCTGACAGAACAGACCCCATGCTCAGGCAGGTGATGGCAGACTGAGAATCTGCTGGTGATGGTGTCACGCTGGCTGACCAGATAGCAAGCTGTGCCTGTCCACGTGTAGGGAGGGAGTGGAGATACTGGCTCTCTTCTGGGAAGCAGATTCAGAGCTACAAAACACAAGGAGGTCAGAGCGGAAGGGAGTTTCTGTGACAGAGCAGTTTATATTCCACAAAGTTGCTATAAAAGAAAAGCATACAGTGCAACGATTGCTACGACGGAATGATAAAGACCATTTGACCTTTATTCCATGGGTCTATGAAGTCATCATGGTTTTGAAGCTCAGCAGCCTCTGATGATTTAAGGATTGGAATGTTTAGGATACCCAAGGTCAGTTTCAAGTGCAGACCTGCCAGTTCCTTAATTCCCCTTGTGAATATAAACATTTGTAATGTCAAATATGCGCGTTACATATCCTGTAGTTCTGGTCAGTGTTCAGAGTGTTAAGGAAACACAAACATGCCCAGCAGACATCCCCGAAGCCGGAATGCGGCTACCTTCATGTTGGGCAAACACGGTCGCATACACAAAATCTCAATATCGGTGAACTTCGCAGCTGTAGCCAAGAAACGAAAAAAAAGTGTGAAATAAATAAATTAATATATAACAGAATAAATAGTACCATACATAATACACATAACAGAATAAAAACGACTTTAGGAGAAGTAGCAGAACTAGTAGATCAAAGTGAAGTAACCACAGCTTTGAAGTAGAACGCTGTGTACAACATAATTCCAAAGTGTGATATGACTGGACCCAGACTGCCAGTACTCTGCAAGAACGTGAATCAAGCTTAGACTGGGACGCTGAACCTTTCTACATAAAACCAAACGAAATGAGGAACTGGTCCATGGATTTTGACAACGAAAATCTAACTGCACTTTCAGTGACAATGTTTGGATTTTATCAAGGAAAGCGTCCGAGGTAGTTCGCTTAAACGCACATCGATGATGATGATGAGGAGGAGGAGGAG
Source organism: Rapana venosa (assembly GCA_028751875.1). Taxonomy (NCBI): domain Eukaryota; kingdom Metazoa; phylum Mollusca; class Gastropoda; order Neogastropoda; family Muricidae; genus Rapana; species Rapana venosa. The sequence goes on from CM054155.1 coordinate 12,793,575, forward strand.
GAGGATGACGATGACGATGAGGATGATAATGATGAGGAGGAGGAGGATGACAGTGATTATGCCGATTATGATGATGATGATGGTATTTGCAATAAAAATTGTTTTAACAGCTGATGTTATGTCATTTTTGTATTTCATTCACTATTGTTCTATGGGTTCATCGCTAGATCTCTAAGTTTCACGAATGGTGACACTACGTAAATGACCGTCTACCTACCATTAAGGTAGTGGCATTTCAAAGTCCGGATGATGTCTAAACACGGCACCAGTGTGTATACTGTTTCTATAAGCACTCTCACGTGTTCCCAACCGCAAAATGGCCTACTCTTTCGAAATGTGGAACGGGTTTTAACATGTGCACAAGATGCTCTGGTTGCGTTTGCAAATGGACTTCGGTTTATTATCTCAACTGAAAGACTTTTTGTGGAATGAAGTTGGCACTGATGTTAACTCAAAGGAATATAAAACCTAAACCCCCTCCTCTCTCCCCACCCCTCCCTAAGGGTGCTAGCTTGAACCTTGGCTGTCAGATGGCGAGTGTAGCGCTACAACCATGAGGTGTGCCCCTCCTTCCTGTGATTGGCAGGATTTTGGATCGGTGGTCTAGAGGTAACGCGCCTGTCTAGAAAGCGAAAAGTCCGGGTCTGAAGTGTGCGGCGGTTCGTTCCCCGTTTGAACCCGAAACTTTTCCCCCATCCATTAGACCATGAGTGGTGGTCTGGGCGCTAGTCTTTCGGATGAGACGATAAACCGAGGTCCCGTGTGTTACACGTAATTATTTAGCGCACGTAAAAGAACCCACGGCAACAAGAGAGTTGTCCCTGGCAAAATTCTTAGAAAAAAGCCACTCTGATAGGGAAACAAATACAGTTGCAGCAGGAAAAAGAAAAAAAAATAGGTGGCGCTGCTCTTGTGGCGACGCGCTCTCCCCGGGAGAGAGCAGCCCGAATTTCACGGAGAGAAATCTGCCGTGACTTAAAGTAGTATGAAATAAAATCTGAGCGCTTTGATTTGTTGCTTTACAAGATTCAGCGCTATATAAATTCCATACATTATTATTATTATTATTATTATTATTATTATTATTATTATTATTATTATTATTATTATTATTATTATAACTTTCATTCAACTGTGTGCAGCTAGCTGTGTCGACCGCAGCCCTCATTGCTTTGCATATGCCTGGGATAACAAATGCCCCATGATCAGACACACCTGCCCAAGATCCTGCGACCAGTGTGTACTCAATGGCGGAGGTACGATGAATGTTTTGTCGTCTGATGATTATCACTTTGAGTGAACAGGCTAAAATCGAAACAACAACAACAACAACAACATGAATGTTTTGTCGTCTGATATCACTTTGAGTGAACATACGAAAAAATCAAAGCAACAACAATAACATGAATGTTTTGAATGCGATAATCATTGTTTGTGGTGTTGTTGTTGTTTGGGCTGTTTGTACAGCAGGTTCCAGAGATCCAACCGGTCTGTCTGTCTGTCTGTCTGTCTGTCTGTCTGTCTCTGTCTCTCTATCTCTAGCTATCTATCTCTGTGCCATTCGCAGCCCGAGTTAGTACCTTTTCGTTTCCCTGAAAATACGGAATGGTTTTGTTGACAATTTGAGGGAGTGAAAAAGGGAGCAGGGGATATTGAACACGATTGTTGAAAGAAGATTAGTTGTTTTAAATTTGGAGGTCTCCTATTCACATTATTTTGTCATGTTTCGGCAGTCTCCAAATATGCCATGCGATTTTTTGTTGTTTTATCTTGTTTTGTTTGACTCCGCTGTAGGGGCTGGAGACCTACAGAGTAACTGTTGTTCATTGTTCTTTCTCTCTGTCTCTTTCTCTGTCTCTGTCTGTCTGCCTCTGTCTGTCTGTCTGTCATCTTTCTCGAGTATTTACTCATCCAGATTTGATATCGCAAATGTTAAATTCATGTTCAACAGCAGTGTTGATGCAGGAAAAAAATGTTTTAACTTCAAAGAGTTTTAATTGTGTGGTGTGTGTGTGCGTGCGCGACACACACACACACATTCCTGATTACATACACTTGTATGTGTGTGTAGGTATACTTACTGACAAATATTTGTTATTGCAGGTGCCTGTCAGAACGCGGATGAACAGTTATGTCGTGGTTTAAATGCTCAAAGCTGTTTACTCTCCTCAATCAGGAAAAACTGCAGTAAATTGTGTGGACTTTGCTAGAGACCAGGTGAGTTTGAATATGGTTGGAAGCCTAAGTATCATGTTTTTGTGCCAAGTTTGTCGTGTGTGGACTCCTTGTGTGAGTGAGTGTATGTGTGTGTGTGTGTGTGTGTGTGTGTGTGTTCTTTGTATTATTTTAGTTCGAGGATAATGGAATAAGTACTCATGTGCTTTTTTGCATCCGGTCCCCATGTGTATGCAGTTTTGTAAATGTTGCCATCTGTTCCCATTGGTACACAATGACCTACTCTTATGACATTCAGAATTGGCTTCACAGTGTGTAAAATATGTTCTTTTAGCACACAGGACCTTGGTTCTCCTCCGAAGGACTTTGAGGGGGAATGGAGTCGGCACCTCTTGACCGAGATTCGAACCCCGGGTCAGCAGATCACCAGGGCAATGCGCATCACTCTAACCAGTGTGTGTGTGTGTGTGTGTGTGTTTGCGTGCGTGCGTGCGTGCGTGTGTGCGTGTGTGTGTGTGTGTGTGTGTGTTTGTATACAAGCGAGTTCGTGTGAATGCGTGAATGTGTGTATTCGCGTGTGTGTGTGTTTGTGTTTGTGTGTATTTGCTTTCAGAGGAAGTTTGTGTGTGACTAAAATATCTTTAAAAAAAACCCAAACTAAAGCTGGTTAATAAATTGTGATATCGTGTTTTCAAAATATTCAAAAGTCTGAAGCACAGTCATAAATTGCTCATCTATAAACACAGAATTTGCTGATAAGATCATTTAGTCCAACACAGTATTTGGATTGGAAAGCGTTTTTCCCTTAAATATGTCACGATTGTGCAAAACCAAAGGAAGGAAATTTGTGGACAGGACTTTAAAAATGCGAAGTACTTTCTGACCAGAATTATGCATCACCATGTTTAAATGATGTGCTCCATGCTGTTTTTCCCTGGTGGCAGAAGGGGCGTGTCTTTTCTTAGGTTTTGTTGTATGTATGGCTTCAATGCTTAATGAAGCTGAATTTGATTTTGAATAGCATTTTAATTTCATAGCAGTTAAACATTATTTCATTTGAATCTGAGCCTAGCTTAACTGGTTGACAGTCACCTTCAAATGTTTAGTCCATGTGTGTTGTTGACAGTATTTTAGCAACTTCGTGCCATCAACTTATCAACACCATCACCGGATGTTTTTCTGTTTTGCTCTGATATTATGAGACTTCCACCTATGGGGCATATTAATGTTTAAATTATATGTTGCCTAGATTGCAAATCTGTAAACGTTTGTTGGTGTCTTTGCAATTACCATGAAGTAATTGAAGACACTGTGATTAATACAAGATTTCTGTATAAATTCTGCATTAGGCACATACTTGCCATCTTCTGTTTGTATATTCCCCGTGTAACAGACGTTGGTAATGTACCCATTTCAGTTTATTAATCAAAAATGCCTTGGTTTCATCATTGTTATAGTACTTCATATGTATACGTGCCTAAGTAGTTCTTGTATTCTAAGACGTAGGTCTCTAATCACATCCATTTGTAGCATGGTGTTTAGATTAACGTCATCAGAACAGTTTTAGCATCTCAAGGGAATAGCTAACTATATAGAAACCCAGCGCCCCTTGTCTTGTTGTTTTCCTCTGATATGTTTCTGCAAACTTGACCCTGAGTCTTAGTCCATACACATGTCAATCATAACTGATTCAAACTTAAAATAGATCTATCACTTGAGTTAGGTAGGAGGATATGCACAAACACTACAGAGCACATGTTTATTTCTTGTCAGGGAGCTGTGCTATTATCTCAACAAATACATACATACATACATACATACATACATACATACATACATACATACATACATACGTACGTACGTACATACATACGTACATACATACACACACACATACATACATACATACATACATACATACATACATACATACATACAATACATACCTACATACATACAATCATACACACATACATACATACCTAGCATGCATGCATGCATACATACAAACATACGCATGCTTGCTTACCCTTGTGGAAAAAAATATTTACAAACCGGCATATACTTTTTAAATACCAAGGTTTTCAGGACATTTTACTCTCATTCAAAGGCAAAGAGATATGATCACCTAACATCCCGATTCGATAGATTCCTGTAAAGTATTTGAAGCTTGTTTGTTAACAGGTAGTTATTTGTGTGTACTTCATGTGTTTGTTGTTCGAATCACAAGTGTGAATGGACGTTCATTCAAAGACTACAGCTTTGCAAAGTGTTTTACTATAAACAAGAATGTAAAGATTGTTCAAAGAATCCTGAATCATAATATTTTGCATCTTTTATGTTTAGGTCCCTGACCACGGAACCAGAAGGAAACTCAAGACGATGATGAAAAGGCGGGAACCTCTGACCAGCTTCTGTTTGAAAAAACAACAACCCAAAACCGATAAATGTAACATCCCTCCTCGAGGGTTAATTGAACACATACGATAATTTTTTTATCTATATGTTTATTTGGGGTTTTGTTTTACTTTTTTTTTAGACTTGGAGTTTTCTATTCATTAAATCATTTTGTTGTTTTTTTTTGTGCTTATGTCTCTAAGTTTTTTGTTGTTCGTCGATCGTTCAGGCATTACCTATTGTTGTCTGTCATATGAGCAGGAACGCGTTGCGCTGCCATTAAACACCTGATAACTCAGGCCCAGCGCATCCGACTTCCACGTGGTCTAAATTTTGTTTCTGTTTTATGCAGCTTGAGCATTGATTGGTCTTGCTAGTTCAGTGGTTATTGTATTTTCTTCTTTACTTATTGCAGAGCCCCTGATAACACGAGATATCAATAAAGATCATGATGAAAATGATGTATGATTATTTTCAAGTGTGCCTCAGTGTATGTGTGCGTGCGTGTGTGGGTGTGTGTGCGCGTGTGTGCGTGCGTGCGTGCGTGTGTGTGTGTTGTGTGTGTGTGTGTGTGTGTGTGTGTATCTCGATTTTACGTCTGTTCACTTAACGTGATATTAGGCGGACGTTGGGGTGGGGAGGGGGGTTCATAATGAGATGATGGTTTTATAATAATAATAATAATATATGGAATTTATAGAGCGCTGAATCTTGTCAAAAACAAACAAATCAAAGCGCTTGCACTCAAATCATTTACAGGCATGCAACTCTCCTTAAACATAATGAATCACAGATTTCAAGATTTCAAATCCATGCACGCACACACACGCACGCACGCACGTACGCACACACACACACACACGGAGCAACACTTAGAAGGTGAAAGATGCTGTTGAAAATTAGGGACGATATGTGGGGGGAAAGTCTCAGGTAGGAAATAAGTGTGTTTTGAGGCTGGATTTGAAGGTATCAAGTGAAGGCTTTTGGCGAAGTGAAAGAGGGAGGTCATTCCAGGTGGATGGACCAGAAACAGAGAAGGAGCGACGGCCAACAGTGGTTTGTTTGAATCTGGGTGTTCGAAAGCACAAAGTATCTGCGGCTGAACGAAGGGAACGGGATGGAGTGTACAGGTGAAGACAGTTACAGAGATAAGAGGGTGCAGATTTGTGGAGACATTTGAAACAGAGGGTATTGATTTTATACTCCAGTCTTTGTGAGACAGGTAGCCAGTGAAGAGATCGCAGAAGAGGAGTGATGTGTTCAGATTTTTTCTTTCTTAGGACCAGTCGAGCTGCAGAGTTTTGTATGCGTTGAAGAGAGTGGATAGATGATGCTGGTAGGCCAACCAAAAGAGAATTACAGTAGTCTAAACGTGAAAGAATGAGAGATGTGACAAGCTTGGAAGTTGCATCAGTGGACAGACACTTGCGAATCGCGCTTATGCGCCGTAATTGATAGTAGCAGGACTGGCAGGTCTGGGTAATGATTTTTTTCATAGAGAGTGTGTTGTCAAGAACTACTCCTAAATACTTCACAGAGTTGGACAAAGAAAAAGAGATGCATGTTGGCCTTAATCTACGTTAAAAGGCTATTCCAAACCATATTAACAGTATGTCGCAAAAACATGGAAAAAAACCGAAAAAATTAAAAACTACCCGGAAATTTGAAAATGAACAATTGCGAACTACGTGTAAAGGCTTCTGTGAATAAGGCACATCCCGACAGTAAAGGTGCTATAATTCCACAGTCCTCTTTTACAAAAAAGACAATACTGGGGATCGCATCAGAGACAATGCTATCTCAGACAATGACTTGGAATGGTCAACACTTCGTGCAGAGACTTATCTTGAAATGCTGGTAGGAACTTTTTTAAACCTTGACATTGACACAAAACATGAATATTGGAAAGTTTTTCACCTCATATACATTGTTTTTTTGTTTTTCTCTCGGTGCGCGCACACACACACACACACACACACACACCACACACACACACCACACACACACCACACACACACCACACACACACACACACACACACACACACACACACACACACACACACACACACACGCACGCACCCCACAGTCAACTCATTGCTGCAAACCTCACCATCTCCAACATGCAGAGCAAAATACATACACTTGACTCTCAAATTTTGCAAACAAGACAACAGATAGAACACAACACCCAAAACATCTCTAATTCAGAGATCAGAATGAAAAGCTCCATGAAAATCATGAAACAAGCAGTTTCAAATCAAATCAATGAATTACAAGACAGCCACAAAACCCAGCAAACCCAGCTGAAAGAAACAGCAAACAAGCTCCAGTCATTCAAAGACAGTCAAAGCAATGTCAGCAACAGCACCAAGACACAACTACAGACTCTCTCTGCTGCCAGTCACATCATTCAGTGACACAGACAGACAATACAAACACAGAGCCTCCTCCTGCTGAACTGTCCCCTCAAACAGAAAAATATAGTGTAGATGTTTCAAACAGATTTGAAGTTCTTTCAGACAATGCAACAGATTCACACTCAGCCACTACAAGCAAACCACTGACACAATGTAATAATAATAATTATAATAATAATAATAATAATAATAATAATAATAACAATAATAATAATAATATTAATGTATGGAATTTATATAGCGCTGAATCTTGTAAAGTAACAAATCAAAGCGCTTAAAAAATAACTATGCGTGTGTATGCAGTTTTTTAAATTTTGCCATCTGTTCCCACCGGCACACAATGGCCTACTCTTTCGAACAGCGGAACAGGATTTAACGTGTGTGCAAGATGTTCTGTATGCGTTCGCACAGGGGGCCTCGGTTTATAGTCTCATCCGAAGGATTAATCACCTCTTCATCTGTGCACACACAGACTAATAAGTAGCCAATTCTTGCAGACAAATTACAGACTTCTCACTCTCACTCCCTTTTGACTAAAAATCAACGAAATAAACAACCCATTCTTGTCCACACCCACCACTCTATTCATTCACACTCCACAGCCACACATCTCAATACACAGATACGCAAGCAGCCCAAGTACCCAGCTACCAACAAAGCCCCACCCCGCCTATCTCCCTTAACTGCTCTGAAGCAGAAATCTGTCCCACCCAGTTTCAAAACACTAATGTTGGGTGACTCTGTATTGGTACATCAAGACAACAACAACATGCCAACACACAGCCACCCGGTCTGTAACCTGTCAGTGCCTGGCCTGACTTCGACCACCTGTGTCAGTGGCTATTGTCTCGCCCCCCTTCACCCCTCATCAGACGTGTGGTATCCCACGTGGGGATCAATAACTGCTACACGGGTCCTGTGTCTTCAGCAGACTGGGTCAGGCTGATCCGACTGCTCAAAGGCGTGTTTCCTCGGGCCACACTACATGCCTCCTCACTTCTTCCTCCCCTTTGACGACACCCGCTCAGAGAGGCTGCTTCACGGTCGACAGCCAATCTGAGACACGCCTGTATTCAGGAAGGGGTTGCCTACATCGATAACACCCCCTCCTTCCTAGCGACGTCGGGTGCACCCAAAAAATGATGTACCGTGACAGTCTACATTCAAGCTATAGAGGATGTGATGTCCTTTCCCGCAACCTCTGTGACCATGGTGACTATCACCCGGTGATGCCATCTCCGCCACATACAAAACCACACTCCCTTCCTGCCAGCTATGTGGACGCAGTGAAGGGGCACCGAAGTATGGAGACTGTACCCTCCATGACAGACATCATTAACTCCAATGTTTCTATGTCCCCTGTCCTTTCCACCTCTCCAAAGTATCCACCTGTGACTGACTATGACTTTCACTTTCCATCCAGACAACCCAGGAGCCCTATTTCCCACGCAGTTACGCTGGGTCGACAGCCCGAAGGCCTACCAGAATCCAAAACTGACAAAATTATAGGTCTGTTAATGGAACTGCTCCAACCCTAATATATGGGAAGCATGTGAATATAAGGGTCTATGAGTGTGTGTATGTGTGAGCTTGTGTATATGTGTGTTCTCACATGCATACCCGTCAGCGCCTGGGCTTTATCACAGTTCTTGATTAAACCATTGGCGCTGGGGGGGACAGCAAAGTGAGAGGCTGTATGATCAGTGGCTTTTCCACTCATGGAATTCCTCTTTACAGCGCAGTCTTTAGTGATCAACTATGACTCTCTGACTAGGAGGCTTGACTCGCACAGTCCTATGTGCTGCAGCCCTGGGGGCTGGTTGGCCTTTTGAGAACATCTCCAACGCTGACTGTCCTTATGCCCACTTGGCCGAGAGAGTGGGGATGTACTGTGGGCAAGGCATCTCCACTATAATCACATTTCTGCCCACTTTCCGAAACAGTAGCTGCCTCTGCTGTTTTGGAGGTCATCGTCGAACACAACGGACAAACATGCATGCATAAGTGAGAATCACGTTTTCTATAATTACCTAGTAAGTTTTATATGTTCTTTTTTAATTTTGTGATTTTCACCTTTACATATTCATTTGTTCCCCCTCCCCATTTCCCAAAATTGTGTCATTTCACACCACAGAACATAACCTACTGATGATGTTACAGCACTAGCCATGTCAAGTTGTCTCCCTCTATACTTCTATGTAATCTAGTATAATCTGTAATCTCTTTAAAAGCCTCTTTCTGCCTGACTCTGTCTCTCTGTCACAACTTCTGCCTCTGTCCCTCTCTCTCAGAAATGATATTGGTGGCATGCTGCAGTATATTTAACAAGGTATACACAGCGGAGTCGTGTTTTGCTCAATTATCAAACTGATTAATGAACAATGTATATTGATAGAGACTTTTGAGCAATAACAGTCAAAAGCTAAGAAAACGGAATAGGATACTTATTCCAAGTCGAACATCTATTTTTAAACCTTTAACTCTTTCTATTAATTTGGATCTCATTTTCTCATTTTTCTCCTGTACTGCATAGTTTTGTTAAACTTTATAGGACTTTGTATTGCATTGTGATATAATGATCCTGAATTAGTGTTTATGTGTATACATGTATTTTGTTAATTACTTAAATTTGTTACAGAACAGTTATTATAAGATCATATCTGTATATCTTAGTGAGTGTTTATATTTCAATGACGTGTTTGTTTTTGGGATTTTAATTCTGTATTTGTTAATTTGTTTGTCTTTTCTTTGTGCGATTGCTCTCTTAAACCTAAAGTTCTAACACAGCGGTATTAGCCGCACTCCCCCCTCTACGTCGTGCCTCTTACCTCAGACAAGTGGCCAATAAAACATGGTCTACGAGTAGGCTACCTCAACATAAGCAATGCAACCAATAAAAAAATGGCATTGCTAGCATACTATTTAATGATGGGAATGAGTTTCATTTCTTTGGCTTTGCTGAATCCCGCCTTTCTTCAAATATAACTGATGCAGACATGCACATTCCAGGATACCAAATATTTCGCCAAGATCCCAACAAACCAAAAACTACAGGCTTACTAACATATTTTGTATCTTCATTATGCTGTTAAATGCTATACAATTTTGATGTGTATGATATCGAATGGATTTGGGTGGAAATCAAATTAAAGCACAGAAGTCCATTTTAATATGATTCATATACAGAAATCCGTCAGAAACCACTAACTGGTTTGATAGATTCAGTTCTCTAATGGATGAAGTTGCACTTTTAAACTGTGAAACTATTATTCTTGGAGATTTTAACATAGACTTACTCAAACCTAAACCGAAATGGAATCACAACTATATGATGCTTGGTCTGGAACAACTAACTGATAAACCCACACGTATAACAGATAACTTGATCATATATATATATATATATATATATATATATATATATATATATATTAACGCAAAACAACACATAGCTGAACTATGTGTTCGTCATGTGGATGCAACCATTATAATCCTGTCTGCTGTACTTGGTTTAAATGTCGCATACAAATTCCTAAAGTTGGGCATAAAACTATATATTACCGAAGATTCAAACACTTATGTGAGAATAATTTTCTTTCAGACCTGATGAGTTCACCATTACACGATGTACATCAAATCAGAGACCCCAATGAAGCTGCTGAATTTTGGGTTAACACATTTATCTCAGTGTATGACAAACATGCTCCCTTTATAAAAAAAAAGAGTTAAAGAAAAAACAAAAACCTCCATGGATAACAAAAGACATAGAATCTGAGACAAACTTAAGAAACCACCTGAAAACCCATGGTAAAAATGAACAATTTGGGACACAAAGGAAAAAAGTGAATTCCATTAAACGCAGATCAAAACGTAATTACTTTCAACAGTTGTTAATTACCACTAGTGACTCTTGCCAGATTTGGAAAGCCATCAATACATTATGTAATAAACATGTTTCAAAAAGTCAGCAGTTCATTAAAGATACATTGCTGATGAATTAAACAGCCACATTTCAAATGTAGCAAGTCAAGTTATAACATGTGACAAGTCAAGCGAAAATAATCTTTCTTAGCTAGAACAATATATTAACTCAAAACATATTAACTTTCCATTTAATATCCAGCCAATGACAATCTTTGACGTATTAGAAACCATAAAAATGCTGACGAATTCTAGAACACGTGATCTAGACAAACTAGATATGCGGTTTATAAAACTCACTAGTCCGGTTATTGTTGAAACAAGACATATGTATACAACTTGTGTATTGAGAAGAGGTGTTTTCCTCTCAAGTTTAAAAAGGCAAAAAGTTTTACAAGTCCATAAATCTGGCGACTGTTCTTCTCCTTCAAATTACAGGCCAATGTTAATTCTCCCTGTATTATCTAAACCCATTGAAAAACGCATACAAACATCCCTAAATTTTTACTTAATAAACAACAGTCTAATGCACGAGGATCAATCAGGGTTTCGTAAAAACTATTCCTGTCACACTGCTCTAACACAGCTTACCGACAGTCTCCTACACAATATAAATGACAATAAGTTTGCTGGCCTTCTTTTTTGTTGACTTTGAAAAAGCATTTGATGTGATCAACCACTCTTTGTTATTGCGCAAATTAGAATTGTACAAACTGCCACCTAAAGTTATCCAACTACTAGAACATTTTCTGTTTAATAGGCAACAGCTTGTATCTGCAAATAATCAAACATTAGAACTGCTACCCATTAGATATGGGTACCACAAGGCTCAGTATTGGGACCATTCTTATTTTCAGTCTATATACATGATTTACCCTGTTTTATTAAATGCAGCTGTGAAATGTTTGCTGACGATACCACTCTCTTTTGTAGTGATTCAGACTCCTGCAGGTTAACTCGCAACTTTCAATACAGTATTGACAGATTAATTATTTGGACTCAGTTTAACCACATGTCCTTAAATGCACAAACACAAAGTGTATGTACGTATCAGCAAGACAGAAAAGGCAAAAATGAACGATAGATTTCAGCCTCTGTTATTGGATAACGGAATAGTTGAAGATGTTGACTCTCATAAAATATTAGGTGTTACCATTGATAAAAAACATGACTTCGACTGATCACATGTCACTAGGTAAACGTCTAGCTCACAGGCTACTTCAACTATCCAAAACAAAACACTTCCAAATAATCATTCTCGAAAACTATTTTTTTGCGGTCACATTCTACCAATCATCGACTATGCGTCAACTATTTGGGATACCTGCAGTGGAACGAACTTGAAATTCATTCATCGTTTATATAAAAGAGTAGTAAAACTTGTATTGTTAAAAAACAAGCACCACGATAATTTAGGATTATAAGCAAATAAATGTCCTGACATTTCGAAACGGACTTTTATTCAATAAAACTGTGTTTATGCAAAAAGTTGTTAATCAAAATGCACCTCCGAAGATTACCAAAGCTTTCAAAGTTAACCAACAAAGACACAACTATCTGCTAACATTTCCAAGACTCAGAAATAACCTATATAAATCGAGCCTTTTGTAATCAGGCAGTGACCTATGGAATAAACTCCCACCAAAATTGAAATGTATTAAAAACAACAATCAGTATAAAACACATCTAAAAAGATATTTCATGAAAAAAACACAGAACACGACTTGTAAACATAAGAGAGTGATTAAAGTGTCATTGACCTTATTCTTGTCATTAAAATTAGATATGATCCAAGTTTTCATACTCATATAGAGTACATGTGTAAGCATTGATCTACATTTGAGTTGATATGATATCGACCCCAACACGCTTTGAATCTGGTGTGTGTATGTGTGTGTGTGTGTGTGCGTGTGTGTGTGTGTGTGTGTGTGTGTTTTGTTTTTGTTTAATGTCCATTCACTTCTTGGTGATAGGACACACTCGCATTCAAACCAACATCGCTCTCTCTCTCTCTCTCTCTCTCTCTCTCTCTCTCTCTCTCTCTCTCTCTCTCTCTCTCTCTCCTCTCTCTCTCTCTCTCTCTCCAATATATGCATATTTATATTCTCACAACTATCTACAGTAGAGGTCTTACTAGGGAAGAATATATAACCTCAGCAACCGATGTTATGAACTGCTTAGAGTAACAGTGGCACATTTTTCATGAATGTCTATTCCTCTCCTTTTAAACAGGTCAGTTAGGATTGGGCAATTAAACAATAAATGGTGGATTGAAATAGATTGAGAACAGCAACATGTCATATTTTTTAGAGTATTTGGTGTTCCATGCATTTAGCCTCATTTTATATATTAAAATGTCTACTTTCGTGAGTAAGAAATGTTTTTAAGTGTGTTTTCTCCATTTTGGAATGTTTACAATTCATCAATTTAGCATTAATTTCATGCGAGGACAATGCGAGATTGAAATCAAACGTTTCATTGTTGCAATCAGAGGCACCCTGTTTTGCTAAAGAATCAACCAACTCATTCCAATAGATTCCACAGTGAGGAGGGACCCAGCAAAAAGTTATTTGTATGCATCTGCTTGCAATGCAATGTATCAAGAATTTAATCTCAAATACAATATATTTACTTATGTTACCCTGCCAGTGCTTAAGTGACGTCAATACTGCTTTTGAGTCAACGCAAAAAAGAATGAGGCAAATATCAAGCGCAGTATTTGACAAAAAATTCAAGGCCATAAGTATTGCAAACAATTCACACGTAAAAATAGAAAAATGTTTTCCTAAATGAAATGATTTTTGTACTTTTAAAACAGGAATCACAAATGCTGCCCCATTTTTTCCTGATTCCAGAACAGATCCATCAGTATACACTTTTAAATGATTAGAATAATTACTTTCAATGTGACTTTTTACATCAATGGTGAGCAAATTTTGATTTTCATTCTTTTTTACATCCGTGTAGTCAGTGTCAAAGTTAGCTGATATATGTTCCCAGGGAGGCATTTGAGGAACCATCGGAAAAATTGGAATTGTTGTTAGGTCAATACCAATGTCTTTCATTAATGAATCTGTATAATTCTTAATTGGCTACAGAAATGAAATATTGCTTGCTCGTTTTGGATAATCAGTGTCTTGATTCATAAGAATTTCATCTTTTACTGAATTTGGAACAGAGAGACTTCGAATAACATACTTTGATACAGCCAGTCTTCGTTGATCAGAAAGAGAGAGTAAATGTGTTTCTTTATAAGTATTAGTTATGTTAGCATGGACTGGAACACCAAGTGCTATTTATATGGCTTTACTGTCTAAACTTTGTAATTTTTTAAGTAGATAATCTGCAGCAGAAAAATAAACTTCTTGTCCATAGATTAATTTTGAGCGTACTAAAGATTGACCCTCAATGCCTGAAAACTTATTATTTTTAAAAAGTTAAGTCTTTTTCTAGCCTCAGATATTAACTGGTTGATGTGCAACTTCCAGCTTAGCTTTCTAATTAAAATTACACCTATGAATTTGACATCTGGTTTATACTTAAGCACTGTTCCTTCTAATTTCAGGATTGGTAATTTTGATGGGTTTTCATCATTATTAAAAAGCACCAGACATTTTTTTCTGCAGATTATTCTAACTTATTCTCATTCATAAAGCTACAGAATTTATTTAGTTCGTCTTGATATATTTTTTCAACATGATTGATAACTCTTTTTGTGGTGTTTTTCCGAACTGAAGTATTTATCCATATAGCGATATCATCAGCATACTGAACAACTTGTGTATCAGTTGACAAACAACTTGGAAGGTCATGTACAAGAATAGAGAACCAAATCGGGCAAGCACTGATCCCTGCGGAATACCTAAATCAATAGACTTAAACGACGAGTAGACTAGACCCAGTTTAGTACAGATTGATCTATCAGATACAAAATTTTAAAGATATTTATTTAACATTCCATTGATACCAATGTGCTTCAATTTATGCAACAACTGTTCATGATGGACTCTATCATAAGCTTTCTTCATGTCAAAGAATGTAGCTAATACGCTTTTTCTTTTGGCAAATTGTTTTTTAATTTGATGGGTTAATTTAACTAAGTGATCAGAAGTACATCTTCCCTTTCGAAAGCCAGCCTGATTGGTTGGAATATCATCATTCTTGTGTGTGTGTGTGTGTGTGTGTGTGTGTGTGTGTGTGTGTGTGTGCGCGCACGTGTGTGTGTGTGTGTGTGTGTATGTGCGCGCACGTGTGTGTGTGGTTGTGTGTGCACGTGTGTGAGTGCGTGTGTGTTGTGTTATTGGTTCGGTTTGGGATTTTTACTTTCTTGTTTTTTGGGGCGTTTTACATTTTGTTTACACAAAAAGATGCTGATATATTTTATTTTTGTCGCTGTTTATTTTCTTTTTCATTGTATTAGATTACCTTAATTGTTATTGCTGGTGTAAGTATTGGTGGGTGGGTTTATAATTATTGCCAAAATTTATTCTTTGATGGAAGGATTAACATTGTTCTGCCCTTAAATAAAAAAGGGACATTAAGCGTGATATACGGGGGGAGAGGGAGGGAAGGATGTTTTTGTTTCCCTTTTGTTGTTAAAACCCAAATCCTGTTTGGTTTTTTTCTTGTTTTCCTTTATTATGAGTAATGTGGGAAGGGTATGGTGCGGGTGTAGGGTTAGAGGTGAAAATTGTTTTTAAAAAGGAAACTATACCAGTTTCCCTGTTTATACTATTTGGTTTTTTGGTTATTGTTGGGGTGGGGGGGTTTGAGTTCTGGTTATTTTGCTTTTTGTTTTTTGGGGTTTTGGTTGTGGGGTGATTTTTTTGAAAAGGGGAGAGGGGGGTATTTGGGGACTTTTTCCCTTTCCTTTTTTGTTATTCTTATTGTTTTAATTTTTTTGGCTGAAATTTTTTTGTCAAAATGTTAGTTTTTGTCGCTTTGTTGTGTACGCAGTTTGGTTTGTTTTTTTTGGGTTACTTGCTTGTTGTATTTGTTTTGTTTTTTTTATTTTTTTTTTTGTTTTATTCAGTTTTTGTATGGTTGAAATTTTGGGTTGGTATGGTTGTGTGTGTGTGTGTGTTTGTGTGTTGTGTGGTGTGTGTGTTGTGTTTGGTTGTTTGTGTGGAAGGGGAAGCATTGGGTGTGTCTTTTTAAATTTTTTTTTTGTTTTCTTTTTTGTTGTTTTTTGTTTTTCTTTGCTGTTTTTTTGATTAGATGAATAATTTTCAAGATTTTAAATTATTTAAATTGTATGGTTAAATATTGTTCAGGTTTTTTTTTTTGTTTTTAATCCCAGTATGCATATGTTTTGCCTTTTTGTTTGATTTGTAGGGTTTTATCATTGTTTGGTTTTCTAACTATTGCATATACATTTTTTTTTCTCTCTTTTTTTTTTTAGATAATGGCTTGTTGAAAAAAGCAAATGCAGCTTTTTCAATGTTCCCCTAAAAGAAAAGCTTGACTTTGACTTTAAATTTATTTTACAACACAACACACACACCACACACACACACACACACCACACACACACCACACACCACACACAAACAAAAACACACCATATAATATATATATATAAAATTTATATATATATATATAAATATATAAATATATTTATTTATAATATATATATAAATATATATATATATTTTTGCTTATTTTTTGTGTGTTTTATTTTGTGGGGAAGAGAAGTGTGACATGGGGTTTGTGTAGTTCTAAAATACCTGATTGTCAATCAAGTCAAAATTGTATTTCCAGATGGTACATTTAATAAGCAAAGCATTTGCTTTTTTTTATCAAGCCACTATCAAAAACAAATTTTTAATATCTTGAAAAACGCATTTTTTTATCTTTATCATTTAATTAAAACCCGTAAAAAAAAAAAAGGGAAAATCGATAAAAGTAAAATTGAAAATACAAAAAACCACATATACATGTACCGCACCAAACAACTCAAACACCTGCGCGCGGTGAATGTTAATTTATTATGTGATTCTTTTTTTGTATAACTGAACGAATAATATATTTGTTAATGTTGTCATCAGGGAAACATCTTTGTTTTTGGGCGGGATCTTTTGAAACGTGAGACTTTTAAAAACCCAATAACTTTTGAAAATTTGTTTTGTTTTTGTTTTCTTGGGGTTTTTTTTCTCGTTCGTTTGTAAAAGGTTTGGGTTTTTTTTTTGCTTTTATATCCGATAAATGTAAAGAAAAGAAAAATCCATGAGAAGGAGTGACGTAAGGAGCACCAAACATCCATGTAAGGACAAAAGAAAAAAGTCAATAATAAAGACAGTGACTAAACCTAAAGCGCAAATTCTGTATGGGCAGAGCATGATAGAACCTATAGTCTTCACAGCAACACCAACATTGACAGATGGCTCTTCCGCCCACAACAGATTGATCAATATTCTGGCTGGCTCTACATGCTTTAGCTGGACAACAACAAGCCTCCCCCCCCCCCCCCCCCCCACACACACACACCTGCTTCTGAAATGTATTTTTTAAACAGGGAATAACAATAGTACAGGTGCAAAAGTGCATTTCTCCATATCTTCCGGTGCACGTGTACCTTAGCATATTGTGAAGGGATGGGATAGGCCTGTGGTTAGAGCGGTGTGTTTGGGATATGATGGCGCGGGATGGAGCCACCATCAGGATGCCCCTTCAAGGAGATCGTAGCCCCGGAGTTAATATCGTTACTGACTCCATTCCCCCAAAAGTCCTTCCGATGAGACTGTACATTGAGGCCCTACATGCGAAGGCAAGCACAACATCTCATGCACATGTTAAAGACTGCTCTGCTTTTGGGGCGAGTAGGCAGTTAGTACCAGTAAGAGTTTATGAGAGAAACAAATTAACATGCATACTGTTGTAGTGTTCAGAGTATAAGCGGTAAGATCGGGTCCATACGTTTTGTAACCTGAGAATGTTAACCTAAGGAATGTTGGTTCACAACAAGAAAGCGGGGGAGGGGGGGGGAGTCTGTTATTTCAACCAAAAAATGGTGCTATTGCATAAAGCAGTAGAGCAATAACATACTGGAATATATATATATATATATATATATATATATATATATATATATATATATATATATATATATATATATATATATATATATATAATATAAATACACGCACGCACACACACATACATATTAAAAACACCACTTTAAAATGAGAGAGAGGGAGAGAGAGAGGCCTGTCCTTTATGGGTGAGAGAGTTGTTTATTCCAATAAAAAGAACATAGTGTACACAAGTTCATCAGGATCATCAACAAAATAATTGCTTATAGTACACTCCATCATCAAAACCTTTCATGGCCGAACACCACTCCCAAAGCCTTTCACCATTATCAACCGTTTCCGGTAATCTCTCTGAAAAGCTGAACATTTTATTGAAGTCAGAGTGTGGCTGCCTTCATGGTAGACAAAAACAGTCCCATACACAAAAGCTCACTATTGATGAACATGGGACCTCTCTGACCGAGAAAAAACAACAAGCTGAACAATACCAATCCTGAAAGATACTTTTAAAAGGGCAGAATTTCCCCTTGACCTCCTTGTGTAAGAATACTTTTTTTTAAAACCCTGTAGAATATAAAACATTGGTTTAATCATCCCACCACAAGCAGTACATACTGTTGGAGGACTTACAGTAACAAAGCCAGGGAGTGAAATCTGATCCGTGCAATGTGTCAACTTTCTCAGTGAAACAATGCATTTAAACACACACACAGACACACACAGACAGACCCCCCTACACACACACACACACCCACACACCCACACACACACACATGCTCCAGTCGCATGAAGGTCAGAGTGACATTAGTGATCTGCTGACCAGGGTTCGAATCTCGTTCAAGAGGATTTTTCCTTAGAGTTAACATCAGTGCCGACTCCACTCCGACCCCTTCCCAAATCCTTTCAGATGAGACTATGAACCAATGTCCCGTGTGCGAACGCACACAGAACATCTTGCGCACACGTTAAAACCTGTTCCGCTTTTTGGAAGAGAAGGCCATTATGTTTTAGTGGGAATGGATGATAAAATTTACAAAACTGCATAGGCACGGGGACTGGATGAAAAAGCATATGGGTGCTTTTTCCTTGATCCTCGAAATAATAATATTAATAATAATAATAATAATAATAATAATAATAATATATATTATTATTATTATTATTTTAAGTACACACATTAAAAAAGATTTAGTAAGTAATAGTAATTTAAGTACACACACAATTTTTTTCTATCTTGGTTCATTCTACTGCCTTTATTTTCCCAGAAAGACTTTAGAGATTACAATTCTCTCCCATGTCAAAGTCCCATACACTGTGCCTGATTGGTCAGGCGCTTAATTAGCGGCAGTGCAACGTGTTTTTGCTCCTATGACAGACAACAGTGGTTGCTGTCTGAGGATCCAGGAGGAAGAAGAAGAGAGTCCTCCCCCATCTACTTCCCCATCCCCAACAAACAGATCCTTTGCTTTCCCATCTCCAGCCTATGTCCATCATCACTCCACCCCTGCCCTCCACCTTTCCCAACCTGCCATTTATCTACACACACAGACACTGCACACGCGCGCAAACACACACACGCACACACACACACACACACACACACACACACACACACACACACACACACACACACACACACACACACACACACACACACACACACACACACACACACATACACTCACACTGCACGCACGCGCAAACACACATACACTCACACACACACGCAAACACTCACATACACTCACACATCACATACACCCTTAAGGTAGCCATAATCTGACTGCAGGGATGATGTCTAAAAATGACAGCAGTATGTCAGAATTGGGGGAATATGGTGGGGGAAGGCCTGGGGGAGGGAAGAATGGTAGGTTGCGAAAAGGAAAGACTGGTTCAGGGTGATAATATGACATAGGTTTGAGGATGGAGAAGGAACATAAGAGATTTGTAGGAGATGGGATCATTAATTTTGGGGAAGGAGTATTGAAGAATTACAGGTGTGTGTGTTTTGGGTGGTCGCAGGACAATGACAAACTTAGGTTTCTCCTATGACATGGACAACCTAGCTGTAGTCCACCTGGTAAATCACCTTGATGACATCAGCATACGGCATGCAGATCAGTGCAGAGAATACCCAGCTGATGACAACTAGTGCCAATGTCATCAGCACTGACATAATTATAGAGGGCAAGAAAATTGAGACCATCCATAGCTTCAACTATCTGGGAGCTATAGTATTGGTTGAAGGATCAAAACATTGAAATTATCTCCACGATAGTCCAGACCACAGCTGCAATGATCAAACTGAAAGTCATTTGGAACGTCAAGAACATCTCCACCAGCTTCAAGATCAGACTGATGCCTTCCCTGATCCTGTCCATATTTTGTAATGCATGTGAAACATGGACCATAACAGCAGACATTGAAAGAAAGATACTGACATTGAGGATGAGATGCTTTTGCAAACTCAGAGATCGCATTACTAATGAGAAAGTAAAAACCAGAATTAAAAACGCAAACTGAAGTGGCATCACACGAACATCTGGATTGGCCAAGACTGTCCTACAGAGGAATAGTACAAGGAGGGAGACGAAGAGGCAGACAGAGAAAACTATGGAAAGACAACATCAGAGAGAGGACTGGACTTGGATGGAACGAATTGTTATGGAAAGCAGAGGGCTATGGGGAGTGGAGGAAGCTGGTTGCGAAATCTACTTTGGTGCCCCCAAGGTCCACGGAATGCAGGATAGGTGAAGAGAGATGACCATTTGTATCAATAACTCCTCTGAACTTGGACTATAGTCTATATGACGAGAAGTGTAAAGAAAGGACCAGCGTACGCGATAACTGCAAGCTTCTGAACCAGTGTGTAGTTACGGTCTGATCTGAGTTCACCAGTGGGATGACTAAACCAGAGAGCATAATTGTTCTGGTGACTCCAAGGAAGCTAAATTGAGGAACGCCTGAGACTATTTTATGGACAATCATATCAACTTCATTGCAATCATGTGTACGGGGGTTTGTGAAACAACGGTATATTTTATCCACAAAGCATCGCAAGATTGCGTTAAGGATCTGTCATATTTGGCATGGGAAAAATACAACAACAAAACAAACCAAACAAAACAAAAACCTCAGACGCCACTGCCTTGAGCTGAGGCTGACAATAATCTGAGACTGCAGGTCAGGCTAGATAAAGGCTGACACGATACACTCACTGCAGATGAACACGCTGAACTTGACATGGTTTGGGCAGGGCACATTTAACCACCGTGACTTATAACATACTGTACCTGCTTTGAAAGACTCGGAGACGGCTCTGTTGGTATTGAAGGCAGTTGTACTGTTTCCTGTGATGAACGTGTTTTC
Source organism: Rapana venosa (assembly GCA_028751875.1). Lineage (NCBI taxonomy): Eukaryota > Metazoa > Mollusca > Gastropoda > Neogastropoda > Muricidae > Rapana > Rapana venosa. The sequence goes on from CM054155.1 coordinate 12,814,887, forward strand.
GCTTGGTGTCTACGTATGGCTTGTGGCCCACATGGATTGCCCTGTCCCTGAGGTGATACAGCATTTTTTTTAGATTGTAATGTGATGGGGTCCACTTTTAAGATTAATTTTCTCCTCCGACTTTGCAACAACACTGATCCACCCCCTCCCCTCCCCCACACCTTTCAAGATTTTTTAATGACACTATATTGAGGGGACAGATAGCTCTGTGGTCGAAGCACTCGCTTTCCACCAGCCAAGTTAAGCAGCGTGGAGCGTGGTCACCACTTAGATGGCTGACCGTTTGTGCGCCTTGGCTTCAGTACAGTTCCCCCAGTTCACCCAACTGCAAATGGATACCTGCCATCTTAAGGGTCAGGGAGGGTGAAGCAGCGAGTGAGTGGAGATGGGCGCCACCCTCAATATGCTGGCCCCTATAAAAGTGAGGTCTCTGACGCCTCGCTCCCCTAAGACCTTACAGGTTATGGGACACCTTTAACTTTTACCTTTTACAATAAACCGAGGCTTTTTGTGCAAAACTATGCACGACAATCTGCACACTTCATAAACGGAATAGCCTAGTGGTCAGAACATTGCGCTCGCAATCTGACGACCCGGATTCGATTTCCGTTCAAGAGGATATTTTCCTCTGGAGTTAACATCAGTGCAGACTCCACTCTCCCCAAAAGTCCTTCGGATGAGACTATAAAACGATGTCCCGTGTACGAACGCACGCAGAACATCTTTCGCACACGTTAAATCCTGTTCCGCTTTTCGTAAGAGTAGGCCATTGTGTGCCGGTGGGAACAGATGACAGAATTCACAAATCCGCATACACACGGGGACTGGATGTGAAAAAGCACATACGTGCTTATTCCATTATCCTCGATATAAAAGAATAAAATTAAATAAATTAAATTAAAATTAAAAAATTAAAAAGCTCATTCAATCTCTTGTCAAAAGAGTAGGTAAGGGAGGGCTTGAGGTAAAGGCGACATAAACAGACCATGCATGTAATCTTAACCCACTTGAACTTGGAACAAACGGGTGCTGTAGCCAAGTAGTTAAGACCCCTTGACTTCAGTCCCATGGGTCCTTGAAGCCGTCCGTTCGAATCTTAGCGACAACTGGTGAATTCTGGGTGGGGATATAAACGATCTCCCAGGAAAAACTTCAAGTGCAGACCTGTCACTGCCTTGAATCCTTTATGTATATACAATATAGAAGATCAAATACGGCACGTTAAAGATCCCATTATTCATGTCAACGTTTGGTGAATTAAGGAAGCATGAACATAATCAGCATGCATCCCCGACATAGGAATGTGGCTATATCCATGGTGGCAAAAAGGTTGCAGAGGCAACATGCCACCGTTGGTGAACCTCTGAGCTCTAGCTGGGGAACGAGGACTACTTGTGACAGACACACATCGGAAGCTTTGGTAACATTCACCTTGGCCTCTTAGGAACATTTAGGAAAATACAGTTCAGTACTGGACAGGTGTTAGCACAGTGACTGAATTTTCTTTTCCCTTTATTCTTTACAGTAATGCACAAGGTCACAGCTGCTGTTGAGCTGGCCTACAAACCAACCAGAGAGCCCTCTGTATAAACACAGCCCTCTTACTTCAAGGCCAGCGGTGGTTTAGAAGAGAAGTTGCAGATTATGTTTGGGGCTTTTTTCGTGTGTTTTTTTAAGGTGTTTTTTGTGTAGCACAATTATTAAAGTACATAGTATATGAGCAGTTATGTTGAGAGACAGACAGACATACAGACAGACAAGGACAGAGACAGAGAGAAGACAGACAGACAGGCAGACAGACAGGGAGAAAGAGCCACGTATAAGGCAACATGCCAGGCAGGCAGGCAGACTGACAAGCAAACAGGATTATGCACTGTCTTTGAAAAAGACCACAATGTTTGTAAATCGGTGTTCCAGATGTAGCACAAAAATACCCACAAAGTGAAAAGTGCAGATTCAGCCACCCGACCCCCCCCCCCCCCCCCCTTTTGTTCTTTGAACTATTCTCCCTTGGTTTAGATCTCAAGTGGGGAGTACTGGTGCCAGTCGTTCTGACTATACCATAAATCAAGGTGCCCTGTGCACACACATCCATTCAGCATACAGAAAGAACCCTCAACACGAAGAGAGTTATCTCTGGCAAAATCAAGTAGAAGAAGCCACTCCCACAGGAAAGCAGGTACAGATGTATATTAGAAAATAAAAACAGGTGGCCCTGTACCAGCGGCGACGTGCACTCCTAGGGAAAAAACCCAACAGCTTGAGATGCAATCCACCCCTTCTCCCCCTCACCATCACCCATGAGAATGCTGGGGGGCCTGGCAGTATAGTTAGTACCCCCACCTTCTGGAAACTCTGTGCCAGGAATGGAAAGATAAGGATTCTCTCCCATGTTCACGTTGGCTGCACTGGGCCTGACTTGCCAGGCACACGATGGCAGTGAAACGCATTTTCCCTATGATGACAGACAACGACGCTCAACGAAGGAAAATCATCCAGAAGTATTAGATTCAGACCAAATCAGTTGTGACTTAATACACAATACAGTGCAATACAATACGATACAGTACAATACAATACAATGCAATGCTTAGCAATTCAATACAACTTTACACAATGCAATAAATTACAATACAGTACAATGTAACGCGACACCACACAGTACAATACATAGTATTCAATACAATACAATGCAATACAATACAATGCAACACGACACAATACAACTTGACTGCAGACTCAAAATCTCCAAGTCATAACATAATGAAGTTTCTGTGGTGTTCAAAGTGCAAAACAAGGCAGAGGACATTTTGTGGAGAATGAGAAATGGTTGTGGCTGTGTACACCACCTTCTTAACTAAAGACACATTGGCCTCAAGCACCATTGCCCTCAACTCGCAATCACACTCTCTGTCTGTCTGTCTGTCTGTCTGTCTGTCTGTCTCTCTCTCTCTCTCTCTCTCTCTCCATCTCTCCCCTCTCTCTCTCCTCTCTCTCTCTCTCTCTCTCTCTCCTCCTCTCTCTCTCTCTCTCCCTTGCTCTCTCTCTCTCTCAGAGCATCTGACACTAGGATTAACTGTAAATCTTGATAAAACTAAGATTACGGTGTTCAGAAAAGGTGGGCATTTATCCAAGTCGGAAAAGTAGTTTTTTGAAGGAAAAAATATGGAAGTTGTCAATAGCTACAGGTATCTTGGTTTTACGCTTACAACTTAAGTACCTTTTGATATAGCTCTAGAAAATTATGCCAGGTGTGTGAAACATAGAGTTGTAGAGATCTCGAAAACAATGTGGATCTTGGGTAACATGGGTATGTTTGTGTTTTTTAACTTGCTGATGCCCAGGTCAAACCCATGTTGCTGTATGCTTCTGAGCTCTGGGGGTTTACACAATTTTTAAGGTATTGAATCGGTTCATTTATTTGTTTACCAATGCTTATTAAATGTTTAATAAAAAATCCCAATCACTATGATCTATGGAGGAACGGGTCGCTATTCATTGTATATCGATAGTTCCATAATGGCTGTTGAATACTGATTTGAGCTTAAAAATTTCAAAATGTGTTTCTATGCAGGTTTCCCAAAAACAGGCTTATTTGATGACTGTAAACAAGAATGCCAGAGCTCAACCGGACATGTAGATTTCAATAACTGGTCGTACTGTGTTAAAGGATGTCTTGATCCTTGGTTTCTCTGAAGTGTGGGTAAATTGTGGTGTAGGAAATGGCAAGCTTTTTAAAATAATTAAAACAGCGCATGAATGATTGTTTTCATCAAGACTGGCATACAAAACTGACAAAGAGTGACAGATCTGAAACATATCGGTCTTTTAAATTATTGTTGCAGGCTGAAACATATCTTACTGCTATCACTTAGGTACATTCGGTATGTTCCGGCTAGATTCTGACTTGGAATTGGTGATTTAAAAGTAAATGACAGATGTAATGATAAATCTAAAAAGTGCCCTTTTTGTATTGAATGCACAAAATTCACAGACTTGTGAGATAAATATCTGACAAAGATTTAACAAATGCGAATGGAAAAACCTCTTCAAACTAGTCAGAATAGTGAACATGTCTTTCCTCTAAGAAATTTGGGTGTGTATTTTATCTCTGAATGCCCGAGAACTGTGTTAGGCACAACTGGTTTACAAAAAGTTGAAGGAGTTCATGTTTCATTGGGAAATTACTCTTGATAATGCCAACATTATTTATGTTTTTGTACTGTTCTGTTTGAAGTTGGGTTTTGGTTTTTTCAAAATAATACCCCTTTGTACACAGGCCGATGGCCTTACAATTAAAAATCCTAATTTTCCTGAGTTCCTCGGCTCTCTCTCTCTCTCTCTCTCTCTCTCTCTCTCTCTCTCTCTCATCTCTCTCTCTCTCCTTCTCTCTCTCTCTCTCTCTCTCTCCTCCTCACTCTCTCTCTCTCTCTCTGATTGTTTTAATGTCTGTATGCTTATAAGAACAGCTTGTAAGACTAGGCTTGGTCTAAAATCTTCATCCTTCCATTAAAAAATCACACATTCATTCATTCATCCATCCATTCTTTTATTCGATTCCCAGGTTCGATTAACGTTCAAGGGGGATGTTTTTCCCTGGAGTTAACATCAGTGCAGACTCCACTTTCCCCCAAAAAGTCCTTCGGAGGGGACTAAAAACCGAGGCCCCGTGTGTGACGCACGTAGAGCATCTTTTTTAAGTCCTGTTCCGCTTTTGGGAAGAGTAGGCCTTATGTGCCGGGGGGAAAACAGATGACAAAACCACATACACACGGGGACTGGATGTAAAAAACCATAAGTGCTTATTCCATTATCCTCGATGAAAAAGAATAAATAAGATAAATAAATAGATACATTTATTTTATTGTTCTTTACTCTCTCCCTTTATCTCGCTGTCTGTATCTATGTCTCCCAGTCCTTCTGTCTTTCTGTCTCTCCTATCTCTCTGTCTCTCTATCCCTCAAATCCATCCATCCATCCATCCATCTAATCCATCTATCTATTTATCTATTTATCTATATCTTTTATCTATTTTATCTATCTATCTATCTATCTATCTATCTATTTACCTCTTTCTTTCAATATACTTCTTCGTTGTATGTGCTTTTCTGCCACTAATCATTGGCCTGATTACTTTATCCACGCTATACTTTTCCTTTCCATGTGTTTGCTGTTCTTCGGCGTTCCTTAGCATAACACAAAAAAGGGATCCTCCCCACCCACCCACCAATACATACACGGCCTCTGTACTTTAGAATGGCTGTTGGTGTGACAGCAAGGTCGCTTTGAAAAGTGCACAACCCCATGGGACAAAGAAAAGTTCATGACGAAACAACATGCAAACCTTGACACTATGCTTACGTCAGTAACTGACAAAAACCTTGGCCTAGAACTATCATTCTTCACTGTCTATCTGTCTGTCTGTCTGGGTGTTTGTTCTGTATCTGTCTGTGTGTCTGTCTGACTCTCTCTCTCTCTTTCTCTCTCTCTCTCTCACTCCCTCCTCTCTCTCCTCTCCCCCCCCCCTCTCTGGCTTTATGCCTGTCCATACTGTCTTTCTATCTTTCTCTTTGTCTGTCTCTGTCTGACATCTGGTCTTTTTCTTTTCTCTCTCTCTCTCTCTCTCCCCTCTCTCTCTCTCTCTCCTCTCTCTCTCTCTCTCTCTCTCTCTCTCTTCCCTGCATTTTTGTCTCTGTCTGTTTGTCTGCCGTCTGTCTGTCTGTCTCCCTCGTCCCCCTCCTCCTCTCTCTCTTTGCCAGTGCAATTTCTGTTTGTGAGGGGTGTAGCTTATTATTTTTAAAGGTGTTTTTTTACAATAACATCCTCCCACTTAACAAAAACATATTGATGTCACTTACAAACACCTGTCATATGGCACGAACCAACCACGGGGTCAACACTTCTCTGCCACGTGGCATAACCATCAGTGACAAAGGGTTCTGTTTCCAGCAGCCCTGAGGGAAAGTAATATGGAGACTCTGTGGCCACAAAAGGGCAGACTACTTCTCTACACGACCTACTGCAGTCTTCGAATCTCCGTCTTGGACTGTCAGCAACCATGTCTCTCCGAGCTTCTTGCTTCCTTGCTGCTGTTGGCCTGCTGCTCTGCCTGAACCTTGTGGTAAGACGTGTCAGGAAAGGTGGGGGTTAGCTGGGTCTGTTTTTAGAGGTAGTCAGCCCACTTCTTGTAAAGCACCCTGCGTGTAGGCGTGATGTAGATCAGGGCTATGCCGTCAGCGCCTAGGGTTTATCACAGTTCTTGATAAAACCATTGACGCTTGGGGAAAGGGCAAAGTGAGAGGCTGTATGATCAGATTTTACTTTCCCAATTTTTCATGGAATTCCACTTTATAGCTTAGTTCCTTAGTAGACTCCAAGACTATACTTCTCTGACTATGGGTTACTTGCAAAACATCCTTATAAATTTCTGCAGCCCTGGGGCTAGTTGGCCTTTGAGAACATCTCCCAACGCGACAGTCCTTATGCCCACTTGGCCGAGAGAGTGGGGATTACTTTGGCAAGGCATCTCCACTATAATCAATTTCTCCCCGTTTCTAAACAGCCACTGCCTCCTCTGCTGTTTTGGAGGTCATCGTCAAACCCACGACGACAAACATACAATACACAGATAATGGTGTAGCAAACAGCATATCAAAAAATGAAGAAAAGGTGAGAGTTATTCAGAAAGGAAGTCTTGATTTCTCTCTCTCTCCCTCTCTTCTCTCTCTCTCCTCTTCTCCATCCCCTCTCTCTCTAAATTCCTCTCTCTCTCCCTCTCTCTCTCTCTCTATATTAATTTATATATATATAAAAATTTATATATTTATAATATTTTTATATATATATATATTATAAATATATATATATTTTATTCAGCTAACACGACCCATTGGCTGGAATAAGACTTATGATCTCCCTTGCACCTTTGACATGAAAAAGGATCCCCAAAGAACATAAGGCACAAAGATTGTTAGCCACTTACTTTCATATACATTTTTAACCATTATTATTTTTCATATATTTTCTTTCTAGTTCTGTTTATTGTTTGATTGGAGCGGTGGTAGGCTACAAGAATATCTATTTATTCTTAGGGCGGCAATAGACACTTCTGAACTATTGGAGATGCCCTTTGCTGTTTAAGTACCACAAGATGATGAGGTTTCAAACACGGGGGGGGAACCTCTGAAATGCTCAACCACGAGCCGAAACTCATCAGGTCGGGCAAAGGCCTGGTCCTTTCTAAATCATTCCCAAAAGCTGCCTTCAAATTTTTAACTTGAAAAGTGAACTTTTTCTTTTTGTTGCCCTTTTCAAATATTGGACATTGTTTTAAGTGAGGAAAGAAATGTAACGGTTACCCTCATTTGTTTTTCGTCACTATATTTTTCCAAGTAATTAAATATATATGTGGTGTGTGTAAATAATGAGAATGACATGCAAATTAATAATCTTGAATTTTATTGTCGGGGAAGAAAAAAGGCATGAAAGAACAATACGGGTTTAAAACACAGATTCTTCAAAGAGATTCATTAAAAACTATTTAACAGAGTATTACAGCACCAATGATAATTTTTGCTTGCTAAATTTGATATATAACAACATTTTAAGATGAAGCAACAATAAAAACACGAAACAACGTAAACAAACCATGGGATTATCCTGTGTCCAAAAAAATTAAATTTGACAAGAAGGGAAAAGGGCACAATACTTCAAAAGAACAGGGCAATGACTTTGCTTGCTGTTTTGCTCATGTACATTCCATGAGAACTAGACAGGCAGGAGGAGCACTGGTTTTTCTGTGACAGAGCGCCAGGCGGGCAGCTGCCATTATCCGGGACCCTGCCCTGGTCCACCCCCCACTTCAGGCACTCGTCTGAAGTAAGTCTGCCATCAAAATACCAACAACCAAGTTTTCACACCTTTAGTCATTGTACTTTTGCTTCCCTTAAAACGGGTCAAATTCTAGAGGGGCTTTCTGTGTTTGGGAAAGGCTGGTTGGCTGTTAACGCTGCGTTTTGTGCCAAAAAAATATCTTCATTGGTCAGATTTATCTGTACTGGTTCTCCAAGGTGTATTCTCTTTCGTCATCTCTGTATATTCTATAAACAGGTGATTGCAGAACGCATAGAAAATCCTTTTCTTATAAAGTTTGTGCATGACAGTTTTCTTTGTCTCCCTTATCCTCCTAAAACCATGTCCAGATCTCACCAAGTGTGCCCAAATGGTGTGATGAAGCTTGTCTGGAGCTGAATGTTTCGAAACTAAAGCTCCCTATCGATCCAGAAGACGGGGCACACTTTTGAGAATATTATGATCGATCTCAAAATTCAAAATGATTCGAATAAGATATCTGGAAACGATTTTTGATCAAAATTTTAAACGGGAATTTTAACAGTGACGTTATTCTGAAAAAAGGCACCATGTATATTTCTAAGGAAAGCTTAAATCATTTTTTGATGACAAAAAGATTTTTTCGTTTTGAGTTGCAAGAACGTGTTCATTTCTCATTTCTGGGAACAATAACCTTGGGTCTTAAAAACAAGAAGTTTCTAAAGACCATTGTTAGTACCTGCTAAAAGAAACCCAATGATATCCAAGTGTTCTGCACTCAGCACCTGTAGGCAAGTGACTGCCATCTTGGCCAATCTTTTCTATGCTTTGTTTCAGAATTCAGGTGTTGCCTTCAGGAAAACCGCTTTCCGTGCTTCATACAGAACAGACAGAACAGAAGTCTTTGTTACGAAGTCATTTGAATTTTCAAATTCAAAACATACTGACAACCCATTTAAAACTTTTTTCCTTGAAATAATCCCTGATTGTGATTGTCTGTGCATCAACACATATGTGCTATTAGATGTAAGCTGTACATGCATTTTGCCTTTTGGTGAAATGTGTGAGTGAAGGGTTTGAGTACAGTGTGATGTGTGTTGTGTGTGTGTGTGTGTGTGTGTGTGGGGTGTGTGTGTGGTGTTTTGTGTTAGTTCATGCTTCATGCTATAGAGATTCAGTAGTGGTGGGCTTCCTTTTTTTTTTCTTCATTTACCTCATATCGATTTGAAGAAACACCCGGGGTGTGTGGGGCGTGGTGGTTGGGCGTGCGTGGTGGTGTGGTGTGGTGTGTGTTGTGTGTGTGTGAGTGGTGAGTGTGTGTGTGTGTGTGTGGTGTGTGTGGTGTGTGTGGTAAAACTCGTAATCTCTCTTTCTCTCCTCTCTCTCCTCCCCCTTCTTCTCTCTCTTCTCTCTCTCTCTCCGCTCTCTCTCCCTCTCTTTACACTACCTTCTTTGCTGGTCTCCCTTCCTTCTCCTTTCTACAGTTGTGACTGTTTTGGTATTAGTTTTTGCTTTTGTTTATTCTTGTTTGGGGAGTGTAATAGAGGGGTTTTCTGTTTGTTTGTTTAGTGGGATTGATGGGTTTTTATCGTGTGTGTGGGGGGGGGGGGATTGGGGGGGATAATTGATAACTCTGTTTGCTTGACTTGTTTCCTTATTTTGCTCCTGTACCCCTGAAGAAATGTTGTTACATGTTTGTAGTTTTGTACCTGTTTTAATTGTGAATGCATGTCAGTTAGTGAGACACCATATCTCTCTCTCTGTGTCTCTCTCTGTCTGTCTCTCTTCCCCTCTCTCCCTCCCTCGATGAAATTGTAGTATATTTTTGCTGTAGCCAGCTACTTGATGCATGGTGTGTATGAGTGTGTGTATTAGTGTATGAGTGTGTATATGAGTGTGTCGGTGTGTGTGTTGGTGTGTGTGTTTCAGGGGTTGGGGGTGGCGTGTGTCTGTTCGCGCGTGCGTACGGGTGTATTTTGCTTTTTAGTAATTTCCTTTTGATTTTGATTGTATGACATCTTTTTGTGTACTTTTACTATTGCTACTGCTTTTCCAATATAAAAATGCTAATGAATTTGTTAATGTTTATTTTACTGTTTGAGAAAATGGTACTGTAATAGTTTTATTCTCCTTTATATTGTAGATGGTTCTTTTTTCGTTGTTTATCATTTTTGCTGTTAGTTTTGTATTAGTTGAGTGTATGGGCACTGGGTTTATTTAAGTGTATGATGTATCACTAAGTGCGGGGACTGGATGTAAAAAAGCACATGCGTCCTTATTCAATATCCTCGAAATACAAGATTTTGATTTGATTTGTTCTCTCTCTCTCTCTCTCTCTCTCTCTCTTCTCTTTTCTCTCTCTCTCTCTCTCTCTCTCTCTCTCTCTCTCTCTCTCTCTCTCACTTCCTTTACCGTCACAGACTCAAGGACATTCGGTGGCAGATCAGCAAGTGGTGAAAATCTGATAATGGATGGAGACGACTTGGTGTTAACAGAGACACAGTACAAAAGGCTATACCAGTGAGTACAATCTATCATGTGTTATTGGTGTTATACTTTTCGAACACCAACAATTATGCTATGCGGAGATAATCATGCATAACTCATGTAGACTATGTCTCACTAATGTTGGTTGGAGTGTGTGTGAATGTCAAGACAAGTCAAATTTTCTATTTCCAGATGGTACATTGAATAAGCAATAATTTGCTTTTTTTCATCAAGCCAACTATCTAGGAACAAAGACAATTTGATCAATAATTTCTAACTACCTTATCATGTTATGTGGAGATAAACATGCATACCGCATGTATGTCTGGCTAATGTTGGTTGGAGCGTGTGTGTGTGTGTGTGTGTGTGTGTGTGTGTGTTTGTGTGTGTGGTGTGTGTTGTGTGTGTGTGAGTGTTTTTGTGTGTGTGTGGCTTTTTCAATCTGTCTGTGTGTTTCTGTCTGTCTCTCTGTCTCTCTCTCTCACAATCAATCCCTTTCTCTCTCATTCCCTCTACCCCTCCCTCTCTCTCTCTTCCCTGTACACTCTCTCCCACTCTCCTTCCCCCTGTTCCTGTTTGTCTGTCTGCCTGTCTGTATGTCAATCTCTCTGTCTGTCAGTCTCTGTCTGTCTGTCTGTCTCTGTCTGTCTGTCTGCCTGTCTGTCTGTCTCTCTCTTATGACCACTACAGGCTGAAAGGTTGTCTGATACAGGGGAGTGAGGGGACGGGCAGCAGGCCGAACTGCCGGCACACCCTGGACAGATGGCGTTATCCCCTATGAAATTTTGCCAGGAGTATTCAGTGAGTAGTTCTTGTTTTTTACTTTGTCCATAAAGGTATATAATGCTCCAGTTTATATATACAAATAAATAAATAAACAAATAAATATATATATATATATGTGTGTATGTGTGTATGTATGTATGTTTGTATTGTATGTATGTATAGCAGTTCACATGGAAGACGCAATGAAAACAAGGTTGGTTTTGTATGGTTGGTTGGTTTGTTTCTTTGGAGGTTTTTTTAAAAATTGGTTTTTCTTTTTGTCAAATGTGTCTACGCTACTATCTTGCTCCTGCTCCTGGCACTACTGCTACAGCAATTGCTGCTGTTCTTCTTTTTCTTCTGTGCATCCATCCCCTCCTTGTCTTTATCATATTTATTACCATTAGCAGTTTCAGCAGCAGCAGAAGCAAAAGCATCATGACGTATCTGTGTGCAGCCCC
>CM054155.1:12831429-12836429 GCA_028751875.1 Rapana venosa
GTAACTACTGGACACCAAACAACAGGCGATAGCATCTCCTGGGAAAATGTTCACCTTCATTGCATGCAAGGCATCACAGGCAGACCAAAGTCGTCATCGGACACTGCCCTGTAGGGTGCCGACCCAGGGTTCAAAGCCACTACATCACGTCCTCTTCTTTGGAAAGGAAGCCATTAGGGGCTGAGAAAGGATGAGGTAAAAAAAAATCCCCGCAAGCACAGACAACTTCACCAGTGCAGTGGGTTATGCAGTTCGTGAAGCATCTGTCCGTAGGATGTCTTGACAAATGTACTATAGCATTGTCTTAAGGATTTTTTCTTACATGACACCCTTATAAAGAAAAGACAATTGCTGTATTACAAAATGATGTGTTCATGTTACGGGGTTGGTTTTCTTTGAATTTCAGCTAGGAACTGTTGAACATGAAAATTGGCCACACCATGGGTCTGATTCACGAACATCAACGACCAAACGAGACGACTATGTGAAAATCAACTACTTTGCCGTAGATCCAGATAAGATTTTCCAATTAAACAAGTTTGCTGCAGGTTCTGATGACAAACTTGGGCTGCCTTACGATTAAACCCTTCTGTCATGCACTAAAAGCAAAACTGTGAGTACTTAACATTAATTGTCTTGTTGTCTAGAAACCCAATATCGTGTTAACCATAATGGCTTTTCACGTTTCTTCTGATGATGAGCCAATCTGGCAAGTCCACAGTTTTGCATCAGCAACTCATTGCACCCCTCTTCATCTTTTCACACAGCATACAAGATATATGATACATAGTTAACACACAGCACATGCACACATGCACATAGTCTTTACTTATATGCACAAACACACAGTACAAGCACACATAAGTCATTAAAAAAATGTTTTGTGTGGGAAAGTGAGAATGAAAATTTCCCAGTTTTTGGTGTAATACACTAAAACTCTGCTCATATGAAATTCGAACAGTAATATCAGTCTTTGCAGGATGTGGGTTTTTTTTTCTTGTCTGCATCACCTTCTGTGACCAGTCAATGTAATAAAGCTGCTATGGAAGTGCACAGGCTTTGAGACTAATTGACAATGTTTTATTTTCTGCTAACATAATGTTTACTGTGTCAACTAGGCCAACAGAGATACATAAATCAACAGTGTTTGTCAGGTAATTTGAGCAACACTCTCAAAGTCCATCTGTAAAGTGGATGAAGCTGGACTGCGTGGTGCCAGTCTTCCCACTGAGCTGACCACAAACTCACTCAGGGTAAAAGCTGGACAGAGTCAAAAACAATCCCTATGACTCTTATGGGATTCGAACCCGCGATCTTCCAGTCCGTAACCCGAGATGCTGACCATTGTGCGAAGGCCGCTGGTTGTGGCCAACATATTTATATGACAAAATCTGAAATAGGGGCAAAATATAGTGTTTAAAATCTATCTATCCATCCATCCATCCATCCATCTATCTATCTATCTATCTATCTATCTATCTATCTATCTATCTATCTATCTATCTATCTATCTATCTATCTATCTATCTATCTATCTATCTATCTATTTATCTATCTACTACCATCTATCTATCTATATATCTATCTATCTATCTATCTATCTATCTAGTATATATATATCTATCTAACCAACTAACCAACTAACCAACGAACTAACTAGGTAGCTGATACTGATTGATGAAACCCTCTTTTCACTTGCCTATCACGGCTGATTTAAATTAGTAATCATCACTATGGGACAGGCACGGCAATGTCAGCCTAAAAGACAAATGTGTTCCACTGCAGAACAGCTAACTTTATTCTCCTCAGTTTGACCATCACATCAGATCAAGAACTTAAATCTGAATAAACTGCCTGCAGAGAAACATCCAGGATCCAGTGAAACAACATCCATGGTGAAAACATGAAGCAGTGATACCATGACTGTATGAATAGACGTTTTTTTCGTCTGTCTTTGTATCATTTCCATTTTTTCATGGTTTCACCACAATAATTAAACGTGCAACCAAATACGAAAATTTTATAGTGTGAATGTTGCAGAATGCGTTTTGTAATGTGGTGTGGTGTGGTGTGGTTGGTATGGTTGTGGTGTGGGTGGTATGGTATGGTATGGTATGGTATGGTGCGATGTTTTGTGGAATGGTGGTAGAACCCGCACAGCAGCATGCGGGGTGATTGTGAGTGGTGGGGGTGGTGGTGGTGGTGGTTGTGGTGGTGGCGGTGTGTGTTTTCTGTGCTGTGTGTGTTGTGTGTCTGTGCCTTTTGGTGTGGTCCCGTGTCTGTGTGTGTGTCTTTTGTCTGTGTGTGTGTCTGTGTCCTGTTGTGGTCTGTGTCTGTGTCTGTGTGTGTGTCTGTGTCTGTGTGTGTGTCTGTGTCTGTATGTGTGAGATATAGTGTCTTTGTGCCCGTCTCTGAGGTGAATGTTGGAAAAGAAGAAGCAGAGAAGAACGTACAAGGAGGAGGATTTTCGTTTTAATAATTTCAGCGTTAATGCAGAACCAAGTGGCATACAAAAAATCAATGCATAACAAAAGCATCAATGCATAACAAAACATCAATGCATAACAAAAACATTAATGCACAACAAAAACATCAATGGATAACACAAATATCAATGGATAACAAAACATCAATGCATAGCAAAAACATTAATGAATAACAAAACATCAATGCATAACAAAACATCAATGCATAACAAAACATCAATGTGTTCTTTGCACTAATGGGATATGGCTGTTACAACCAGAGTAGGTGATTCGACCTCTAGCATCGAAGTGCATGTTGGTTGTGAAATTGCAGGCATTTACAAGCCAGTCTGGCCTGCAGACCATGTACACTAGGGACAACAGCAAAACCGATGTCATCGGAACGGTCACAGGGCCTTCCTTCTACGATATCAAACTCATCAACTTGATGTACAACTGTAAAGGTCAGAGTCTACACCTGTTCTGCTCTCCTGTTGTTTTTCTGTTTGTAATTTTCTTTTTTTAGTTAGATAAATAGACAGAGATACAGGTAGACAAACAGATAGACAGACAGACAGCCAGCCAGCCAGACAGATAGGTTGATAGATAGATGTGTGCCCTGTTTAATGTCATTGTCCTTGTTCTATTGCAAGGACACTGTTTTGCCATTTGCCACTCAAGCATTTTAAAAAAATGAAGAATTTTTTAAAGGCCCGTCTGTATATAGCTACAAGTATGGGTGTTCCCATGTCTTATGCACTCATTGTAGGAGCAGGGTGTCAGAGGGCCCCTTTAGAGGCCAGTTACTTTTGAGGGCGGGACCAGCCTCCCCTCCCTCACTGCTGTAACTTGGCTGTCTCTGAGGTGGGGGTGTCACGCTTCCATCGCATGCAGTTCTACACATGCAAAAACTCCCCAGCAGTCTCCAGCAAACTACTTCCACAGCCTTTATTTTAAGAACCTCCCTGTTTTCTTGAGGCATTCCCAATGAACCTGAAGCTGACAGGGGATTAGTATCTAGGCTACTGAAAAGCACATGTCGTCTTTCCTAGCGTATTCTACTACTTCGAACACAAAATTTGTAGTTACATCTGATTATAGTTTCCACATTTACTCAACGTATTCCTGGAATACGTGTGCCTCCCCAGTGCCAAGGCTTAGCTTGATGGGAATTTCCCCTGTCAGATCCCAGATCTGCCCTGGCCCAATGTTAATGTGTTGACATCAAAACAACAACTTGGGTAAGTACAGCTTAGCCAGTCACCACCCATAGTGATGAGAGGATGCAGGCCATTCCCTCTGGTGAGTGGTTCTCCAATGGCCTCTGTATACAAACATGAACCTAATGCATAATTAGGGAAAAGGACCCAATCTTTTCTCAGAAAAATATGCGTAGTAAGTAAATAACCAGCTGTGCTACATTTCGATGAAAAACATATGTGCAAACAAAAAGTTATCACGTCATACCTACATATGCACACCAAAAATTATCACTTACATACCTACATGTGCACACCAAAATTATCACTTACATACCTACATGTGCTTACCAAAAGTAATAGCCTTCATACCTACATGTGCACGCCAAAATTATCACTTTCATACCTACATGTGCACACCAAAATTATCACTTTCATACCTACATGTGCACACCAAAAATGTTCACCTACATACCTACATGTGCATACCAAAAATTATCACCTTCATACCTACATACGCATACCAAAACCACTGACAGGGACAAGTATCCATTTACAGCTGGGTAAACTAGGGGAATGCACTGAAAGAGAGGCACTGAACGCTCACCCAAATTTGGGAGAAAAAACACAACAAAACCTTTTCTTTTGGACAAATTTTCAAGGAGACAAAACGAATGTTTTAAAGAGAAAACGATTGTTTCATCTAAGAATTGCTTTCTTCAAGTAAGAAAAGTGCTGTTGGATAATCTTGAGTAGTATTATTCGCTGAGTATTTAAATGAATGATTTGTTATCTGAAGATTCACTTTCTTCAGTATAGCTGCAAAGAGCTTAAATATGATCTATCTGATTGATCTATTTCTATTTATCTAACTAATTATCTTTATCTATCTATCTTCTATCTATCTAATCTATCTATCTATACTATATATTATATCTATCTATCTATCTATCATCATCATCATCCATCCTATCATCATCTAATCTATCTATCTATCTATCTATCTATCTATCTATCTATCTATCTATCTATCTATCTATCTATCATACTATCTATCTATCATCATCTATCTATCTATCTATCTATCTATCTATCATCATCTATCTATCTATCTATCTATTCATACATCTATCTATCTATCTATCTATCTATCTATCTATCTATCTATCTATTCATACATCTATCTATCTATCTGTCTGTTTTTCTGTCTGTCTGTCGGTCTGTTGGGTCTGCAGGTGGGTGGCAGGCTATCCCCCGTCTGTGGTTCTATCTCTTTTCTCTCTCCCTCTCTCTCTTTCTCTCTCTCTCTTTCTCTCTCCCTCCCTCCCTCCCTCCC
>CM054155.1:12838929-12866429 GCA_028751875.1 Rapana venosa
AATATATAGATAAGATATAGATAATAATATAAGAGATATATATATAACTATACATAGATAGAGAGTATATACTATAGAGAAGTATAATAATAGGTATTATGATAGATGTAGATGTATATAATATATATAGAAGAGAGATACATAGATAGATAGATATAGAATAGATTTGAAACTCTATGAAAACTATTCACTTTTTATGTTGTCAAACTTAAATCCTCTCTAGAAAATGGTATAAAATTTTTTAAATTTCTTGACATGTTATGACAATTTTGGGTTTTTGGGTTTTTGTTTTTTTTTTTTATTAAGTTTTAAATTGATATGGAAGTTACTTTTTGTTATTTAAAACTTTTGGTTCATTATTTTGATGGAATGAGTTTCAAGTGAAAAAAAACGGGTTTTATGATTTATCAAAGACAGAGGTTTCAGTTGACAAATGTTTGTCTTCTTATACTAAATGCCCCTTAACAAAAAAATTTTGATTTCGTTAAAAAATTCGACTGCTATGTGTTAATGTGCAACGTGTTTTGTGTGTGTTGTGTGGGGGTTTTTTTTGTTTGGGTGTGTGTGTGTGGTGTGTGGGGTGTGTGTGTTTTTAATGTGGGGGGAAGTGTGTATTTTGTTTTTATGTTTTTGTTTTAATTGTGTGTATGTGGTGTGGTTTTTTGGGGAATGGGGTGTATGTAATTTGTAAGTTGTTAAATGTTTGATGTTTTTGTGTATGTGTGTGTGTAATTGTGTTGTATGTGGTGTAGTGTTTTTAGGTGTGTATGATGTGTGTGTGTTTTTGGTGTGGTATGGGTTTTTGGTTTGGGGTGTGTTTCAGGGGTGTGTCAAATTTTTGACAGTCGTGCCACTAAGGCTTGAAAGCGGACATTGCCGGGTTTGAAAATTTCCTTTATTTCTGGACAACTGCGGCGATCGTGGGGCCCCTTTGACAGTGTTCGGCGTACCCCCAAATGTACGTCACAACAATAGTAGAAAGAAGAAACTAGTTAAAAGATAGATAATGGGTCCGATAGAAAGATAGTAATGGTAGATAAAAATTAATAACAAAAAGACAGGCCTACAAAACACACAAAATAAAAATTATAAATTTTATATAATATATATATATATTTTTATTAAATTTTATATTTATAAATATTTTTATGTGTGTGTTTTGTGTGTGGGGGTTTTGGTGTTTTATGTGTGGGTGTGTGTAGAGAGAGAGGGGAGAAAGAGGGGAAAAGTTTGATATATTTATATATAAAATATATTTTAAAAAGAAAAGGGGAGAGAGAGAGAGAGAGAAAAGAGAAAAGAGAGAGGAGAGTGTGGGCCAGAGGATAAGAAAAAATTTGAAAAAGGGGTTTGGTGTGTGTGTGGGGGTTGTGTGTGTGTGTGTGTTTTGGTGGGGTTGTGTGTGTGGGGTGTGTGTGTGTGGGGTGTGGTGTTGTGTGTGTGTGTGTGAGGGGGGAAAAACTGGCAAGGTTTTTTTCCCTCAAAATGGGGTTTTATTACATTGCTTATCAAAAAGTAACAACAACCTGTTTATATCATTTGAAGTTGTTGATTTTTACACTTTAAGTCAATAAGTTTTCTAACTTTTGGTTTTTAAAAGTGTCGTGTGGCCCCTTATGAAGTTATACGAAAAAATCTTAATTTTTTTTTTGGGAAAAAAATTTTCCAAATTTAAATTTTTCTTAACGGGGAAGCTGCTTGACATTCCTTTTTGAAATGTCAAGTGAATCCCAAGTGCCGCCCGTGGAAAAAAGGTTTAAACATAGGAGAAAAAAACAATACTTTCCCCCAAACATGCGTTTCATAAATTTAAAAGACTATCTACATTAGGTTTTCCCTTCACGTGCTTTTTTTATAAACATTTGTTAAATTTATTATGGTCGTGCATTGTGTTCCATGTCAACCAAACCACTTGTTGTGTGTTGTGTTGTGTGTGTGTGGTGTGGTGGTGTTTGTGGTGTTTTTGGGGGGTGTGTGGGGGTGTTGTTTTGGTGTGTGAAATTGGGGTTTTAATGTGTGGGGTATGTGTGTTTATGTTGTTTATTTTGTGTGTATGGGGGGGGTTTTAATGTTTAATGTGGGGGATGTGGGGGTGAATTTTTGGGGGTTTTGTTTTTTTGGGGGTTTTTGTGGTTTGGGGTTTTTTTTTTTGTGTGTGTGTTAAAATTTCTATTTTTGTTCTTGGCCTTGTAGGGACATTTAAATGCATTTCTTTCCATCGATTGTAAAGTTTCCCCGAAATCCACACGCGGGCAAAAAAATTTGGGAAAACATTTGTGAGGATAACAGCATACAAGAAAGGGAAAAAAACTTTGAAACATGTGTTTTGGGTTTAAATACAGTGTGTGTGGTTGTTGTGTGTGTGTGTGTTTTGTGTTTCTATGGGGTTTTTTCGCGTCTGTTTGGGTTTTTTTTAAAGTGTTTATTTGTGTGTGTGTACGTGTACTTTTGTGTGTGTTTTGGGTTGTGTTTTTTGTGTGTGTTTTGTGGGGGTGTGTGGGGTTGGGGCCACATGCTGGGGGCGCGTGTGTGTGTCAACGATTGTGTGTGTGAAAAAAAAAAGGGGTGTGTGGTAAAGGAAAACCCGACCCTTTTATTTCTTGGGGGAAAATTTGGAAAACAATGGTTTTGGGCTTTTGTCATCAAGTTTCCCCGTCAAAGAACAAAAAACTTTACCAAAAAAGCAAACTTTTTTACTATGCAAGCAAAACAATGAAATAGACTAAATTTAATTTTTAAAAAAAAATACATGGATAACCCCCAACACACACCCACACACACACACACACAACACACACAACCCCACACACACACACACCCCCACAAAACCCACACAAACCCCGGTACATACCCCCGCGCGGCATGTGCACTCACTTCCCTTTTTTAGATGTCAGAAAAGAAAAAAAGTAACGAGAAAAACTGGAAAAGTCAAATGGATTATATAAAGCAACAATATCCCATTCGTTTCGATCATTTTTTTTTTTAAAAGCCAAGAACAACAAAAAAAAAAAAAAAAAAACCAAATCAAAAAACAGAAAAAACCCACACACAAACAACTTGGCATTAAATTCCCGGAAAAGCATGGAAATACTGCAGCATTTTTAAACCCCTTTCCCCCCCCCTTTTCCCCCTCCACTTCCTCTTAAAGTAGTGCTTTTAACTTTAAATTAGAGTCCCCTTCAATAAAAACCCAGTTTTCAAACAAAGAGTCATTAATAATGAAAAATTGATAAACCTGATACAAAAACAAGGGGAAATGATGAACTGAAATAGAAATGAAAATCACCCATCCCCCTTAGACAAAGCAACAAAAATAAAAAAAATGGTGTGTAGCCGGTTTTCGGTGTCGCAAAAAATTAAATACCCAAACCCTTTTATGTGACCCCTTTCTGGAGAAGTTAATCAAAGTTTAAGTTTTGAGGGTTGCTCTTTGGGGGGTTTTGGCACTATTTTCCCAAGTTGGGCACATTCTGCAATGTTTTCCCCTTTTGTAAAACACACAAAGTCCCAGGGGCGTAGTGTTTTAAAAGGTTACTACCCTGTGGGTTTTTAATAGCGGTAAAAACAGGGGTAAAAGAAAGTACCCAAGCAGCGGGTTTATTGAATATGTAAACTTCTAACAAAAAAAAATATTTTGGAGAAATGAAACCCCGTTGTAATTTGGATTCATCACATTTAAATAAAAAAATTTTTTCTTTCCTAAATAAAAGTTTGCATTGTTTGGAAAGTAAAGCAAAACTTAAAAGTCAATGTTTCGACTTTTTAGAAGATCAACACCCTGAGTTTAATTGTGTCAGAGGGGATTTATTACAAAATTTAAACTATGACAGTTTTTTTTTTTATTTATTGATTTTTGGGATGTTTTTGTTTTTTTTGGGGGCCCACATTTTCCAGGGGAGGCTTTAAGTGAGGTCTGTTTGTAGAAAACCCATGGGCCCCCTCCCCCTTGCCCTTGCCCGAGTAAAAAAACCCCAGGGGGTGCTTCTGATTTGAGTTCACAGGGGAAAGTTTGCCAGGGATAGCCCAAAGTGGCAATTTCTGTGGGGTGTGTTTTTTTTAAATTCTATCTCTAATCTATTTTCCCTACTATCAAACTATCTTCAATTTTTCTATCTATCTATCTACTATCTATTATCTAGCTTTTCTATCTATCTATCTTATCATATGGTTTTTTTAAATTGGGGGGCTTGGCCCAGATTACCAAACAATAAAGCTCATCCCAAAACAGAAATATGTGTGTGTTTTTGGTGTGTGTGTGTGTGGGGGTGTGTGTGTGTGGTTGTGTGTGTGTGTGGTGGGAAACAGCCCCGTGCATGGATAGCTTGATACGCGACAAGAGTTTAAGGGGGCGATTTGCGATAGCAATCGAATGATTTTGAAACAGTGCACCGGCTTTGTGATTCGCCTGAAAGAACGCCTCCCAATAAGAGTTTGGGCTCTCTGTGTTTTTGTCTCTGCTTCCTCACTCTCGGGCTCCTCTCTGTCTTTTACTTTACCCTGAATGTTAACATTTTCCCTGTTCTACGTTTTTTAAAAGAAATTTAGTTAGTTGACCCCCCACTATTTTTCCATCAATTTAGGGAAATTTAAAACCCGTTCCCACAGCCAGGTTTAAAATTACTGCTTTGCCCGTTACCTTTAAAAATTTACCAAAATCATGCCAAAAAAACCCCATACAGAGTGAAAACTTTTGAACTGCATGGATTCTGTTTAAAGCTATTTTTAAAAAAGAGGGCTTTTCTAATAAAAAATTTGGTTTACTTGAAACTTCACTATTTCTTTTAAAAGTTGAAAGGGGGAAACCCCAAAACCGGTGAAATATATTCGCTAATACTTAAAAAAAGGCCCTTTTTCAATATAAACAAGTTACAGTTTCTGACAGAATAAAGTTTCCCATTTTTTAAATTTTTACAAAGGGCTTTTTACGATATTTTTATATATAATAAATATATATATATAAATAATATATATAAAAAATTTTTATTTTTATTTTTTAATATATATAATATAAAAAATATATAAAATAATATAAATTTTTTGTGTGTGTTTTTTACTTTTTTGTTGTTTTTACTCAAAGTGATTTTAGAAAAACGAGAAGGAGGGGGGGATTAAGTAAGGGATGTGTGCTTTTTGAAAGGGGATATCAAATCCTAAAAAATTTAAACCCATACACAAAAAGGGGACCTTTTTTGGTGCGCGCGCGCGCGCGGGGTGTGGGTGTGTGGGGTGGTGTGGTTTTTTGTGTTTTTTCTTTTGGGGTGCCTGTCTGTCTGTTTTTGGGTGCTGTGTGTGGGGTTGTCTGGGGTTTTTTTCCTTTTTTTTCGTTCTCTTTGCCTTTGCTCCCTGAGCAGCTGTCTTTTTCAAACGTGGAAAAATTTTTCTGCACAGTCGCCCCTCCAGCCTAAACCATTAAAGGGCTGTTCCCGCCTTTGGTCTATTGGTATTTGGGTTTTTAATCCCAATTAAAAAAAATGCATTTTCTCTCTCTCTTCTTCTCTTACTTTTCCCCTCCTTCTCTCTTCTCTTCCATCTTTTCCCCTCTCTCTCTCCCCTCTTTTTAAATTCTTTATATAATATTTTATAAATATATATAAAATATAAATATAGGTTTACTGTTTTTTTGGTTGTGTGTTTTTGCAGGAGCGGCATTTTGGGGACGAAGTTTAACATGTGCCCTTCCAAAAGGGGCAAAGGCTTTAATTAAAACCATCCCAGCTAAAATGGCCATTTTTGCAAAAAGTCTTGCGACAACGTGATGACCACTTTTTTGCCCGGTCCCTTCTTTTGTAAAGTAGATTACAAAGGAAAAAAGTTTTAGAATAGAAGTGTGTTGTTGTGGGGTGTATGCCGGGGAAGCGCTTTAAAGGAGGTGTGTTGGAGAAAGAGTTTATGATCCCAAGACTGAAGGGGTTTTAACTTGAAATGTTTAAAAAGAAATTTTAAGAACACTGAAAAAGTACTTCATTGATTTTTTATGAATTATGTTTCTTTTGGAAAGTGGGGGAGAGGTTTTTAGATCTCCTTTTTTTTGAAACAAATGTGTGAGGTAAAAACGCATTCAGACAAAACAAAAGAACTTTGCTGTCTATGGGAGGTGCCCCCCAAGTCTACAAAATAAACCATTTCCCAAAGAACAAGGAAAAGGCCAGAACTCCTCCCCTACCTCACACCCTGGCAAAATGTCGCTGTTTGTGCCCCAAAGGTCAGCACCTCACTGTGCCCCCAACCGGCCCCTTGTTTGGTCCCTACCTCCCTCCCCCCCCATCGTTTTCCCCCACTGCTCACATTTTTCCTTCCCCTTTTCAAGCCCAAGGCAAAGCTGATCAACCCCATTTCCTCCCCAAACTCTCATTTACCATTGACAGGAATGGCCCCTGACAAACCCCGGGAGAAAAACCCTTGGAAACGTGGGAGATGAGTGCTTAAAGGAAAGCCGTAAAAGAAGCCCGGAAAAGACAGATAAAAAAAAAGGGGTGATCAAGAGGGGTAAGAACCCAAAACCCGTCCTACCCCATATCCCCAACAACAAACCCAAAGGGGTTCCCGGGCACCTCCACGGAGGGCCCCAAAAAAAAACCAGCCTTGCGTGCTTAAAACTTGGGTTTACTCTGGCACGAGGGCCAGAGGAAACCCCCAGGAAAACGCTGGAGTGTTTCCCCGGGGCAGAAACACTAAAGTCCATGGTTTGGGCCCCCTTTCCCAAAGCTACCCCCCTTCCCGCGGGACAGTTAACTCCCCCCCGGAGCCCAGATTACAACCCGGAAGGAAAAAGTAAACCCGACCCGAACAAGTAAAAAAAGTGAAAAAAACCCCCAAACAATTTAAAAGTAAACCCGCTGGGGACAAAAAATTCCAAAGTTTGAAAGCCGGGACCCAAAACTGCCAGTACTCTGCAAGAACACGAAGCAAGCTTAACGGGGGCCTGAACCTTTAACATAAAAAAAAGGGAAATGAAAAACCTGGTCTATGGTTTTTTGACAACAAAAAATCTAACTGCACATTTTAAAAATTAATGATTTTTTTTTTCTTACAATGATTGGTTTTTAAACCAAAGGAAAAACCCCGGTTTTAAAATTTTAGTTTGGGGGCTTAAAAACGCACAGGGAAGAAGATGTTGATGAAGATGAATGATTGATGTTTAAAATTGATGATGAGGATGATAAAGGGGGACGACGACAAATGAGAATGAGAAGACGATTTTATGATGTTTAAAATGATGAGAAGGTTTTTGAAAATTGTTTTGAGGGGTTTTTTGATAATGAAAAGGTATTTTTGGCAAAAAAATTAAAAGGTTTAAATTTGGGATAGAAAAGGAATTATTTTTTTTTTTTTTAAAATTTTGTTTTGTATTTCAAGGGGGTTCCCCATCATTCTTTTTTTTCCCCCTTTTCCCTTTGCCTAAAAAAAACCCCCCCCCTTTCCCCCGGGGTTTCAAGGGATTGGGAAAACCAACCCCAATAAATAAAACCCTGCCAACCCCAACCATCCCAAGGTTAAAAACCAATTTCCCCAAAGGGGGGTTCCGGGGAGGGGGAAAATTTTTTCAAAAACCCCCACGGCCCAGGGGTGCAGGGGCCGGGTTGTTAATTTCCCAAGAAAATGTTTTTTAAAACTTTTTTCCCCAAAACCCGAAAAATTTTTTGGCCAAAAACCCTTTTAAAAAAAGTGGGGGGGGGGGGCAGGGTTAACAACCCCAATCTCTTTTTCTATCACAAACAACCTTCTTTTTTTATTATAAAAATTATATTTTTTATAATAAAAATATTAAGGGTGGTAGTTTAAAAAATTGGAAAACCTTAAAAAGAACCTTTTTTTAAAAAGGGTGAAAAAAACCAAAATTTTTTCCCCCCACCCCGGCCTTGCAAAAAAAATTTGGGAAAGTTTAAGGGTGAAAAACCCCCTCCCTTTTAAAGGTTGATTAAAAAAAAAAAATTCCCTTAGGGGACCTGAAAATTTCCCCCAACCAAATTTTACGGGAAAAAAAAGGGGTAAGGGAAAAGGAATTGGAATGGGAGAAAGGGGGGGAGGGGGGGGGGAAAAGGAAACCCAGTTAAAAAACAAAAAGCTTTTAAAAATCTTGTGAATTATAGATGAATGTGGGTTGTGGTGTGTTTGTTTAAAACCCAACCCCCAAATAAAATTTGGGGCCCCTTTAACAAGAAAACACACACATACACCCCCATTTGGGAAATTGGTAAAACTTTTAAAAAAATAAATTTTAATATTAATAATGCCTGATTTTAAAAAAAAAAGCTTTGGTTTAAATTTTTTATAAAAAAGGAGACTTTCTTTTCCCCGATCAACTGTCTTTCCCACCCTCTGTCCTCTGTCGGGTCGTCTTTGTATTGTCTCTCTCTGTCTCTCTAAACCTTCTCTTTTGTTCTCTTTGCCTCGGGTTTTCCCCTGTCCCTCTTTTAAAAATTTAAAGCCTTTTGGAAAAAATTTGCAAAAAAAATTATACAATCCATATGGGGTTTGAAAAATTGTCCTTTGTTCATTTTTTAAAAACCCAATTTTGGGGTTTAAAAATTTTCCCGGGCCAACATTTTCAAGCTAAGTCCTGCGGGGGAAGTTTTCACAAAACCCCAAAAATTTCGTTGGGGACAGCACCTCTTGATGCGACCCCCCCAGTTTCCCCCCTTTGTAAAGTACCCCCCCCAAATTATGGCACCTTGACTGTCGTGATGCACGGTTTTTTTAATTTTTTTGTGAAATTTTTACACAAAGTTTGCAATTGTTCTTTTTCCCCCCCAATTTAAAAACCCCTTTTTTATGTTTTTAAATTTTTTTTTTTTTCCCCTTTTTTTAAAAATTTTTTTTTTTGGGTTTTTTTTTGGGGTTTTTTAAAAAAAAAAAAAAAACCCCTTTTTTTTTCCCCTCTCTCTCTCACACACACCCCCCCACAAACAAAAAACCCCCCCCACACAACCCCACACACACACACACACACACACACAAAAATTTTTTTTTGGGGAAATTTAAAAAACTTTTAAAAAATTTTCCCCTTTTTTTTTTGGCCCTTTTTTTTTTAAAAAAAAAAAAAGAAAAAAAAAAACCCCCCCCCCCCGGGGTTTTTTAAATTTTTTTTAATTTTTTTTTCCCCAAATTTTGTTTTTTTTGTTTTTTAAAAAAATTTTTTTTTTGGGGTTTTTTTTTTTTGGGGAAATTCAAAAATTTTCATTAAAAAGGGTTAAAATTTTAAAAAAAAAAAAATTTTTTTTTTTAAAAACCCCCCAGGAAAACCCCCCAAAAAAAAAAAAAAAAAAGGGGGAAAAAAAAACCCCCCCCCTTTTTTAAAACCCCCCCCCCCCCCCCTTTTTTTTTTTTTTTTTTTTTTTTATTTTTTTTTTTTTTTTTTTTTTTTTTTTTATTTTTTTTTTTTTTTTTTTTTTTTTTTGGTTTTTTTTTTTTTTTTACTTTTTTAAAAACCCCCCGCCCAAAAATTTCCCCGGGGCCCCTTTAAAAGGGGGTTTTTTTTCCCCTTTTTTGGGGGGGGCCCCCCCCCCCGGGGGGTTTTTTTTTTTTTTCTTTAATTTTTGAGCCCTTTTTTTTTAATTTAAAATTTTTTTTTTTTAAGGGAACCCTTTTTTAAAAAAAAAGGGGGTTTTAAAAATTTTTTTTTAATTTTTTTTTGGGGGTTGGGGGGGTTTTTTTTTTTTTTTTCCCCTTTTTTTTGGGAAAAAAAAACCTTATTTTTTTAAAAATTGGCCCCCCAAAAGGGGGTTTTAAATTTGCTTTGGGGGGGCCCCCCCCCCCCAAAAAAAAAAATTTTGGGGTTTTGGGGGTTTTGGGAAAAGGGGGGTTTTTTCCCCGGGGAAATTTTTGGGGGGGAACCGGGGGGTTTTTTTTTGGGGGGGGGGGGTTTTTTGGGGGGGGGGGGGGGGGGTGTGTGTGTTTGGGGGTGTTTTTTTTGGGG
This sequence comes from Rapana venosa, assembly GCA_028751875.1. Lineage (NCBI taxonomy): Eukaryota > Metazoa > Mollusca > Gastropoda > Neogastropoda > Muricidae > Rapana > Rapana venosa. The sequence goes on from CM054155.1 coordinate 12,848,846, forward strand.
GGTTTTTGTTTTGTGTTGGGGTGTTTGTGTGTGTTGGGTTTTTTTTTAATTTGGGGTTTTTTTGGGTTTTGGGGGGGGGGGGTTTTTTTCCCCAAAAAATTTTTAAAAATGGTAAAAAAATTGGGGGGGCCCCAAAAAAAGGGTTTTTAAAAAAAAAAAGGGAAAAAAACCCCAAAAAAAAAAAAAAAAACCCCTTTTAAAAAATTTTTAAAAAAATGGAAAAAAAAAAAAAAAAAAAAAAAAAAAAAACAAAAAAAAGTTAAAAAAAAAAAAGGTAAAGGGGGGAAAAAAAGAAAACCCCCCTTTAAAAATTTGGGGTTTTTTTTTTTTAAAAAAAAAAAGGGGGGGTTTTTCCCCTTTTAAAAATTTTTTTTCCCCCAAAAAATTTTTTTGGAAAAATTTTGGGGGAAAAATTTTTTTTTTTTAAAAAAAAAAAATTTTTTAAATTTAAATTTTCCCCAAAATTTTTTTTTTTTTTGGGGAAAAAATTTTTTGGGAAAAACCTTTTTTTTTTTTTTAAAAAAAAATCCCCCTTTTTTTGAAAGGGGAAAAAAGGGGGGAAAAATTTTTTAAAAAAACCCCTTTTTTTTCCAAAACCTTTTCCCTTTTTTTTTTTTTTCCCGGAATTTAAACCCCAAAATTTAAAAAAACCCTTTAAAAAAAAAAAATTTTAAAAAAAAAAATTAAACCCCCAAAAATTTTCCGGGATTTGGGGGGTTTTTAATTTTTTTTAAAAAAAAAAAAAATTTTAAAATCCCAAAAAAAAAAAAAATTTTTTTAAAAAAAAAAAAAAAAAAATTTTTTTTTTTTTTAAAAATTTTGGGAAAAAATTTTTCCCCCTTTTTTTAAAAAATTTAAAAAAAAAAAGGGGAAAAAAAAGGGGGAAAAAAAAGGAAAAAAAAACCCTTTTTTTTTAAAAAAAAGGGAAAAAAACCCTTTTTGGGGGGGAAAAAAAAGGGAAAATTTTTTTTCCCCAAATTTCCTTCCCTTTTAAAGGGTTTTTTTTAAAAAAACCCTTTAGAAAATTTTTTTCCAATTTGGGGGGAAAAAAAATTAAAAAAAAACCCAAACCCCCTTTTTCCCTTTAAAATTTTTTAAAAAAAACCCCCAAATTTTAAAAAATTTTTAAAAATTTTTTAATTTTTCCTTTTTTTAAATTTTTTTTTTTTTTAAAAAAAAAAAAAAAAAAAAAGGGGGAAAATTTTTTTTTTGGGGGGTTTTAACCCTTTAAAAGGTTTAAAAAATTTTTTTTAAAAAAACCCCCCTTTTTTTTAAAAAAAAAAATTTTTTTGGCCCCAAAAAACTCCCTTTCCCCCCCTTTTTTTTTTTCCCCCCAAAGGGTTTTTTTTTTACAATTCCGAAAACCCCCCTTTTTTTTTTTAAAAAAAAAGGGTTTTTTTTGGGTTCCCCCCTTTTTTTAAATTTTTTTTTCCCTTTTTTTTCAAAAAAAAAAAAATTTTTTTAAAAAAGGGGGGAAAAAAAAAAAAAAAACCCCCCGGGGTTTTTTTAAAACCCCCCCCCCCCTTTTGGGAATTTTTTTTTTCCCCCCCCTTTTTTAAAAAACCCCCCCCCCCTTTTTTTAAAAATTTTTTTTTAAAAAAAAAAAACCCCGGGGCCCCTTTTTAAACCTTTAAAAAAAAAAACCGGGAAAAACCCCCCCCCCCTTTTTTTTTTCCCAAAGGGGAAAAAAAAAAACTTTTAAAAAAATCCCAAAAAAAAAATTTCCCGCCCCCTTCCTTTTTTTCCGGGAAAAAAAAATTTTTTAAAATTTAAAAATTTTTTTTTTAAAATTTTCCCCTTTTTTTTTTTTTTTTAAAAAAAACCCTTTTCAAAAATTTTTAAAAATTAAGCCAAAAAAAAAAACCCCCCCTTTTTTCCTTTAAAACCAAAACCCTTTTAAAAAAAAAAATAAAACCCAAAAAAACAGCCCCCCTTTTTTAAAAATTTTTTTTCCCCCCGGGGGGGTTTTTTTTAAAAAAAAAAGGAAAATTTTTTTAAAAAAAAATTTTTTTGCCCCCTCAGGGAAAATTTCCCTTTTTTTTTTTCCCAAAAAAAAATTCCCTTTACCCCAAAAAAACCCTTTTTTTTAAAAAACCCAAAAAATTTTTTTTGGAAAAAGGGGAAACTTGGGTTTTTAAAAAATTTTTGGGGTTTTAAAATTTTAAAAAAAAGGGGAAAACCCCCAAAAAAAAAACCCCCCAAAAAAAATTTTTTTTTTTAAAAAATTTTTTTCCCCCAAAAAAAAAAACCCCAAAAAAAAACCTTTTTTTGGGGAAAAAAATTTTTTAAAAAACCAAAAAAATTAACAAATTTTGGGGAAAAAAAAGAAACCCCTTCTTTTTTAAAAAAAATTTTTCCCCTTTTTTTCCCTTGGGGGGCCCCCTTTTAAAAAACCCCCCCCCCCTTTTTTTTTTTCTTTTTTTTTTTTTTGGGAAAAAAAATTTCCCCCCCCCTTTCCCGGTTCCCCCTTCCCCCCCGGGGGGGAAAAAAGGTTTTTTTTTTTTGGGCCCCCCCAATTAAAAATTTTTTTTTTTGGGGGTTTTTTTGGGGGGCCCCAAAATTTTTAAAAAACAAACCCCCCCCTTCCTTTTTTCCCGGGGGGGGGGTTTGGGGGGGGGGGGGGGGGGGAAAAATTTTTTTCCTTTTCCCCTTTTTTTATTCCAAATTTTTTTTTTTCCCCAAAAAAAAAAAAATTTTGGGGGGAAAAAACCCCCAAAAAAAAAAAACCCCTTTTTTGATTTTTTTCCCCCAAAAAAAAGGGGCCAAAAAATTCCAAAAAAACCCCCCCCCCTTTTTTTTCCCTTTTTTTTCCCCCCTTTTCCCCCCCCCCCAAAAAAAAAAAAAAAGGGGTTTTTTTTTTGGGGTTTTTCCCAAAGGGGGCCCCCCCCCTTTTTTCCCCCCCCTTTTTTTTTAAAAAAAATTTTTTTTTTTTTTTCCACCTTTTTTTTTTCCCCCCCCCAAAATTTTTTAAAAAAAAAAAATTTTTCCCCCCCCCAAAAAAAAACCCCCGGGTTATTTTTTTTCCCCCGGGGGGTTTTTTTCCCCCGGGGGGGGGGTGGAAAAAATTTTAAAAATTTTAAAAAAGGGGGAATTTTGGGGGTTTTTAAAAAAATTTAATTCCCTTTTGAAACCCCTTTTTCCCCTTTTTTTTTTTTTTCCCGGGCCCCCCCCCCCCCCCCCCCCTTTTTTACCAAGGGTCCAGGTTTTTTTTTTTTTTTTTTTAAAAAAAAAACCCCCCCCCCCTACCCCCCCCAAAAAAAACTTTGGGGTTTTTTTTAAAAAAAAACCCTTTTTTTTCCCCAAAAACCCCCCCCCCTTTAAAAAATTTTTGCCGCTTTTTTCCCCCCAAAAACCCCCCCCCGGGGGAAAAAATTCCCCAAAGGGGGGAATTTTTAAAAAATTTTTTCCCCCCGGGGGGAAAAAAAAAGGGAAAAAAAAACCCAAAAAAGGGGGGGGAAAAAAAAAAATTTTTTTTTTTTTTTAAAAAAAAAAAAATTTTTTTTTTTTGGGGGGTTTTTTTCCTTTTTTTTTTTTCCCCCCTTCCCAAAAAAAAATTTGGGGGAAAACCCCCAAAAAAATTTTTTTTAAAAAAAAAACCCCAAAAAAAAAAGGGGGGGTTTTCCCTTTTTGGGGCTTAAACCCCCCCAAAAACCCCCGGGGGGGGAAAAAAAAATGGGCCTTTAAAAAAGGGGGGCCCCCTTCCCCGGGGGGCCCCCCTTTTTTGGGGTTTTTGGGGCCCCCCTTTTTTTTTAAAAAAAATTTTTTTTAAAAAAAGGGCCCTTTAAGGGGAAAAAAACCTTTTTCCCCTTCCCCCCTTTTAAGGGGTTTTGGGGAACCCAAAAAGGGGGGTTTTTTGGGGTTGGGGTTTTTTTAAAAAACCCCAATTTTTAAAAAATTTAAAAAACCCGGGGTTTTTCCCCCCCTTTTTTTAAATTTTAAAAAAACCCCCAAAAAAAAAAAAAATTTTTTTTTTTTTTTTTTTTTGGGAAAAGGTTTTTAAAAAGGGGTTTTTGGGGAAAGGAATTTTTTTTGGGGGGGTTTTTTTATAAAATTTTAAAAAAGGCCCCCGGGGCCCTTTTTCCCCCTTTTTGGGGGGGGAAATTTTTTTTTTTTCCCCCCCCCCTTTTTTTTTTCCCCTTTTTTTTCCCCCTTAAAAAAGGGGGGCCCCCGCCCGGGGGGCCCCGGGGGGGGGTTTCCCCCTTTTTAAAAAACCCCCTTTTCCCCCCCCCCCCCCTTTTTTAAGGAACCAAAAAAATTTTTTTTTTTTTTTAAATTTTTGGGGTTTTTTTTAAAATTTTTTTTGGGGGAAAATTTTTTTTTTTAAAAAATTTTTTTTTTTAAAAAAAAAAAGGGTTTTAAAATTTTTAAATATTTTTTTTTTTTTAATTTTTTTTAATTAAAGGGTTTTGGGGGGGTTTTGGAAAAATTTTTTTGGTTAATTTTCCCGGTTGGGGGTTTTTAAAAAAACCCCTTTAAACCTTTTAAAAAACCCCCGGGGCCTTTTTTTGGGTTTTTTCCCCCCTTTTTCCCCCCCGGGGCCCCAAAATTTTTTTAAAAATTAATTTTTTTTTTAAAATTTTTCCCCCCCCCTTTTTTTTTTATTTTAATTTTTTTAATTTTTTTTTTTTAAAAAAAACCCCCCCCCTTTTTTTTTTTTTTTTTTTTCCCCCCCTTTTTTTTGGGGGGGGGGTTTTTTTTTCCCTTTTTTTTTTCCCGGGCCCCCCTTTCCCGGGGGCCCTTTTTAAAACCCTTTGGGAAAAATTTTAATTAAAAATTAATGGGAAAAAAAATTTTTAAACGGTTGGGAGGGCCCCAAAAAAATTTTTTTTTCCCTTGGGCCCCCCCCGGGGGGGTTTTTTTTTTTTCCAAATTTTTTTTAAAAAAAAGGTTTTTTTTTTTTTTTTAAAAAAAAGGGGTTTTGGGGGGTTTTTTTGGGGTTTTTTGTTTCCCTTTTTTTTTTTTCCCCCCCGGGAAATTTAAAAAAAAAAAAAAAAAAGGGGGGGGGAAAATTTAAAAGGATTTTTCCCCCCCCCCCTCCAAAAGGGGGGGGGAAAAAAAAAAACAAACCAAACGGTTTTTTCCCCCCCCTTTTTTTTAAAAAAAAAATTTTTTTGGGGGAAAAAACCCCCTTTTTAAAAAAACCCCTTTTTTTAAAAAAAGGGGGTGGAAACCAAAAAACCCGGGTTTGGGGGCCCTTTTAAAAATTAAAAAAATTTTTTTAAAAATTTTTAATTTAAAATTTTTTAAAAAAAAAAAAAAAAAGGAAAAACAACAAGGTTTTTTTTTTTTCCCCAAAAAAAAATTTTTCCCAAAAAAAAAAAAAACCCAAATTTTAAAAAAAAAACCCCGGGTTTTTCCCCCCCCGGGGGGAAAAAAAAAAAAACCCCCCCCAAAAAAAACCCCGGGGGAAAAAAATTTTAAAATTTTCCCCGGGGGGTTTTTAAAAAAAACCCCCCCCTTTCCAAAAAACCCCCAAAAAACCCCCCCAAAAACCCCCCCCCTTTTTTTAAAAAAAAAAAGGGAAAAAAAATTTTTTTTTTTTTTTTTTTTTGGGGGAAAAAATTTTTTTTTTTTTTTCTTTTTAAAAAAAAATTTTTTAAAAAATTTTTTTTTTTTTTTTTTTTTCCCCTTTTTTTTACCGGTTTTTTTTTAAAAAAAAAAAATTTTTTTTCCCCAAAGGCTTTTTTGAACCCAAAAATTTTTTTCCCCCCCAACCCCCAACCAGGGGAAAAAAATTTCCCCCGGGGGGCCCCGGGGGCTGGGGCCCCTTTAATTTTTGGAAAAATTTTCCCTTGGGGGGAAAAACCCCTTTTCCCCGAAACCTTAAAAATTTTGCAAAAAACGGGGGGAAAAAAAAACCCCCCCCCAAAAAAAAATTTTTAAAATTTTTTTTCCCCCCTTTTTTTTTTTTCCCCCCAAAAACCCCTTTTTAAAAAAACAAACCTTTTTAAAAGGCCCCGGGGAAAAAAAAAAAAAAAAATTTTTTTAAAAATTTTTTAATTTTTTCCCCCCCTTGGGCCCTTTTTGGGGGGTTGGCTTTGGGAAAAGGGGGGGGGGGGGGGGGGGGGCCCCCCCCCAAAAAAAAAAAAAAAAAAAAAGGGGCCCAAAAAAAAAATTTTAAAAAACCCCCCTTTTTGGGGGGCCCCCCCCCGGGGGGCCCCAAAAAAAGGGGGTTTGGGGGAAAAACCCCCCGGGGGCCGGCTTTTTTTCCCCGGGGGGAAAAAACCAAAAAAAAAAAAAGGGGGGGGGGGGGGGGGGGGGGGGGGGGGGGGGGGGGGGGGGGGAAAAAAAAAAAAAAAAAAAAAAAAGGGGGGGGGGAAAAGGGCCCCCCGGGGGGTTTTTTAAAAAAAAAAGGAATTTTTAAAAAAATTTTTTAAAAAAAAAAAGTTTTGGGGGGGGATTTTTTTTTTTCCCCTTTTTTTTCCCCCCCCCCCCCCCCCTTTTTTTCCCAAAAAAATTTTAAATTTTTTTAAAAAAAAAAAAAATTAAAAATTTTTTTTTTTAAAAAAAAATTTAAACCAAAAAAAATTTTTTTTTTGGGAAAAAAAAATTTTTTTTTTTAAAAAAAAACCCAAAATTTTTTTTTTTTTTTTTTTTCAAAAAAAAATTTTAAAAGGGAATTTAATTTTTTGGGGGTTTTTTTTTCCCTTTTTGGGGGAAATTTTTTAAAAGGTTTTGGAAAAATTTTGGGGGGCCCCCCTTTTTCCTTTTTGGTTTTTTTTTCCTTTTCCGGGAAAAAAGAAAAAAAAAAAAAAAAAAAAATTTAAAAAAAAAGGCCCCGGGAAAAAAATTTCCTTTTTTCTGGTCAAAAAAAAACCCCCAAAAAAAAAGGGGGTTTCCCCCCAAAAAAAAGGCTTTTTGGGGGGGGGCCCCCCCCCGGGGGAAAAAAAAACCCAAAAAAATTTTAAAAAAAAATTTTTTTAAAAAATTTGGGGAAAACCAAATTTTGGGGGGGGGTTTTTTTTTTTTTTTTTTTTAAAAAAAGGGGGGGAAAAAAGGGAAAATTTTAAAAAGGGGGGGGGGTTTAAAAACCCCCCCCCCTTTTTTTAAAGGGGAAAAAAGGGGGGCCCCCCAAAAAACCCCAAAACTTCCCCCTTTTTTTTGGGGGGGGGGGGAAACGGGTTTAAAAAATTTTGGGAAAAAAAAAAATTTTTTTTTAAGGAAAAAATTTTAAAAAAAAAAGGGAAAAAAACCAAAAGGGGGAAAAAAAAGGGGGGGGGGGGTTTTTTTCCCCAAAAAAATTTTTTTTTTTAAAAAGGGGAAATTTTAAAAAAAAAAATTTTAAAAATTTTTAAAAATTTTAAAAAAAAAAATTTAAAAAAAAAAATAAAAAAATTTTTTTTAGAATTTAAAAAAAAAAAAGGGAAAAAACAAAATTTAAAAAACCCAAAAAATTGGGGGAAAAAAAAAAGGGGGTTTTTTTGGGGGTTTTTTAAAAAACCCCCCCCCCGGGAAAAAAAAAAAAATTTTAAAAAAAAACCCAAAAAAAAACCCCCCCCCACCTTATAACCCTTTTAAAAAAAATTTTTTTTTTTTTCCCGGGGGGGGGAAAATTTTGGGGGGGGAAAAAAACCCAAAAAAAAAAAAATTTGGGGGTTTTTTTTTAAAAAAAAGGGAAAAAAAACCAAAAAATTTTAAAAAAAAATTTTCCCCTTTTTTTGTTAAAACCTTTTTTTTTTTGGTTTTAAAAAAGGGAAAAAAAAAAAAAATTTTGGGGGCTTTAAAAAGGGAAAAAAAAAAAGAAGGGGTTTTTTAAATTTTCCCCCCCATTTTTTAAAAAAACCCCAAAAAAACCCCCAAAAAAAACCCCCCAAAAAACCCCCCTTTTAAAAATAAAAGGGGCAAAAATTTTTTGGGGGGAAACTCTTAAAAGGGGTTTTTTAAAAATTTTTTTTTTTTTTTCCCCCCCCCCCCTTTTTTTGAAAGGGGGAAAATTTTTTCCCCCCCAAAAAAAAAGGGAAATTTTTTGTTCCCTTTGGGGAAAAACCTTATTTTGGAAAATTTTATTTTTTAAAACCCAAAAGGGGGGTTTTTTTTTTTTTTTTAAAAAAAAAAATTAAAATTTTTTTTCCCCCTTTTCCCCCAAAATTTTTTAAAAAAAAAAAAAAAAATTTTTTTAAAAAAAAAAATTTAAAAACCCCCCCAAAACAACTTTTTCCTTTATCATCCGAAAAAACCCAAAGCTCAAGTCTTCCAGCTTGAAACAAACTAAAAGGGGGGATCGAAAAAGAAAAGATTGTAACCCCCAACCCACGCTTTTTCAAAACGGCAACAGGGGGGAAAGACTTTTAAAATTTTTTCCACACTAAAAAGAAAAACACTCGACTCCATCAACACCGAAAAAAAAAATTTGGGAAAAAAAAAAAATTTCCCAAAAAAACCCCTTAAAAGCCTTTCAATTTTCCCCAAAAAAAATAAAATTACCTCTCAAAAAAACCCATCTTTAAAAAAATCCCATGGGAAAATTTTGGGGAAAAGGGGGAAAAAAAAAAGAATTGCAAGATCAAAAAACCCGGGTTTACCCCAAAACCCCCTTTTAAAAAAAAAAGAAAAAAGCACTTTGCCCCCCCCCCAAAATCTTGCCAAAAAAAACCCGGGAACCTCAAAAAAAAAAGACGAACGTCAATGGAAAAAACCACAAAAACCAAAATAAATAGGAACCCAAAAAAAAAGGGGGGCTAACCATTTTCCTTTCCCCCACCCCCAACACTCTGATAGAAATTTTTTTTTTTTAAGGGTTTTTTTTTAAAATTTTCCCTTTAAAAAAAATATTTTAAAAACCCCCTCTGGTTTTTTTTTTCTTTATTGTTTTTTGGGTTTTTTTCCCCCTTTTTTTCCCTTTTGGGAAAAAAAAAGGGGGGTTTTTGCCCTGGGCCCCCCAAAAAACCAAAAACAAAAAAAAAAAAAAAACCCCAGTGATAAAAACCCCGCAAATTCTAGGGGTTAAGCTTTAAAAAATATTTTTAAAAGAAACAAAACAGAAATGGGTTTCCCCCCCCCAAACAAAAAAAAATTCCCCCTACATTTTTGGCAAAAAACAATCCCCCTCCCCCCCCAAAACCACCCCCAAAAATTTTTAAAAAAACAGAAAAACAATGAAGGTGAAAATTTTTTTTCCCCTTTTGGGCAAAAAACCTAGAAAATTTTAAAAAAGGAAGGGAACCCCCAAACAAAAACCCCAAAAAAACCCGGGGCCTTTAAAATTTGCCCCGGGAAAAAAAAATGAAAAAAACCCCCCCAAAAAACCTTTCCAAGAAAAATTTAAACCCCCCCCTGCAAACAAAAAAACCCTCCCCCCTTAGAAAACTTCCCGCCCCCAAAAAATTCCGAAAAAAATTTGGAAAAAAAACCAAAAACTTTGGGGCTTTTCTTTTCAAAACCAAAAATTTTTTTAAAAATTTAAAACCTGGGGCTTAAACAAAAAGGGAAACAAATATTTCTTATTTCCCCCCCTTTTTAAATGCAAAACAAAAAAATTTTTATGAAAAAAACCCCAAAAAAACACCCCAAAAAACCCCGAAAAAAAAAATAAAACCCCCATTTTTAAAAAAAAAAATTTAATTTTTTTAAAAAATTAAAATTTATTAAAATTTAATTAAAAAATATTTTTAAATTAAAAAAATTAAATAAATATAAATATATTAATATAAAAAAAAACCCAAAAAAAATTTTAGGCCTTTATTTTTAATAAAAAAGAAAGGCCCCCTTTAAAAGAAAAATGGGTTTATTCAAAAAAAAAAAGGAAACAAATAACAGGAAAAACAAAAAAAAACTTAAAAAAACCCAAAATAAAATTAAAATAAAAAAAAAAAAAAAAAAAAAAATTAAAAAAAAATTTTAAAATAAAAAAATAATAAAAAAAAAAAAAAAAAAAAATAATAAAAATTAATAAAAAGAAAATTTTTTGGGTTTTTTAAAAATAAAATTGCCCTAAATTTTTAAACCCTAATTCCAAAAAACTATTAAGTTTTTAAGCCCCCCCAAGCCTAGCCCCAAACAGCCCCAAAAAAACCCCCCCCAAAAAAACCATTTAAACTCCCGACGGGGAAAAAACCCCCCTTTCATTTTTAACTGACCTTTGTCCAAAGATCACAATTCTTTTTTAAAAAAATTTAAAAAACCACCCCCTTGGTTTCTCAAAACCCCAAGGGGAAAAAGTTTTTTTAAAAAAAAAAAAAACTTCAAAAATGGAATAGGAGCCCCGGGGGAAGGGGCCTGTTTTTCCCAAAAAAACCCCACTCCACAAAAAAAAAAATTATTTAATTTTTGCCTGTACCACCCAGTCATTAAAAACCCCCCCCCTGAAATTTTCCCCTACCCTTTAAACAAAACTGGGCCGAAAGTTAAACAATTCCCGAAAAACAAGCCAAAAAGGGGAAAATAAATTTCCTCTTTCCAAAAAAATTTAGAAATCGGAACGTCTTTTTTTTCCCCCGGGGAAAAAAGGAGTTTTCCCCCTCAAAAAAATTCTCAATCCCAAACCTACTTCTTCCAAAAATTTTCCAAGACTGGGCCCACAGCCCCTTTCCAAACTTTCCTTTTTTTTTGGGTTTGCTCTAATTTTTGGTGGTCCCACAATCAATTTTCCCAAAAAACTTGGTAAAAGGTCCTAAAAAAAAAAATAAACATTTTTTTTTCCTTTTTCAGTTTTTACAAAGACGGGATAAAAATCAATACCCCTTTTCAAATTTCCAAAATCCCCCTCTTCCCCTTGAACCCACGTAAAACTCCCCCCGCCCTTTCGTTACCCAAATTTGGTTTAAACAAATTAAAAACAAACCACTTTGGGGTTTTTGTTTTGACCCCCCAAAACCCCCCATTGAAAAAAAATTTTTTTTTTAAAATCCACCAAAAACCCTTTTCCTCCTTTTTTTCCCCCCAAAAATTTTTTTTTTTTTTTGGGGGGGTTTTTTGGGGTTTTTTTTCCTTTTGGGTGTTTGGGGGGCTACACCCCGGCTTTTTAAAAATTGTTTTTCTTTATTTGGGGGTTAGTCTTAAAATTGGTAAGCCTGATTTTTTGCTTTTAAAAATTTTTTAAAAATTTCCAAAAAATTTTTTAATTATTTTTTTTTTTTAAATTTTTTAGAAAAACTATTAAAATCCCCCAAAAATTTTGGGGGGGGGTTTTTAAAAGGGTTTTAAAAGGGGAAAAATAAAAAAATCTAAAAAAAAAAAAAATTTTAAAATAGTTTTAAAAAGACAAAGAAATTTTGGGGGGGGAGAAATTCTTAGGGGAGCCAAAAAAAAGGGGGAAACAGTGGTTTTCACTTGGATTTGGGCAAAAGACAATTAACAAAGTGGGCCTCAAACTACTACGAGATTAAGCAGTTTTGAGTTTAAAAGGGGGGGTTTTAACCCTTTTTTTTCTTGAAATGGGGTAAATTGTTTGAAATGGAAGTTTCTAAAGAATTTCATAAATTTTTGTCATAAAGAGTACAAAATGAAAAAGAGGGGACAGACAAACAATAGGTCAAAAAAGTTGAGGTGACAATTTCTTTGCTCAGTAGACATATATTGCGAATAACCTTTAATTGGGAAAAAAATTAAAGCCATAAATAATAAAAATCCATTTTGAAATTCCGAAACTAACCCCATTTTCATAAGCCCTTTCAAGACTTTAGTCCATACCACAAAGTCACTATGAGGGAACAAGGACCTCAAAACGAAAGAAAAAGAAACATACTTAAATTTAAATTTAAAAAGGGGCGAGTCTTTATTTTAAACCAAAAAAAAGGTTGTTAAAACTGGGTTAATCCCCAAGAGTTACTTTTCCTTGGGAGATTAAACTTAAAAGCCAAATAATTTTTGATCTGTGAATGTTTTTATTTTTTCATCGAATAACAACTGGATTTATAAACACCACAAGACAGTACATACAGACTCTACTCCCACCTCATTCTCTCTCTCTCCCCTCTCATCACAACATTACACCACACACACCCACCTACCCCCCACACCCACACACTATGCTAGGTCGCATAGGAAGGTCAGAGTGGACATATTTTAAGTGATCTGCATATCCATTTTGTTCTGGAATCTCCGTTCAAGAGGATTTTTCTCTGGAGTTAAACATCAGTGCCGACTCCACTCCCCCTAAAGTCCTTTCGGATGAGACTATAAACCAATGTCCCGTGTGCGACGCACGAAATTGAACACTTTTAAAACTCCGCTTTTCGGAAGAGAAGGCCTTTGTTTAGTGGGAATGGATGAAAATTTACAAAACGCATAGAAAGGGGTGGAGAAAAAAAATAGGCTTTTTCTTTATCAAATAAAAAAAAAACTAATAATAAAATAAAATATTATAAAATAAACTAAATATAATATAATAAATAAAAAAAAATAATAAAATAATATATATATTTAATTTAAAAACAATAAAATTTTAAAATAATTTTAAAACCAACATATTTTTTTCTAGGTTTTCAAGTTTATTATCCAGAAACTTAAGTTACATTCCCAATGAAGTCCCTACACTTACCCCGTACGCTGTTTTTCGCAACTTTTCCCAACCGCCCATGTTTGAGATCAAGAGGAAGAGAAATCCCAACTCCCACATCCCAACAAACAAACTTCTTCCCATCCCCAACCTTTAAAACACTCCCCCACCAACCCTCTAACCCCCCGTCAACCCCACAGAACACCCACACACAACCACCAAAACCCACAAACCGCGCAAGACCACAAACCCCAAAAAACAGATCGCACACAAACCACACACACACCAACAAAAACCTTCACATACATACAACTTACCTAGGTACTAATGAATAGGGATTTTAAAGCACCTAGAAAAAAAAACTTGGAATTGGCAAAAAAGGAAAATGGAGGAATGAAAACTTAGGGGATAATGACTATTTAGGGGATTAAGAACAAATTGCAAGTGGCAATTATTGGGAAGACATTGAAGATAAATTCTCCCGCCCAAGGAAAAGGTTTGGGACACAGGACATGACCACTTAGTGCCCATGACACGCCCTTTTTAAAAAAAAACCTGGGAAGACCTTATGAACCTCGTCAGCATGCATGCCTCTGCGGAAAACTTAAATCGGCCCTAGTATCCCTTTTCACCCCCAGAGGCAGAAAACTTATTTAAATTGCCCCTCTTTGAAAGGACTAAATTTCTCGATAGTCAGTACCACTCTTTCCTACCCTGGCGACAAAATCCCAAACTCAAATCAAAATTGCCTTCTGATCCTGTAAATAAGGGGTACCGTATAACCAACTCTAACTTATTTAATTACGTCTGGGGCTCACAGTGGAACTTAACAGAGCACCTTTATTGGGGACTCAAGAAGCTATTGGGACGAGCTAATTTTGACATATACAATTTTGCAATCAGATAGGTTGTGAAAAGGTTGTTCAAAAGCTGCGCAATTGCTAAATTGTCTATTCCAGGAACAAAAACAATACAAACACAAAAAAATCCTAATGACTTCTGCGAGCTATCTCTCAGTCAGGCAATAAGCTGACACTGATAAGTTGGAAAAGGGTTACTGGCGTTGCAAGGCGTTTAACCACGTTATAACCCTGTTCTCTGTGAAAGGGCGGACTTGTTAGTTTTATTGAAAAAAGTCTTGCAAAAATGTGTTTGCTGGTTTTCGTCGGGTGCAACATGATTGCTTCTGAGGTGTGAAAAGTTTTTATTTTTACGTTAATGTGAGGGGAGGGAAAATTTTTAAAAGGGGCTTCGTTTGCGACAATCACCCATGAACCCCTCTCCCCAACTTTCATACTATAATCTAAATTTTCAAACTATGCTCAGTTGTTGAGCTTCCTTCACCAATAAGATAAGACAGGGTGGAGGTCCGTAAAATAAAAGAACGTTGCGGTCTGAAGAAATTCCCGTTCCCTCGCATTCTTACCATCCCCCTTAAGGTACAAATGCAAACTATGAAGAAATTTGTTCCCCTCTAATTATTTTGGCTACCAACAGAGTAATTCCATCATACATTTTACTCTTAAAACCTTACTGTAAATATCTTAAATAACACACTTTTGCACTTAAACATTCCCTTAAATTCATAACAGTCTACTTATTCTTTTGAATAGTTGAATAAAGGAATTTAGGGGAAAAATTAAAACTATGAATCTTAACACATGAACTTGGACATCGTGTCTTGGGTTAAGACCCTTATTCAGCCAAGGCCTGACACTTTTAACCGGTTTGTTTTGGGGCAAATTTTTCCCTTTTTTTAACTTTAAATGAACTTAGGTGAGTGTAAATTATGTTCGAATTGTTAAATTGCATTTAATAGAAATAATTTTAATAGAATTTATAATAAGTAAACTGTAATATTGCACACGTCAAAGAGATAGAATGGTAAAAATTTTTTGAAAAAGTTTTAAAAAAAACACACCCCAAAAATTGACCTAAGCGAACGAGAAAATGAAGCAGAAACTTGAAAAATTTTGGGAAAAATAATTCCCCTTAAGGAAAATAAAAATCAGTTCAGAACGGAAATGGATTAGCATAAGCACGAAATTTTTTCCTTGGTTTTTAAACAGTTCAAGCACAAGGGAAAGTTTAAACTGCCAGGAAACAAAGAAACCCCATGAAAAAACCCTTACCAAAGGTTGAGGGTTTAAAGAAAATTAAAGATGTTTTGGGGCTTTTTTGGTTTTTTTTTTTTTAAATTAGTTTTTTAAAATTTTTTTGGGGATCAAATTTAAAACAGACATAGATAAAAAGGAGAAAAGAAGACGGGCCCGAAAAGAAGACAAGGAAGCGCAGAGGAAACGCAGGAGCAAGAAAAGCCCCTATAAGGCAATTAAAAAAGAACAGAGGGAGGAGAAAAAAATTTCAATAAATTTGAAAACCCCTTTTCAACTTTTTAATTCCGCCACCAAACCCAGTAAAACCAAGATTTTTCCCCCCCAAAAGTTTTTAACATCCTCCATAGGATAGATCTCAACAGGGAAAGGTCCCTTTTTGTAATACAATCCTCAAGGGAAGTGACAAATTTAAAACAAACAGCAGAAGGGGCTGCATAAAAATTTTCTGGAAATATACAACCAAAACCCCCAGGAATAGCATGTTATTAAAAATCCCTTTTTAACAGGCAAGGAAACTTAAGGAAAAAAACTTGGATAACCCCTTTCCCCCCAAAAAAGAAAGGATGCTGGGGGGGGTGTTTAGCTTGTAAAAAAACCAAATTCTGGAAATTTTTTTTTGAAATTACTGAAAGAAGCAAATTTCCCTTTTTTGTTAAGGTTTTGGTTTTTCTTTTTATTCCAAAGTTTAGGTAAACAATCGTTCACAAGAAATTATATTCTTTTAAAGATTAAAAAATGGAAACAATAAATTTTTTTTAAATGGAAGTGAAATGGTTTTCTTTCAAAATGAAACCTCTAAAACCGGGCCCTTTCAAAAATTATTTAGTTCTTTCATCTTTTCTTTTTTTCTTTTTCCCTTTTTTTTTTCCCTTTTTTTTTTTTCCCTTCTTTTTATTTCAATTCCCTTTTTCCCATTTTTCTTTCCTCTTTAAAAATAAATTAAAAATTATCTTTTTTTTTTGCGGAAAACTTAAGATTGAAACACTTGATTTTATTTGATCCCAATATTTTTTTTTGTATTACCCCTTTTTTTGTATTGGTTAGTTCCCCGCCTCCGGCTAAATCATTGTTATCATGTACATAAACTTTAAATTACATTTTATTATTTTAATTTTTTATTATCTTCTATCCAAGTATGTTTATTTTACCTTTTTTAAAATTTTCTTTTAATTGTTTTATTACTAAACATTGGAATTTTTAAATTAAATTTTCCTTTCATGTGTTTGTTTATTCATTGAAACAAATCCAACCCCAAAAATTAATTTTTTATTTGCTTTTTAAAAGGCTTTGGGTTGAAAGCAAGGTTTAAAACAACGCCGTTTGGGAAAAAATTTTGTACTAAAAACCTTGCTTTTTCTTAATGGGAAAAAATTTAAATACATTCTATTTAAACCGTCTGTTTGGGTTTTTCTACTGTTGGCCCGAATCTTCCCCCTTCTCTCTTTTTTCCCTTTCCCTAAACAATGCATACTTTTTTCAAACTTTTTATTATCCTGGTGGTCATTAAATTTAAGGTTTTAGAAACCCTTTCCCTTTCTTCCCCATTTTCTTTCTTTAATGCCTTTTCCTTTTTTTTCTTTTTCTTTCTCTTTATTTATGTTTTTCCTGTTTTCTTCTGTCTCTTTCTCTTTCTCTCTTCTCTTTTTCCTCCTCCTCCTTTCCTCTTCTTCTTTTTCCCTTTTTTTCCTTTTTATTTTTCTTAAATTCTTTCTTTTTTTTGTGTCTTCTCCCTCCCCCTTTTCCTTTTCCTGGTAATTTTTTTTGGGTGGTTAATTTTTTTTAAATTGTTTTTTACAAAAATCCTCTCACTAATAACTTCAATTCACTCACCTTTCTTGGACCTTTCCCTGGAAATTTGCCTGGAAAACAGTTTAAGGGTTTTTTCAAACTAAAAGTATAATTATATCTTGCCATCAAGCATCTCCTTTCCAGACCTTTTTTGGAAAACTCGTATTCTGGCAGCCCTTTCCCCGCTTCTTGCTTCCTTTCCCCTTTTGGCCTGCCTCCTTTTCTTTAAACCTTTGGAAGTTGGGGTTCTGGGTCCTAATTTTCAATTCCCCTAAACCCCGGTTATGGTAAATAATGTAAAAAAAATTGAAAGGAAAAAGAAAGTTTTAAATGTTTTTTTTTCTTATCCTCCTTCTCTTCTCCTTTTCTCTCTTTCTCCCTTTTCTTTTTTCCCCGCTTTTCCCCCCTTGTTTATTTCTTCTTCTTTTCTTTTTCACTTATTTTTCTTTTCCTCTTTTTTATCTTTTCCTGGCAATTTTGTAGGCCCCTATTATTTTTTTTTTTAAATTTTACACTCACTTAAATCTTTGTTATACCAAGGTTATAGTTCAAACAACCTTGGCTTTTCCGGGCCATCTCAGGAAGGTCCCTACAATCTCCCAAACCCCAAAATTTGACTTGTAATTTTGAATTTTTTTTGTTTTTCAATATTGGATGTTTGGGAGGGAAAGAGTTTAGTTACCATTTTTTCCAATTTTTTCGTAATTTAAAAATTTAAAAAATGTTTGGTAATTGTTGTAAAATAAAATTTTGTTTTCAGTAAAAAAGGCTGAAACATTGGTTTTTTCCACCCTTTTTTTAAAATTTTTTAAAAATTTTTAAGGCAACAATGATTTTTTTTTCCCTAAAAATTTTTTTTACAATTTTTTAAACAAAAATAAAACGAAACCTTCCCCCATTTTTATCTTGTCAACCTTTTTGGTTTTAAACCCCAATCATAAAACTGACCCTTTGCTTAGTGGATTGTTTATTCAAAAAATCCCCAAAAAAATTTTTTTTCCCCCAAAGGGGACCCTGAACATGGGTATGTTTGTGTTTTTTAACTTGCTGATGCCCAGGTCAAACCCATGTTGCTGTATGCTTCTGAGCTCTGGGGGTTTACACAATTTTTAAGGTATTGAATCGGTTCATTTATTTGTTTACCAATGCTTATTAAATGTTTAATAAAAAATCCCAATCACTATGATCTATGGAGGAACGGGTCGCTATTCATTGTATATCGATAGTTCCATAATGGCTGTTG
>CM054155.1:12871429-12872619 GCA_028751875.1 Rapana venosa
ATTTCTGGGAACAATAACCTTAGTCTTAAAAACAAGAAGTTTCTAAAGACAATGTTGAGTACCTGCTAAAAGAAACCCAATGATATCTCAAGTGTTTCTGCACTCAGCAGCCTGTAGGCAAAGTGACTGCCATCTTGGCCAATCTTTTCTATGCTTTGTTTTCAGAATTTCAGGTGTTGCCTTCAGGACACCGCTTTCCGTGCTTCAATAGCAGAACAGACAGAAACAGAAAGTCTTTTGTTACAGAAGTCATTTGAATTTCAAATTCAAAACAATACTGACAACCCAGTTTAACTTTTTCCTGATATAATTCCCTGATTGTGATTGTCATGAGTGCAGTCAACACATATGTGGCTATTAGATGTAAGCATGTACATGCATGTGCATGTGGGTGTATGTGTGAGTGAATGGGTGAGTACAGTGTGATGTGTGTGTGTGTGTGTGTGTGTGTGTGTGTGTGTGTGTGTGTGTGTGTGTGTGTGTTATGTTCATGCCTTCATGCTATAGAGATTCAGTAGTGTGTGGGGCTTTCCTTTTTTTTTTCTTCATTTATCCTCATATCGATTTGAAGAAACACCCGTGGTGTGTGCGTGCGTGCGTGCGTGCGTGGTGTGTGTGTGTGTGTGTGTGTGTGTGTGTGTGTGTGTGTAGTGTGTGTGTGTGTGTGTGTGTGTGTGTGTGTGATCGTGTGTTGTCTGTAACTCATTCTCTCTCTCTCTCTCTCTCTCTCTCTCTCTCTCTCTCTCTCTCTCTCTCTCTCTCTCTCTCTCGCTCTCTCTCCCTCTTCTTTTACACTACCTTCTTTTGCTGGGTCTCTCCTTCCTTTCTCCTTTACTTACAGTTGTGACTGTTTTGGTATTAGTTTTGCTTTTGTTTTTATTCTTGTTTGGGGAGTGTAATTAGAGTGTTTTCTGTTTGTTTGTTTTAGTGGGATTGATGGGTTTTATCGTGTGTGTGTGTGGGGGGGGGGATTGGGGGGGATAATTGATAACTCTGTTTGCTTGACTTGTTTCCTTATTTTGCTCCTGTACCCCTGAAGAAATGTTGTTACATGTTTGTAGTTTTGTACCTGTTTTAATTGTGAATGCATGTCAGTTAGTGAGACACCATATCTCTCTCTCTGTGTCTCTCTCTGTCTGTCTCTCTTCCCCTCTCTCCCTCCCTCGATGAAATTGTAGTATATTTTTGCT
>CM054155.1:12873119-12883119 GCA_028751875.1 Rapana venosa
CCACTGCTGTGAAGTATCTAGGGGTCATTATTGACAACACACTCTCTATGCAAAAATTCATCACCAAGACCTGCCAGTCCTGCTACTATCAATTACGGCGTATTAGTGCAATTCGAAAGTACCTGTTTACAGATGCAACATCCAAACTTGTTAGGTCTCTCATTCTTTCACGTCTGGACTATTGCAATTCTCTGTTGGCTGGTCTGCCAGCATCATCAATCCAATCCCTTCAACGTATACAAAACTCTGCAGCTCGTCTAATCCTCAGAAAGAAAAAAATCCGAGCATATTACCCATCTCTTGCAATCTCTCCACTGGCTGCCTGTGCCACAGAGAGTAAACTATAAGATCAGTACCCTCTGTTACAAATGTCTCCACAAAACAGCACCCGCCTACCTCTGTAAATGTCTTCACTTGTACACTCCTTCTCGTTCTCTCCGCTCTTCTGCAGATACCTTGTCCTTACGAATACCTAGATTCAACCAATCCACCATCGGCCGTCGCTGTTTCTCAATTTCTGGTCCATTGATGTGGAATGATCTCCTCTCTCTCCGCCAAAAGCCTTCTTATGACACTTTTAAATCCAGTCTCAAGACATATTTATTCCAAACCTAAGATTTTCCTCTCCTGCCTCATCTCATAGTTTTTCCCTGCCTTCAACAGCCAAGATTCTATTGCCCTGCCAGGGTGAGTGACCTGTGTGTGTGTGTGTGTGTGTGTGTGTGTGTGTGTGTGTGTGTGTGTGTGTGTGCGTGCGTGCGTGCGTGTGTGTACATTTGGACTTGATGGAACTATTACTTGTTACTGGTTGTATGACTGTGTAAGAATGAGTTGAGTGCTAGCGCTTTGATTTGTCTCTGCAAGCTATAGCGCTATATAAATTCCATTAATAATAATAATAATAATAATAATTATTATTATTATTAGATGTCTATCTATACATATATCTATATCTATATCTATACCTATCTATCTATCTATCTATCTATCTCTCTCTCTCTCACTCTCTCTCTCTCTCTCTCTCTCTATATATATATATATATATATATATATATATATATATATATACAGAGAGAGAGAAAGGGAGAGAGAGAGAGAGAGAGAGAGAGAGAGAGAGAGAGAGAGAGAGAGAGAGAGAGAGAGAAGAGAGCGGGAGAGATACACATAGATGCATATATATAAAGAAAGAACATTCCTATATCTATGATGTACATTCACGTATGTATGTATGTATGTGTGTGTGTGTGTGTGTGTGTGTGTGTGTGTGTGTGTGTGTTTGTGTGTGTGTGTGTTAAACAAGACACTAATACATGTGTTACCCCCTTCACAAGGACACACACACACACACATACACACACACTTGGATGGGTATAACATGTTATACAATATATAATTATATATATATAGATATATATAGAGATATTTATATATATAATATTAATGCCCTGTACTTCATTAAAAAGCATTAGATTTATTTGATATGAAAAAGTGCAGACTTTCATTTCCCGATTCCAACTGTCTTTTACCACGCTCTGTCTGTCTGTCTGTCTGTCTGTCTGTCTGTATATTTCTCTCTCTGTCTCTCTGACCGCCTGTCTCTCTCTTTCTCTGTCTCTCTTTCTCTCTCTATCTCTCATTAAATTTAAAGCCTTTTTGGGCAAAATTTGCAAACACATATACAATCCATATGCGGTGAAAAATTGTCCAATGTTCATGTTTTACATCGATGTTGAGGTTTGAAAAACGTCCCTGCCAACATTTCAAGCTAAGTCTCTGCAGGAAGTTTTCACTAATCCAAAGTTTCTGTGTGAGACAGCACCGTCTCTGATGCGACCTCCAGTATTCCCAGCTTTGTAAAGTACCACCCAGAATTATGGCACCTTGACTGTCCTGAATCACATGCTGCTTTTTTCTTGGCAGCTTGTACACGTAGTTTGCAATTGTTCATTTTCTAATTTTTGCATAATTTTCAATTGTTGTGTATGTTATTATTTGTGTTTCTTTGCGGCGGTGTTTTTGCAGCCTTTTGTTTATAGGGTTTTGAGTCTGTCTTTCAATAGGTAAAAGGTAACGGGTAAAGGAGTCCCATAACCTATAAGGTCGTAGGGGAGCGAGGCGTCAGAGACCTCACTTTTCTAGGGCCAGCATATTGAGGGCGGCGCCCATCTCCTCTCCCTCGCTGCTTTACCTTCCCTGACCCTAAAGAGGGCAGGTACCCATTTACAGCTGGGTGAACTGGGGAAACTGTACTGAAGCCAAGGCGCGCAAACGGTCACCCATCCAACAGGTAACCACGATCGACGCTGCTTAACTTGGCTGGGGGAAAGCGAGTGCTCCGACCACAGAGCTATCCCGTCCCTGTCTTTCAATGTACATAATAAATACCAACATGCATCTCTCTCTCTCTCTCTCTCTCTCTCTCTCTCTCTCTCTCTCTCTCTCTCACACACACACACACACACACACACACACACACACTCTTATGCGAGCGTGCGTATGTATACTTGTGGGAAAACGATTTACAAATAAGCCTATACTTTTTCAATGCCAAGATTTTCAAGACATTTTACTCTCTTTTGAAAGCAAAAAAAATATGATCTTCCATCCTACCCGGTTTTGAGTTGATACTAGATATAACGTTCCATTGATACTGTTATGTGTTCAGTAGATTCCAACACAGTATTTAAAACTTGCTTGTTAACAGGTAGTTATGTGTATATAGATTATGCGTTTGTTTGTTGTTCGAATCACAAGTGTGAATGGACGTTCATTCAAAGACTACAGCTCAGCAAAGTTTGTTTCAGTACAAACAAGAATGTAAAGATTGTTCAAAGAATCCTGAAATCTAATGTTTTCTTTTTTTTTCAGGTCCCTGACCAGCGGAACCAGAAGGAAACTCAAGACGATGATGAAAAGGCGTGAACCTCTGACCAGCTTCTGATTGGAAAAAAATGTAACAACCCAGCTCCCCTTGTGTGTTAATCCAGGACAGACGAGAATTTTGTTTATCTATATGTTTATTTTATTTGCGTTGGTTTTTTCTTTAGACTTGGTGTTCCCTATTTATTAAATCTTCTTTTTTTGGCTTATGTCTCTAAGTTTCTTGTTCTTCGTCAATCGCTCAGACATTACCTATTGTTGTCTGTCATATGAGCAAGAACGCGTTGCGCTGCCATTCAACCCCTGACAACTCAGGCCCAGCGCATCTGACTTCGGCGTGGTCTAAGCTTTATTTCTGCTTAATACGGCTTGAGCATTTATTGGTCTTGCTAGTTTCTGTGGTAATCATCTCTTCTCTGTTACTTATTGTAGTGCCCCTCATAACAAGAGAAATCAATAAAAAAAATCATGAGAAAAATGATGTACGATTATTTTCAATGTGTGTGTGTGTGTGTGCCTGTGTGTGATAAGCAAACTTTTTGAAATCTAGGTACTGATGTTATGACCTGTGAGTTTGTTTCTAGAGGGATGAAGCTTTCCTTTGCACCCCAAGTTTTCACTGCCTGTGAAAGATAGAGATCATAGAGGACAGTGGAATCGTTATAGTGCAACCACGTCACACCTGGAAGCATGCAGACAATGAAATATGTAGCTCAGAGAGCGAATGTACAGGCGAGGCACAGATGAAAGAAAAAAACGCATAAACTACACACTTGACCCATGCAATCAAGAAAGATTCCATCTCTAGGTTAACTTTCATTTATTTTAGGAATACACTTATATTTCAAGAAGACACATGAGATGCTTATAGGAGGTACTAAAATCACTAGGAGGAACTCCATTCAAAAATACAACATAAAACATAGGTCCCCTTACCTGGCCTTCTCAAGGCACTGGCACTACACGTCACCACACACACAACTGATGCCAGCTGCAATCCCTTACTGCGTTAATTAGGTACTGGTCACTCTTCCTAGTTCTCTCCTACCTCTTCGCTTCTAACTGTTGCTTCTTCCTAGTTCTCTCCTAACTCTTCGCTTCTAACTGTTGCTTCTTCCTAGTTCTCTGCTCCTAACTCTTTGCTTCGAACTGTTGCTTCTTCCTAGTTCTCTGCTCCTACCTCTTCGCTTCTAACTGTTGCTTCTTCCTAGTTCTCTCCTAACTTCCCTATTCGCTTCTAACTTTGCTTGCTTCTTCCTATGCTTCATTCTCCTACTCTACTTTCGCTTCGAACTGTTGCTTCTTCCTAGTTCTCTGCTCCTAACTCTTTGCTTCGAACTGTTGCTTCTTCCTAGTTCTCTGCTCCTAACTCTTCGCTTCTAACTGTTGCTTCTTCCTAGTTCTCTCCTAACTCTTCGCTTCTAACTGTTGCTTCTTCCTAACTCTTCGCTTCTAACTGTTGCTTCTTCCTAGTTCTCTCCTAACTCTTCGCTTCTAACTGTTGCTTCTTCCTAGTTCTCTAACTCTTCGCTTCTAACTGTTGCTTCTTCCTAGTTCTCTCCTAACTCTTCGCTTCTAACTGTTGCTTCTTCCTAGTTCTCTCCTAACTCTTCGCTTCTAACTGTTGCTTCTTCCTAGTTCTCTCCTAACTCTTCGCTTCTAACTGTTGCTTCTTCCTAGTTCTCTGCTCCTAACTCTTTGCTTCGAACTGTTGCTTCTTCCTAACTCTTCGCTTCTAACTGTTGCTTCTTCCTAACTCTTCGCTTCTAACTGTTGCTTCTTCCTAGTTCTCTCCTAACTCTTCGCTTCTAACTGTTGCTTCTTCCTAGTTCTCTCCTAACTCTTCGCTTCTAACTGTTGCTTCTTCCTAGTTCTCTCCTAACTCTTCGCTTCTAACTGTTGCTTCTTCCTAGTTTCTTTTCTCTCTCTTCTGTCTTCTATTACGTGTTCTTCATTCTTCCTAATCTTCGCTTCTAACGTTTCTTTCGCTCTTCTTCCCTAGTTCTCTCTCCTAACTCTTCGCTTCTAACTGCTTCTTCTAGTTCTTCCTAACTCTTCGCTTCTAACTGTGTCTTCTGTTCTCTCCTAACTCTTCGCTTCTAACTGTTGCCTTCTTCCTAGTTCTCTTCCTAACTCTTCGCTTCTAACTGTTGCTTCTTCCTAGTTCTCGCTCTAACTCTTCGCTTCTAACTGTTGCTTCTTCCTAGTTCTCTCTCTAACTCTTCGCTTCTAACTGTTGCTTCTTCCTAGTTCTCTCCTAACTCTTCGCTTCTAACTGTTGCTTCTTCCTAGTTCTCTCCTAACTCTTCGCTTCTAACTGTTGCTTCTTCCTAGTACCTCTGCTCTACTCTTCGCTTCTAACTTGTTGCTTCTTCCCAGTTCTCTCTCCTAACTCTTCGCTTCTAACTGTTGCTTCTTCCTAGTTCTCTGCTCTTAACTCTTCGCTTCTAACTGTTGCTTCTTCCTAGTTCTCTCCTAACTCTTCGCTTCTAACTGTTGCTTCTTGGCACCACTCCTACTCTTGTTACCAACAGCCTGCTCTCCTATCACTAAGTACACTATCTGTCTGCGTGCGGCTGCCTTCACCTGTGTGTGCCTGCTCTGTCCTCTGCCTGGGTCTCAGGTGCCAATCTCTGTGCCTGCGGCCGCTTCTTAGCTAACTTTTTATATAGAGAATGACCGGCTGACCCCGTATCGGTGGTCAAAGTTTATGGATGTTGGGGTGCCAACTCCCCCCCCCCCAACACCCTCTCCATCACCACCATACTAGTGCTGGTTTACACTTAAGAGAGCCGTCTCATACCCCAGCATGCCGAGGCTCAGGTGCAGTTGCCTCCTACTACTAGGGAGGAAATTAGGAAGGAAATTCGACGAGAGAGGTGGTTGAAAGGCCATGCGAAGTGCCTATGATATTTAACACTGTTAACCATTATAGCAGCAGACTCTGTAGACATAGCACGTGGAGTGAACACATTCTATGAAATGTTGCGTAAGAAAAGAAATCTTGAAGGCTGTGACATAAGTGAACTTGTTAAAAAACACTTCCTATATTCTATTATGAGCAGAAACGTTTATATTTTATATATATATATATTTATACCACTTTAAGTCACGAGATTTCTCTGCGTAAAATTCGGGCTGCTCTCCCCGGGGAGAGCACGTCGCCACAAGAGCAGCGCCACCCCTTTTTTAATGGAAGGAAATATCACTATTGATGAAGCAAGTCATGCATTAAAACATGAAAAATGGTTAAAGACCGCATTGACAGTTTACTATCGACTTTTTTAACTTTTTTCCAGCCACACTTAGGACCCTTGGTTGTAAGATCTGTAACGAAGCAGAGGAGCATGGCTAACTGTCTACAACTTGAAAATAAGTGTCACTAACTTGCATTCCAAAAGGTGATACATCAAATATGTCACCCCTACTGGGGTGCATTATAAAACAAACCCATCCCGCCTATCCGGTTCTAATTTAGACAACACAAAACAAGGTATCGATCAATATTTAAGAGCATTCATTATACAATAATCCAAGAATTACTCAAACATTCAAACTTATATTCACTGACATGCTGCAAAAACTCAATGTGCAATGTCAGCCTCAAGTCCGATGATAAAATAAACACAACTTGTTCAAAATATCTTCATGACAGCACCAGCATAACAGCAAGTCAAAACCTATATATCAACCTGAACATGCACTATTTAAGCATCTACATGAATCCACATAATCACATGATGTTCTCAATAAAATATTTGGGCTCAATACCCCAGTTCATACCATACCAGATAATACCAGTGCACCAAGGGCCATAATTCATATACTATCAACCACAAGAAAAAGAAAAACATATAAAAAATAAAAGAGCACCCAAACAGGTAAGAAGAAATACCAACAGTCTGGTGATGATGCTATAGAGACTTGTTCACATCATTTAAGATCTTTAGTGTAACCAAAATGCATATTATGGTTATATGCTACGAAAAAATCCCAAACGAACAAAAACAAATACAAACATTTATATATCAGCTGAATTGCAAAATGATAAAGCATAATTATGCCAACACACACATACACACACATACACACATATATATATATATATAATGAGATTAATATAATTAATCATGATTATTTATTTATAATAATATTATAAAATATATAATATAATGTATGTATGTATGTATACAACCAAACCAAATGAAGAAATAATACACCTAACTCAAATAATAGAATGCTTCTTTACATATCACTGAAAAAAAGCAAAACAAATGTGCTAATATACTTGCAATTTTCACTTACTCCCAACAATAAAATCTTCCACACATGCCCACCCTTCCACACACTATTGACACAGGCTGTCCTTACACACTGACTCACAGTGGCATACAGCAATGTGATCATCACAATCCAGTATCACTGTACAAATGAAGATACCTCTGAAATATCAGTCACATGAAATAAAGATTTATCCAAAGGAATTTTGTTTTCACATCAAAAACACACAAAAATAACCACAGGTGAAAATAAAATTCTAATTTCATCTGGCACAATAACAATAACAAATAATTTTCATACAAACAAATAGGATTCTCTTTGCTTTACAGTCTAAACAAATCAGAAAGTCATAATCAAAATCACCTAGTGGCACAGTAACACCAACTGTCATTCCATCCACCAAAACTACCATCTGGTCACACCCTAAACAACAGAAAAACAACCCAACAATAATAAATTCACATCCCTCCCCCCAAAAACAACACAGTTGTCACTCAACCTATGAAGAGTGGCAAAGAGCATACAGTAGAATGACATAGGTGATACAAAACTGTACATCACTTGGACAACTACAAAACAACAATAGCTGTCAACTCCTCCTCTTTCAGGAGCTTGTAAACTAGTTAACAGCATCATAACAAAGAAACACAGATGTAGGTGTCATCTGTAGACTCACACAAAGTAACAAGCAGGCAAACAGGCAGATGCACTGACCCCAACCACAGCTATCATTCAACCTATGAAGTGTGGCACAAGGCAAACAGCAAGGTGACCTAGATAACACAAAACTGGACATCACTAAACACCTCAAAGCAATAACAGCTATCAACTCTTCTTTCAGGAGCTTGTAAATTAGCTAACAGCATGTTCACATAGAAACACAGACGTGGGTGTCACCTGTAGACTCATACAAAGTCAGAAGTCAGCAACTAGTCAGACAAGCTGACCCTGACATACTAGTGTACACCTTACCCTAGGAACATTGGGACAGCACTGAAGATCAAAAGCTCTACACTTATCAAAGAAAGTTCCTATAATAAACCACACATCCCGTGACCAAATTTCATTGACCCCAAGGAGGGGCAATTAATTCCACAATTATGCTGACAAAGCAAAAATGAACACTGGGAATAAAACTTGTCAACAGACACCCCTGACATTTTTCTGTAAAAACTTTGCTGCATAAGAAAGTTTGGGGTACCAGGGCACAAGTGGAAAAATATTTCTACTGTAACCTACTCACTTCTTGAAAACCTACAATGCTCTGGGCAAACATATACCTTAAGGTATGCTGGTATAAGCCATTTTGGCTCAAGTATTTAAAGCATATAGAATGTTTTGTACACATATCATACCACATAACCAGTATGAGCTTCTTAAGGATCTAGTTTTCTATAATGAAAATATTAAAGTAGGAAACGCAATAGTAAAACAAGATAAATGATGAAGAAAGGGATATATTAAAGAAAACGGAGAATGTATTAGATACCAAGAATTCTTAAATGATGTGTTCACCTTTGCACCTGATTTCAGCATGGTATTTGTCTCTTGTGTTTGAGTGCTGAGTTTGAGTGTGCGTGTTTCTACCAGGTCCTGTTAGGAAAGTTCTATATCTTCAAGCTTGCATTGTATGGTCAGAACATTTTTCTATAATATCATTTACTTTTAGAAATATTTTAACTTAAAACTTCCATCTTCCTGTTGATTTTTCAAACTTCAGTTGACTTTATGAGTTGTATTTATCTTACTGTGTTAGCCTTTGTGACCCAGTTTACTCTGACCCTGCTGCCCTGTAAATCTGTACAGGGGCTTCACACAGCATCACCACCAACGTCCAGCATTTTCATCTCCCCATGCTGACAGTGGCAGGTGTGGACATAACAGTAACACTGCCACCACGTAAGCTTTGTTAAACAAAATGCACACTCTCTGCTGATATTAAACAGCACCTTACAAATTTGGGCATTCGCCCCGGAAAAACCAGAAGGGGATCATGCACAGGTATATGCCATCACCAGTGGTGGGCTTTTCTCTGTGTTTCCTCTCTTACTTCAGACGTCACTTCCGTACTTGCTGTATTCCATGACAGCGCCCCTTCCTCGAGAAATTCTCCAGCTTCAGCAAACTCTTTTGTCAACCCACCAGCTCCTGCACCTCAACCTATCAACTTCAATGTGGTTCTGACAATATTTTTTTCTGATTGTAATGTGCATCATGGTGAGTGTCAAACTTCAAATCCCCTGTCCAGCCATGAACTTACTCCATCTGACTCCCAATCCAAACTTTTATCTGTCCTTCCACTGTCCACATCATTACCACCGCCTTCATCTTCTTCCTCCGATTGCTTTCCTCTCTCACCACTTTTATCACAAACCTCTCCACCTCCTTTAAATCTCCTGTACATGCGCCTGTTCAATGTGCAGTCTGTTTGTCCAGGTGGCAATACTGACTACGTTTCTGACTTTATCTCAGAAATATGCATAGATATAACCTTTCTCATTGAAACATGGGTAAAACCAGAAGGGCCCGAGCCAAAGATAAAACATTTATGTTTATCTCAGAAAAGAGTGCACTGACAGTGACCTACCACCTACAACTGGTGTGTTAACTACAATCAAAGGCAGGTGAGGGTGCTTATAATAATAATAATAATAATAATAATAATAATAATATATGGAATTTATATAGCACCGAATCTTGTAAAACAAACAAATCAAAGCGCTTGCACTCAAACTATTTATGCGCATGCAACTTTACTCAAATATAATAAATAACATATTTCAAATGTATGCACGCGTACGTGCACACACACACACACACACACACACACACACACACA
>CM054155.1:12898119-12915619 GCA_028751875.1 Rapana venosa
CGAACGTTCAGACAGCAACTATTGTTGTCTGTTATATGAGTGGATATGTGTTGCGCTGCCGTTAGGCGCCTGTCAAGTCAGGTCCAGCCAATCCGAAATCAGCACAAGAGAGAAATATCATGTTTTAAGTCTTTCTTGAGAAAAAGAAAACAGGCAGGAGAAGGGACCAAGAAGCCAGAAAACAGACCAGGAGGAGGTGACAGGAAGTCTCAAGCCCAGGCTGTTTACCTATAGAACGTCCAACGGTTCAATAGCAACTTTAATACTGAATCTCTGTTCTAATGTGATTTAAATGTTGGAAAGAGAACAAATTTATACCACGCAGATTTAGCCGTAAGCCATCAGCAAGCTTAAAGCT
The DNA here is from genome assembly GCA_028751875.1 of Rapana venosa. Taxonomy (NCBI): domain Eukaryota; kingdom Metazoa; phylum Mollusca; class Gastropoda; order Neogastropoda; family Muricidae; genus Rapana; species Rapana venosa. The sequence continues at coordinate 12,898,478 of CM054155.1, forward strand.
TATCATCTGAGCTGTCTCTATCCTCTTGTTCACCCTATTGCAATGATTGATTTGTAGCTGTCAGATGTACATCGTTTGTCATCCTCACACACTGTTACTTTCAAGCAGAGTTCAGTCTCTCCAAACGGCAATGATTAGATAACCAAGCTAACCGTCTGACTGCTGTGACAGGTAAATCAGGAAACTGTGTCTGATTAATTATGAATCAACAACTCAACATGTTAAAATTATATTATGGGCACCAAAAAGGGTAGTCAAACTTAAGTCTATGCAGACACACCAGTCCTGTTCTTCTTGTCATTCTATATAGGGCGGGGTGGTTACAATAAATAAAGGAGTGAGTCCTCAAGTCATTGGCTTCAGTTTAGGTGGCACATTATGGAATCGCTATGGAATCTTGGCCGTCCATCAAGTCAGCTTGGGGACAGGTCTGCCAGTGTCTTGATCCCTTTGGAGCATGTGGCTATACAATCATGGAAGTTGTGCCTGTCTGTCAGGTCCCCTGAGAGTGCGGTGGGTTGCAGAAACACACACGTGCCCATCATGCATTCAAAGTGTCAATCCTGCTTCAGATTATGCTTTTGTGAGAACATCTACTCTGAACCAGGCCAAAAGTCGCATCAGCTATTGAAGCAGGCAAAGTGCCAAGGATTACACTAAAATATGCTTTGAAATGTTAGAATTGTCTTCAAAGTATGAACAAAACAAACCCCTGTATTCTTCACTAAAGGAAACATTTTTCTTTGAAGCTGGAGCATGGCTGCCTACACGGCGATGTACTGGAAAACAGCTATGCACGTACATGACATTGTCATCTCTTGTGTACTTATAGACTCACGACAAATCCAAGATGTGATGAGTGAGACAAGAATGCATGCATAATGCAATTGATCTCCAGAGTATGTAAGCTGAGGAACGTCTAACAACAACATGGACAATAACATTACCGTCTGCTTTTTCTTAGATTTTCTCTCAGGCGTGAAGTAGCTACAGTGTGGGGTACCCAGATGGCATGACATTAAATAGCATTGAAAATGTGAAATTTGAAACAGCCCTCACCGGTTCCTTTCAGTCTTATCTCTGTTTTGACGGTTAGAGTAGGGTTTATTCATTAGATGGTTGGTTTACAGCCGGATTGGCTGGCTGGCCCGCCGGTTGATTGGCTGGCTGGTTGACTTTTCGCTGTGTTCATTGGTTTGCTGGCAGCTTGGTCAGCTGATAAGTTGGCTAGCTGCTTGTTTGCTTGCTTGTGTTCATTTTTGTTTGTTCCTCGGCTAGAGCTACGTGTTTCACCACTAGTGAGATTTCACGTATGCAAAACGTGTTGCCCACCACGAAGGTAGCCGCATTCCGATTTTAGGGACGTACCTTGGGTACGTTCGTTTTTCCGTATCCCACAAAACACTGATATGAATTACGGGATCGTTAACGTGCATATTTGATATTCATACACTTAGGGAATTAAGGCGCTGCCAGGTCTTCACTTGGAAGTGATCTGAGAGATCATAAACAACATCCCCAACCTCAATTCACCAATCACTGCCTAGATTCAAACCTTCGACTTCATAGGCCCATGGTGTTCAAAGTCGAACGGTCTTAACCACTCAGTTATGGCGTCCGTCACTCTGTGTTACAAAATAATGAAGGCATGTCATTGTTTATCTTTGTTCATGTTTATTTCTTTTCCTCTGGCGCAGATGTTTATTCTTTATTCTTTTATTTCGAGGATAGTAGAATAAGCATTCGTGTGCTTTTTTCAGCCAGTCCCCGTGTGCATGCAGTTGTGTAAATTTTGTAATCCGCTCCCACCGGCACACAATGGCCTATTCTTCCAAAAAGCGGAACAGGTTTTAACGTGTGCGTAAAATGTTCTGCATGCGTTCGCACACGGCACCTCGGTTTATAGTCTCATCCGAAGGACTTTTGGAGGAGAGTGGAGTCGGCACTGATGTTAACTCCAGGGGAAAAAAATCCTCTTGAACGGGAATCGAACTCGGGTCAGCGGAACACGAGCGTATCACGCTAGCCACTAGGCTATCCCGTACCCCCCTAATCCTTTTTTTTTCACTTCATGAGGACAGTTGCTTGTAGAGTTAACATTAGTGCAGACTCCACTCTCCCCTAAAAGTTCTTCGGATGAGACTATAACCCGAGGTCCCGTGGGCGAACGCAGTCAGATGTATCATCACTAGTCTCCCTGCCCGTGGTTTGACAGCCAGACAAGCCCGTGTCTTTGGGGTGCTCCTCAGCAGCACACAGACTCATCCGTTTTTGCACTTCGTAAAGACAGCTGCTTTTGTAGATCTCTGCTTATGTACGTACGCAAAAGCAGCGGAGAACGAAGAAAAATATATTTTGAAAAAACACACACACAGCGGAAGCTGTCTCGCACTGTTATTTTTGTGACATGGCGGTTTAAAGAAAAGAAAAGCATCTGGGTTGATTAGTCTTGAAGATTTATAGAACCTTGTTTCCTCTCTACGCTTTGGTTTTTTTTCATTATTTTTTGGGATGTGTATGTTTACTGTACAATTGAAGTCGTTGTGGATAAGGTTGTTAATTTGTTTGTTTCCTTTTCTTGTGAACTGTCTGTGTGTGTATGTCTCTCTCTCTCTCTCTCTCTCTCTCTCTCTCTCTCTCTCTCTCTCTCCTCTCTCTCTCTCTCTCTCTCTCTCTCTCGCTCTCTCTCTCTCTCTCTCTCTCTCTCTCTCTCTCTATATATATATATATATATTATATATATACATACATATATATATACAAATCTCTGTCTGTATGTCTGTCTGTCTGCCTGCCTGTTTGTCTCTGTCTGTCTTTCTGTCTTCCTTCGGATGAGACTATAAACCGAGGCCCCGTGTGCGAACACATGCAGAACATCTTGCGCACACGTTAAATCCTGTTCCGCTTTTCGAAAGAGTATGCCATTGTGTGCCGGTGGGAACAGATGACAAAATTTACAAAACCGCTTACACACGGGGACTGGATGTAAAAAAGCACACGTGTGCTTATTCCATTATTCTCGATATAAAAGAATAAATTAATGAATAAATAAATAAATAAATATCTGCCTGTCTGTCTGTCTGTCTGTCTCTCGCTCCCTCTCTCTCTCTCGTATCCCTAACGGGCGGGGACTGGATGTAAAAAAGGACATATGTGCTTATTCATTATCCTCGAATAAAAGAATTTGTCATTGTCATTGTCATTGTCTCTCTCTCTCTCTCTCTCTCTCTCTCTCTCTCTCTCTCTCTCTCTCTCTCTTCTCTCTCTCTTCTCACGCGCGCGCGTGCTGTGTGTGTATGTGTGTGCGTGGGTGTGTGCGGTCACACACACACGCACACGCACGCGCACACACACATATTTTCTCCCTCTCTGACGATCTCACTTCGTCCTCTTTTAATGTTCATTGTTGCTTTTGTCCTCTGTCCATTGTTTGTTATTTCTGTCTCCTGTCCGTTGTTCCTTTTCTGGCTTTGTTCTTTTTTAGGCTGTGTTCCTTTTCTGTACTCTGTTCATTGGGTTTTTTTCTGCTCTTTCCAATGTTTTATCTCTTCTGTTCATTGTTTTTTTTTCTGTCTGTTTTTCAGTGTTCCATTTACTTTTTGCACCCATCTTTCTGGTTAAGAAACAAATCTGCAATTATGGCTTTGTTATTGCCCCTCTTGGTTAGATAGATGTACGTGTATGACAGCTGTAATTTTCATACAGTCAACAACTTGACAGTATAGCATGTTGTAATCAACGTGGCGCAGTGTAATGCAAGCTCATTGTTTTTGTTTTTTTTAAGATTTGGGTTTGAAAACTAGAGTTGATGTTGTTGGGTGTTTTAAAAGTTATCCAGAAGATATACATTAAATTTGTTATCTCACTACACCGAGGAATAAATGTAGGTACACTTCGGATGAGAAAATTGCTTGTATGGATGTTTTCAAATTACCTTGCCTTTGAAGCAGCCGTACCTCGCCTTCAGAGGATTTTTTTCGTATTGATGGAGGGTGCATGTTGTTTTTGCCAAGAGCTTGTCATGGATGAAACCGTAATATTCCAAAGCATGACAGTAGTTTGATGTAGGCCTTGGCTTCAGTAACGGACACAGACATTTTTGTAACCTAGACTCAGGTCTTGCATTTGCAAGCTATATTCGCTTGAGAATCTATGTAGGTTTGTGTATTGTTGTTTTGTTTTGCTTGTTGTCTTGTTAGTAGTTTTTGTTTGGTCTATTGGTTCTTGTGATGTGTATTTGTATGCAAATTTGAGAGCACAACTTTCGTGTTCCGTTTGTTTTTAAAACTTAATATATACTTATTCATATGTAAATGTATTCATGGATTTTTTGCATACTTCCTCATGAATAAATTACGGTAAAAAGGGGAAAAAAAGAACAGGAATAGTTAAGCAGAATTCAACCAAAAGAAATGGAACAAGAGCAGCCAAAAATAAAGAATTCTTTATTTCTGTTTTCCTTTTGCGTTTGTGTTTGCTTTACGTTATCTTTTATAACTCCTTCAAAACTGACTTTACTCATTGTTATGCTTTTCGTAAGCCGCAACAACTGTTCTATTGCGACAGTTATGTGGACTACATGTTTTGATTTAGAACGGCTATTTCGTCCGTTTGTATGTTTTTACTTTGTCTTTTGTTTAGATTCAAGTTTGGTGTGTGTTAGAGGGCTGTAAGTATAGTGCAGCTGCATCGAATTAATTTCCTTGTATCTTGAAAAACGCATTTGAAAACAGAATTCCTAATCAGACTGATAATTTCAGTCTATCACATGTATCCTAAACATTATCTAATATGTTTTCAAAAGTTATACACAATTAAAAAAACGGAGCAAGGAATGAATAACTGGTACAATCCACTTTATCATCATACAGATAAATATCGTGAGGAATCATTCTTGTACTTTCCTTTTGCTTTATTCAGAATAATATATTGATAAGTTTCATGCTGTAATTGGGTACCTGCCTCTTTAGGGTCAGGGAAGGTAAAACAGTGAGGGAGAGGAGATGGGCGCCGCCCTCAATACGCTGGTCCCTAGAGAAGTTGAGGTCTCTGATGCCTCGCTCCCCTACGACCTTATAGGTTATGGGACACCTTTACCTTTTAAGTTTCATGTCATGCATAATCTTTTGCTGCAACATTCTGGTAATCTAGATCAGTGGTCTGGGAGGGCTGCAGAAGACCGTAGAACTCAGCAGAGGCAGAGAAAGATGGCGAACCCTGGTTGCATTACGTGGAGCTTCTAATGTTGACAGGGGCGATGGAAACAGCTGAAAGTTGACGCTCTGGTCATTTTAAAAGTATTTTTGTGCTTCAAACCTTGCTCAGTTTGTTTTTTAGACTGTTACTTACTTTTCTCTTTATAAAACACCCATATACTTGTGCGATTCAAGATTTACCGTTCAATAAAGAATGTCTCTTACATTGTTGGTTTTTGTTTGCTTAATTAAGTAACGTTATTTCATACAGTGGAATGCAAATCCGAAGGTCATGTATAATCGTTATATAAAGAGAAAAACCAGTTACATGTTGATTTTCAATGAGAATCATCAAATCTAACTGGCCTTGTAAACATGTGTATCTATTTAAGAGAGGATACTTTGATTTTATTTTCAAGCACATACATTATCTTGCATGTTTTTATCAGTTGTCCTTCTTTCGGGTGTTGCAATGAAGAAAGCAAACAAACAACCCAAAAACAAAAACAAAAAAACCTAATAAGCTGTCTCACTTTCATATCTTTGTGAAACAAGTTGAACACCTGGTCAGAATGACAACTTGCAAGAATTATCTTTTTATCCTCGGTTACATTTTTGCCTATCCGATCGCTCTTTTTCCCCCTTCAGGTAGCCGCATTCCGACTTCGGTGATACTTGCAAGAATTGTTTTCCTGAATAGTTTTTACAACAACGTTGTTTATGTTGGTACTTTACCACTTTATGCCCGACATCTTCCAGACTCTTTAACATTTTTTAATCTCTTTCAGGAAAATGTGTTTCCAAAATATTCTCTCCCTTTACACACGTTTCGGATCTCTGATAATAAACAGGCTAAAAAAGAAACAACAAAACAAATAAACATAAAAACGTAATTTGCAATATGCGTCGTTGTGTGATTTTCCTGTGGACTTGAAAAACCGTAATCTGGAAAACAAAGGTAATTGTTTTTATACAAACTAGTTTAAAGAGTTATGCATGCCTCTGCTTCTGCTTCACTGCATGATTTGTAGGTCTACTTTTTCTTCACATGAATCAACCGTCAAACAAGCTTTCCTTCCGAAAAAAAAGAATAAATGTGCACAACCGTGTCGTAAACTGTTTATGACACTGCAGATTTATCGGCATACAGTCGGAGTTGTTATTGTTCATGGGAAATGGGGTCACCGCTAGTGAAGCGTCACTTCCGCTTTCTCTGCCCTGTCAGGGTATAATATGTCTGTTTCCCTTTCAGTGTGTCTTATTCCGTAAAACTGTGTCAGGGTAAACTCTCTTGTTGCCTTAGAACCTTTAACCAGCGCAATTGCATGTTGCACCTATATTCACGTTTTGTTTCCTCATCTCCAAAGACTAGCATCCAGACCACCTGTCTGTCTGTCAGATGGTGAAAGGAAGAGCTATAGATGGAATTTCAACTTGCAACTTTTCACTCTCAAGACAAGTGTTGTACCTCTACTTTTTTAAAATTCTTTTTTATCGAGGATAATAGAATAAAAACGTATGTGCTTTTTACATCCAGTCATCGTGTGTATGCGGTTTTGTAATTTCTGTCATCTGTTCCCACCGGCACACAATGGCCTACTCTTACGCAAAGCGGAACAGGATTTAACGTGTGCACAAGGTGTCCCCTAGACCACGTAAGCCCCATACCCCAGAAATCTTGCGCACACATTAAAACCCGTCCCGCTTTTCGGAAGAGTAGGCCATCGTGTGCCTTTGGGAACGGATGACAAAATTTACACAACTGCAATAACACGGGGACTGAATCTAAAAAAGCACATGACTGCTTGTAACATTATCATAAAAACACTTTCCAATCTGCAATGTTTCTGTTGGATTATGTTTGGTGTGTATTGTTTTGTTTCCTCTTGTTCGTAAAGCGATGTGGGCTGCCTCTTCATAGGGGCAGGAGAGCGCTCTAGATATCGTCGTCGTCATCATCATCATCATCATCATCTGCAGCAGCAGCAGCAGCAGCAGCAGCAGCAGCAGCAGCAGCAGCAGCAGCATCCGATCGTCGTCGTCGTCATCGCAGCAAAAGCAGAAGCATCATCATTATCATCATCATCTTCTTCACCACACTATCATCATCATCAGCAGCAGCAGCAGCAGCAGCATCAACGCATCAACAACTTTATCTTCGTCATCATCATCATCGGCGTCATCACTGCAGCAGCAGAAGCATCATCACATCATCATCTTTACACAACCTTCACTATCCTCATCATCATTCATCATCATCACATCATTCATCATCTACAGCATCGACGTCATCGGACACATTATCCTTCGTCGTCAATTGTCATCATCATCATCTCGGTCGTCGTCGTCGTCTTCATCACCATGATCGCCAACATCACCATCACCATCATAACCCACATCTAACCTTCATCATCATCACAGCAGCCTCAGCAGCACAGCCAGCACAAACGCCTACCCCTCCCCATCTCACCTCATGCTTCACATCAGCATCAATACAGTCCATTTAATAATTCAATACAATATAACATAAATAGTGGCATAACCATTCAAGGCAATACAATACAATTGCATTAAAACAACAATACAATACAATGAAAGCCCGACAGCCGACACAATCATAACAGTGTCGCTTACACTTTCTCGCCTTTGTTGTCTACTTCCAATCTTTAAATGTCAGTGTGGCAGATACCTTTTATCTCTAAACTGTCTTCTTGCAGTCAACACGTCATTGAAATGACTTCATCATCATCTTGATACGTTGCGTAGTACTTAGTGTAGTTGCTGTCCTGCTGTTATGTTAAAACCACACCACAAACAACAACAACAATATAGAGCATGAAGTCCAAGCACACATGCATTACGACATTCTTTAAATGATAACAAGAAATCCAAGACGGACACTAAGTTTTATGCGACCTCTCTTGCAAAGTTGTTATCTAATGCCCCAGTACTCGGACGCCCCCTCCCCCTAAAAATACTACAATAAAATAACACACACACAGCACACACACACACACACTCCACCACACTACTACACACACAGGTAAGATTAAGCAAACACACACGCCGCCACACACACATACACACACACGCACGCACACACAAAAACACCACACACACACACACACACACACGAACACTCACACACAGGTATCATAAGCAAAAACGACGCACGCGCACACACAGGCTTACACTTCTCACACACAGAGGTACACATAAGCAAACACTCTCACATAACACTCACACGCATGCACACACACAACACGCAACTCACTACACATACACACCCACTTGCGCGCCGCGCAACACACACACACACACACACAAAACACGAACGCACACACTCGCGTTCTCTATTATTGTAACACTTTATCTTTGGTCTAATATCAACCTTGATTGATACATACTTAAATTAAAGAAAGAACCGACCACACACAAACACACTACACACACACACAATCAAACACCCACCACTAACACACTCACAAACACACACACACACACAACACACACACACACACACAATCACACACACACACACACACACACACACACAACGCAGCGCGCGCTCACGCCCCAACCCTACCCCCTCCCTAATACACATATACACACCAAAGCTGAAAGTACAAAGCACATTCCATTCACTTGAAGAATGTGTTTTGCCTTATAGGAGGATGGGGGGGTGGGGGGGCGGGGGTGAGAAGAGAAGCATAGGCCTGGGAGGACACTGAGGGAGTGAGGGAGGTTTGTGTAATGGGCTTTTGTTTTCTGTCTGATGAGTTTTGTGGCTTGACTGGTTGGATGGCTGGCTGTATGGCTGGCTGTCTGGTTGCCTGGCTGCTGGCTGGTTGGCTGCTGACCTGAACTGACTGGTTCTGCTGGTTGTTTGTCAGATATGTTGAACTGACTGGTGCTTGTGTTTGGCTGACTGGTTGGCTGGCTGATTGGTTGCCGACTGGCGACTGGTAGGACTTGGCTGGCTGTTGGTTGGAGACGAATGACTCTTGTTAGTTGGGTGGGCTGGTTGCTGTCTGGCTGGCTGGTTGATACGCTTGTCAGTTGCAGCTTGGTTGACTGGCTGATGGTGGCTGATTGTTGGTTGCCTGACTGTTAATTGGATGACTGGTTGGCTGGCTGGCTGGTTGCCGGCTAGCTGATTACGTTGTCCTCGATTGTTTTGCAAGGAATGGTAGCAACTATTTTTGCAACCTCTCATCTGTCTAACGGGTTCATGCTGTCGCCATTTTTGTTTTGTCTCTGTCTCTCTCTTTTTCTCTGTGTCTCTCTTTGTCCTCTCTCTCTCTCTCAGTCTCTGTCTCTGTCCAGTGCTGTGTCGCTTCTTTCTCTTCTCTGTCTCTCTTTATCTCTCAGTCCTCTTTGTCTGTGTCACCTCTCTGTCTTCTTGCTCTCGGTCACGTTCCTTCCCTGTTCCCACTCTCTCCTCCTCTCTCTCTGTCATTTTCAATCGTCTTTTATGTCAGAGACTGCGGCCTGCACCTCTGTCCTCTGTCCCTCTGGTCTCTGTCTATGTCTCTAGCTCTGTCTCCCTGTCTCTCTGTCTGTCACTCTCTTGTCTCTCTCAATCTCTCTCTCTCTCGTATCTCTCCACTTCTCTCTCTCTTCATGAGTCAATCTCCATTCTCTCTCTCTACTCTATCTTCTCTCTCTCTCTCTCTCGCTCTTTAAGTGTTTGTATGTGAGTGTTAATATTTTTTGTGATGGCAGTAATGAAAAAAGACAGTTGTTTAAACCTAACTTTCCTTTACCCTCAATAAAGAATAATTTTACTTGACTAACACTCAGATATATAATTATATATCATCATCAGACCCGTGACCCTGGCGGTCGGGGGGAGTACTGAAGAGAAGATGCGTGGGTACGCCTCCTCATCCATTCACGGTCCTCGCTCTGCGCAGGTAGTGCCGAGTCGATACACCTGTCCATTCTCTGATGTTTCCATCCATTACTTGTTCTGTCTTCCCTCCTCTGCCACCATTCGAGTGTTCCCTGCAGTAATGATTTTGGCAGAGTATGTTGCGGGTGGACGCGGAGGCCGAACATGTCAGCTTTTTCTCTGACGATGGTGAGAAGGGGTTCCTGTGGACCTTGCCAGCCGTGTATTGACTCTGACAATTCGTTTGTCTTCGTTCTCTCCAGGATATGCCAGTAATGTTTCTATGGGCATTTTGTTTCGAAATGACTGGATTCGCTTTGCGGTTTCAGCAGTCAAAGTCCAGGTTTCACTTCCCTGTACAGCAGGCTCGACCCTGAATTATGAGGGCTTTGTAAGCTTTAGTTTGATTGGGAAACTGATCTCTTTACTTTTTCCCAATGGTGGTGAGTTTTTGTCGTTTTGGGGAAGATGTTGCCAATGGCTATTCTGACTTTGATTTCTGTCGTCGATCACGCCCGTCCTGATTTGTGAGTGTTAGCCCGAGTATTTAAAAAGCGTCTACACTCCTCCAGTGTTTGGCCGTTCTTGTAAATTTTAGCGTGCATTGCTCTAGCTGATCATCAAGTACTTACTTTTCTCCGAGCTCACACTCCATCCCATATGCACCAGCTCCTGTTCTCAAGTCTGGTCGTAAGATCTTGCAAGCTTCTGTGTTACTTCCCGCCCATGAGGTACAATGTTCATCGGCAAACCGTAATGTTGTTGAGGGGGTCTGGCCGCCATGAGATGGTAGGGTGGAAGTCATGGGATGGTCCCTCTCTCATTATGTTTTCCAAGAACATATTTGACAGGAATGGTGATAACAGCATCCTTGTCGGACCCCAACTGTGTTTTGAAGTAGTCTCCGACCTGATTGTTCAGAAGGACTGCACAGCTTGCAGTGTTGTATAGGTTGCTGAATGGTTCACTAGTCCTTCTACAATCCAAACTTCTGAGGACCTGCCCACAGGGGCCTTCGTGCCATACTCTGTCAAAAGCCTTCTTGAAGTCGATTGAAGTTGTGGACAGTCTCTCGATGTTGAAGATGTTTTTCTCATGATGTGGGCAGTTAAAAAATCTGTTGATTGTGCTCCTGCCTCCCTGAACCCAGACTCCCTTGTTCTCTTCAAGTGTTTCTTCTGCCTCCTTCTTGAGTCGATTCAAATAATAACGTTGAGCATTAACTTGCTGTCGTGGCTGATGATGCTGATTGTTCTTATAGTTTTGGCATTGGCGTATAATTCCCCTTCTGGGCAGGGTATGATTAGTGATTGTGTCCAGTTCTGTTGCCACTGTTTTGTCTCCCAAATCTTCTGACAATAGCTTTAACATATGTGGATGACTGTTTCGCCACCATCTTGAGCTCTCTGCTGGTATAATTGTCTGCTCCTGGAATTTCCTACTGGTAAGCTTGCGGATTGGCTTCGTCCACTTCTTTCCCATCAGTATAGGTAATGGGCAGGGTGCTCTTGATGTTGCGGGCTTTCTCTTCTATTATGCTCTTGTCAGTATGTATTGGTAGTTGACAGTTCTTACATATTCAGCACCACCTGTTCAATGCAGCGAGCTTTCTGTGAGGAGTTTCCGAGCTGTCTTCATGACTGATGATTGGGTTTGAAGTTGTTTTGTGAGTTTCTTCAGGGTGTCGTATGCCTTTTTATTACTTTGCGCCCACTTTCATGTTTTTTTTTCGTTCTCAACCATTGATCACTGATCCACTTCTCTCTGGCCTTAACATTGACTCTCACTGAGATTGTTGGCCTCTCCGGTTATTCTTTAAGGGGTTGGAAAGACCTGTTGGTTTCAGTGCTGCTTTTGTATCCAGAGGTCCAAGATGTCTTTGGTAGTCCATGGCTGGTGTTTTTTTTCCTTGACGGGAGAGTACCTCTCTGCTGTTTCTGGGGCTGTCATTAAAGTTGTTGGTGAGGTCATTGAGCATTGCCCCAGGAGGGTTTAAAATGCCGCAAAACGTCCGCCAACTTTAGTTGGGAAATTCCTCGACATCTGGATCTTTTAGTTTGCCACGCAAATTTGATACGTGGGGTTGCGGGCTGTTTGTTTTTCTTCAGCTTCATTTTGAATACCACAAAAAGGTCGTGGTCACTGCCTTGCGCTCCAGGGTATTCTTGTTCGGCTCTGTTGATGCTGGATTTGAAGCGCCCTGGTGTTAAATAAAATTATTGGTTATGGACTTGCCCCTTTGGGGCATGCCAGGTTGTCCCCCTTGCTGCTTGTGGGGATGAGGGTTTGGGAATGGGAAATTGTGGGTGCAGGCAAATCCAGCAGACGTAGTCCCCTGTGTTGGTTCCCCGTTCCAAATGACCAAATGTTGGGCCCCTTGGGTTTTAAGGGGTCAACCTCTTTTTGGGGTTAAAACCCCTTGGATGATGATGATGTCCTTCTTGGGGATTTTTTAATGGTCACTTCAAAATTTCATAAATTCTTTACTTCTTTCTGTATGGTTAAGATGGTGCATAGATTTGTAGTTGTGATGTTTTGGGGTTTGGCGAACCGGGGTGCTGTAATCCCGGAACCGGTGTACAGTGTAAGCACCCCACTACTTCCCCTTTTGACAATAAATGCCCCCTGTTGGTTGTTTTTTGGCCACGTACCGATCTTGTTGCCTTCTTCGTCATTCTCACCAAATCTGTCCATCTCCTTCTCCTAGTCCAAAATGTCCCCTTTATATCGGCTTGCTCATTTAGTTTTGATTTTTTTCCCCAGGTAAAGTTACGGGGTTCCCTTACCAAAGGGATTTTTTCTTAGGGACTTAAGTATTTTTTAACTCCCTAGCTGACTTGTCACTTCCCCCCTGTGTTTTCAATGGAAAGCGGGGGCGTTGGTAACCGGGCCCCCCGACCGATCCGGTTATTTGGCTTGATTTGTCTTTCGTTTTTTTTGTGGGCTTAGGTATTCCTTGGTGGGCCAATCTCCTCCCAATCTCCATATGTTTTGGGGTTTTTTTTATTGGGGTTTTCCCCCCACTCGACAGGTTTTATGGGGTTTCATGGTTTCCAGTAGGGGAAAGAACTTTTTGATGACCTACCTCTATATATATATATATATATATATTGGTCTTGCATTTTTTCTCTATTTTATTAGTTCTTTTCCATCAAACACACACGCGTAAGTGTGCTTAATTGTTATATGCATGAGTATATATACAAATGCAGATATCCATGCATTCCTGTGCTAGCTTTGCAAAATATGTGCAGATTCACTAATGTAACACAGCTGTCATTGTGATGGGTGGCGGCTGCTAACGCCGTGCTGAGCGATGCTGACAGTTAATTCAGGTAGACAGGTAAGACAGGTGAGACAGGTAGGACAGGTAAGACAAGTAAAACAGGTAAGACAGGAAAGACAGGTAAAACAGGTAGGTCAAGTTAGACAAGTAAGACAGGTAAAACAGGTAAGACAGGTGAGACAGGTGAAATAGGTAAGTCCGGTAAGAAGACAACTGAAGGCACATGTGACTGTTGGCCTGTATGCTGATGTGTTTCAGTGTTGGCTCAGGTCCCCAGCGACATCAGCATCAGAGTCTGCCCTTCAGGAACGCACAAGTGTGGGTTTGTTCCCTGCAGACTTGTCCAGTGCCCGAACCATCCCACAGCCGTATGCAAGTGAGTTGTCCTGTCACCGTTGCGGTGCGTTCGATGTTCTCTTCCCCTCTCTTCTCTTCTCTTTAACGTGCATGCTAGATATTTTAAGTTTAGACTATGTAGTATTCCAGTAATATTTCTGCAATTACATTTTTGCATTCTAAATATACAAAACCAACCAAAAGCAACAACAACAACAAACAAGGAGCCAATAATAAAGACAATGATCCCTTGTATAAGAGAAAACAAAACAGACAGACAACGAACCAACAGGGAAAAAAAGCAACGACTTTTGCCATGCCAACACCTACAATTGAAGTAAAAACAGGTTTCCTGGGCAAAACAGGAAAACATCAACCTGCTCACAGCTTTCTATCATAAACAGTCTATACTTCATGTAACAAAGTTAAACAGAGGAAGCTTCGAAGAACTATAAGAATAAACTATAGCTAATTGAATAGAAAGATTTGAAAGTAAAAAAATTACCTAATTTTTCTTTTCTTCCTTTTTTTTTCTCAAGAGATTGAAGCAGGGAGGTAACCCATTTCTGTTACGTCACAGCAAAACGCACGTCAGCCAGACACACGTCAGCACAATTCAGATCACGAAATTAAAAAAAACAACCAAAAGGCTATTTTCCATGTGTATTCATTTCATCATTGCTCTTTCTGTGTACAGGAACTACAGATGTGGAGAGTTATGCGAGGCAGAGTTTTGGGTGAATAACACTGTAGAAGTGACCAAGTCCTGTGACTTTCATGGAACTGGGTCAGCTGACAACCTGTTTAACGCCGTGTTTGGATCAGGTAACTCTGTTGTACAAGCAATCAGGATTTATGAAAAAAAAGTCTTCATCAATTTTACTTAAGTGCCTTTTCTTTCTGTTAAGTTCACACACTTTTACCTCCTATCCCTAAGAAAATTGATGATTCCAATGAACACTGTACATACATACATACAAACACACACACATACATACATACATACATACATGCATGCATGCATACATACATACATACATGCATACATACATACATACATGCATATATGTATATATATATAGTGAGAGCTAAACAGATACAGATACATTAATAGCTTGAAAATACATATAAATATATTATACTATTATAAAGAAAGAGAATATATATATATATTTATATATAAATATATATATATATATATATATATATATATATATTTATATAACACCATCAGCAACAAAATAACAAAACCACCCACACTCACCACCCCCCCAACACACACAACCACAACAAAACAACAAAATACAAAACTTTCAAAAAGAATCCATCCCACAACTAACCCCCCCCCCCCCCAACACCCTCCCCATCCACCCCCCCCCATCCCCAAAACACACACACCCACAAAAACCCCTTTTTGTTTTCCTTTTACAGACCCCAACGCCCAGCAGCAGCTAGGGGCTGCCCTGGACCTGCCCCCGGCCATGAACCCCAACCCCCCTCCCCCCATCCCCAACGCCAACATCAACCCCATCGTGGACAGCCTGCTCAGCACCATCGACCTCAAGTCCCTCAGCATCCCGGGCATGGACCTGTCGGCCCTGGGCGGCAGCAACCCTTTCGCCCCTGGGGCCAAGCCCGGGCCCTCCGCCAAGCCCGGCGCCAGCAGGAACCCCAGCCCCAACCCCAGCGCTGACCTCAGTCTGGGTGCGAAGCCAGGTGCCGGCTCTTTTAGCGTTGTTCAGGCTCTTTTAGCGTTACGTTCAGGCTCTTTTAGCGTTACGTTCAGGCTCTTTTAGCGTTACGTTCAGGCTCTTTTAGCGTTACGTTCAGGCTCTTTTAGCGTTCAGGCTCTTTAAGCGTTACGTTCAGGCTCTTTTAGCGTTCAGGCTCTTTTAGCGTTCAGGCTCTTTAAGCGTTACGTTCAGGCTCTTTTAGCGTTCAGGCTCTTTTAGCGTTCAGGCTCTTTAAGCGTTACGTTCAGGCTCTTTTAGCGTTCAGGCTCTTTTAGCGTTCAGGCTCTTTTAGCGTTATGTTCAGGCTCTTTTAGCGTTACGTTCAGGCTCTTTTAGCGTTACGTTCAGGCTCTTTTAGCGTTACGTTCAGGATCTTTTAGCGTTCAGGCTCTTTTAGCGTTCATTAACGCTAGCCAGCTGTTAGTTTAGGGTACTGCTGGGAGGGAAGAGTTGGAGTGTGGTGTTTTGTAGGCAATTAGAGCTGAGTTGAGTGGTGTGAGGGTGTAAAGGGGTGGGTTTAGTGGGTGGGTTTGGTTGGGGGGGGGGGGGGCTGTAACTTGTTGTGTTGTATTGTTTGGTATGGTATGATATTGTATTGTATTATCTGGTATTGTTTTGTGTTGTGTTTTACTGTATTGTATTGTATCGTATTGTGTTGTATTGTGTTGTGTTGTGTTGTGTTGTATTGCATTGTATTGTGTTGTATTGTAGTGTATTGTGTTGTTTGTGGGACGTTGCTAAAGCAGGTCTTCTTTGATGCTGCTAACTGTTAAGTTCCTGCTATGAATAAAGAGTTGAGCGTTTTTGTTGGTAAGCGAACAGTGCTGGTTTATTGCTGTAAGGTGTGAAGGGGTGGAGGGTGGAGGGTTGGGTTGGAGGGATAGCTTGTTGTGTTGTATTATTGTTTTTGTCGGGTATTTATTGTGTTGTGTTGTATTGTATTGTACTGTCTTTTTATTGTCTGGTATTGCATTGTATTGTATTCTATTGCATTTGTGGCCCACTTGCTAAACAAGTGCGCTCTTAAGTTCAGGCAATGACGAATGAGTTGAATTTTTGTTTGTAAGCAAAAGAGCTGAGCTTATGCGTAAGGTGTAAGGTTTGGGAGTGGTGTGTGTATGTGTGTGTGTGTGTGGGGGGGGGGGTAGAGGAGGGCCGGGATGGACTGTGGGGATGGTGTGTTGTGTGTGTGGTGTGTGTGTGCGTGTGTGTGTGGGCAGGGATGGAGGGTTTGTGTGACGTGTGTGGGGGGGGGGGGGGGGTGCTAGTCTTTGTATTGTATTTCATTTCATAGTATTGCAGTGCAGTTCATTGCATTGCATTACATTGCATTGCAGCGCATTGTATTGTATTGTGTATTGTATTGTATACCACTTTAAGTCAAGGCAGAGTTCTCTGCAAGAAATTCGGGCTGCTCTCCCTGGGGAAGGTGTGTCCTATCTCCACAAGAGCAGCGCCACCCATTGTTTCTTTGCTTGATTGTCTTCATGTGTATTTGTTTCCTCATCAGATTGGCTTTTTTCCACATGATTTTGCCACGGACAACTTTCTCGTTTCCATGGGTTCTCATACGTGAGCTAAATGCATGTCACATTCGGGACCTCGATTTCTAGTCTCATCTGAAAGACTAGCACCCACACCACCACTTATGGTTTAGTGGAAGGTGGGAAATATTTCGGACACCAACAGGAATTGAAC
>CM054155.1:12922416-12937416 GCA_028751875.1 Rapana venosa
TCATCTTCCCCTCTCTCTGTCTCTTTCTCTCTTTCTCTCACTCTCTTTCTCTCACTCTCTTTCTCTATCTATATATCTATCTCTCTCTCTCTCTATATATATATATATCTATACCTCTCTATCTCTCTCTCTCTATATATATATACATATATGCGTATGTGTGTTTGTGTGTGTGTGCGCGCGTGTGTGTACGCAAACGCACATGTGTGTGCGTGTAAGTTACCTAAAATACAGCTTGACAAAACGCAAAACTACACAATATAATTATAATATATGCTCGCCCAACATAATACCACGAATACGACTTAGCGAATACGACTTAAGCGAAGACTATACAACAACGCATGTTCACATAGGCACCCATTCCCCGCCTTCAAGGTCTACTGGTGTACTCACAGCGTCCAGCACTCTCCTGTGCATGTGGAATCTCAAGTAGTTGGGACTGGCTTCCGGCAGGTGGTCACTCCAGAACACCTGCACACAATCACCACCACCGTCACCACCTCTCTGAGTACTTATTTTATTTTTTTTTTTTTTATTCTTTTATATCGAGGATAGTGGAATAAGCACTCATGTGCTTTTTTACATCCAGTCCACGTGTGTATGCGGTTTTGTCAATTTTGTCATTTGTTCCCACCGGCACACAATGGCTTCTCTTTCGAAAAGCGGAACAGGATTTAACGTGTGCGCAAGATGTTCTGCATGCGTTCGCACACGGGGCCTCGGTTTATAGTCTCATCCGAAGGACTTTGACGTTCAGTTCGACTTTTTTGTCAAACTGGGAAGAAAGGGCGAGGCTGGGAATCGAACCCAGAACCTCACGGTTTACTTGTTGGCAGCAAACGTCTTAACCATCCTGCCACCTTCCTACCACATCACAATATAGCATTTCATGGAGAATACGAAATTCACTGTTTGCATTTACAACAACAACAAAATTAAAGGCCAATCTACCTTTTACTATGTTTATTTATAAAAAATGGTAACTACTAAGCTGTCATAAACTTTTTTTTACCATGTCATTTCCTTTAAATCGTGTGTAAACACATAATCGCCACCAACACCACCTTTTTTAGTACAACCTGCAAGTTATAATTATAAATAATAATAATAATAATAAAATAATAATAATAAATTGAACTAATATGCGCTATATCTTGCAAAGAGAAATCACAGGGCACGCAGAGAAGAAAGTACACTGGAACGTTCCATCAGTTTTATCTTCAAGGCTAATCTATCGTTTAAGACGTTCATTTATGAAATAATACATACCAAAATGCCATACACTTTTACCATGCTATTTCCTGTTTAAAATTGTTTGTAAACTTCAAAGTAGCTTTTTTTACAGTGCTAAAAGATAATATTCACCCATCTATCTATCTATCTATCTATCTATCTATCTATCTATCTATCTATCTATCTATCTATCTATCTATCTATCTATCTATGTAATATATAATCCCATTTTGACCGGCTGAATGTCGTACTTGTACGCTGTCTGCCGAAACACATCTTACAGTGTTATAAACTGTAAATGAATCGTCAAAACAGTTGCAAAGTCTGGACATTACCCATGAACTGCCAACATGAAATACCAATTAAATGCCAGGACAGAGTCTACAAACATCAAACATACTTGTTACAGACCTCAATTGTTTATACCGTAAGCTAAAATATCGCTGGTAACTGGCCAAGCAGAAATCAAAATGAATGAGAACGTATTGTTTGAAGCAAAGAAATACAAAACTTTTTTTTCCACATGAACATCCATTTCTACTATGCTGATAATAAGAACGTTTATATTGAAGCAAAATAACAGAACTACCAAAAGCAAGAAAAAGTTTCTTTTTTTCATTACGAAAAAACATATTGAGAAGACGCCTGACCAATACGAACCTCATTCAACATACATTTCATTAAAAAACACAACAACAACCAAACAAAAGCAAAACAAAGCAAAAAACATTCATATTCTCTCAAGAAGGAAAAAAAAGGGGGGGGGGGGATGGGGGAGGCGAGAAACGAACCTGGTACTTGAACACGGGCAGACCGTCGGTGTAGACAGGGGGCTGCCACTGCACGGTGACGTCCACCTGGCCACCCTTGTGCAGACGAGTCCTCACCTGGTCCAGGTGTAGCGGTGGGGAAGGCGTCAGGAATTCTGGTGCAGGTAAAAACCACACAGTTTCCAGTCAGCTTTGCAGAGAGACAGCTTCAGCAACAGAGGCTGACTGCTAAATGAGCAGTTGTCGACAAATGAGTCGACTTTGTCCATGCTGTCTGTCTCGTCACCGTCACCGTCACCGACCCTCAGATTCCGAATCCTTTGGGGCGCCTTCGAAGCTTTGTCAACCGCCTTTCTCCAGTCCTCTCGTCACTCAGCCACCCTCAGGGTGTCTCTAAGCTCAATGTCTCGGTGTCTATCTGTCTAGTTGATGATAATGAGCATACATGCGCATAAAAAGAAGCTATGCTCGATTATTCATGTAGACTGGCAAGTCGTTATGATTGGTAGGGAGAAAATTCGAAGTTATGAGCCTATCTGTTAGCAAACTTTAAAAAAAACACACATTTTTTTTCAAAATTCCAAAATTTTGCAAGCATGCACTAACTTTACAATGAACGTTATAATTTTGGCAGCTTTTGCAGTTTTAAATACACACACACACACACACACAACACACACACACACACACACACACACACACACACACCACACACACATATACACACACATTAACACTGTACTGTACTGGTGTTAAAAAGCAAATAAGTGCTTATTCCATTATCCTCGATATAGAAGATTAAAATAAATAAGAATTAAAAATAAATTAAAAAATTAACACACACACATTTTAATGTTAATGTGTGTAATTAGCAATGTGTATAACCCCATCCATCACCCCCCCCCCCCCCCCCCCCACACACACACACTTTCCGTCTAATATCACTAATTATGGAGAGACGTTAAACTGAAGAACTAAACACACACACACACACACACAACACACACACACGCACGCACACACACACACACACACAGAAGGGGAAGGGGAAGAAGAGAGAGGAGAGAGAGAGAAGAGAGAGAGAGAGAGAGAGACAGACAGACATACACACAGACAGACGACAGACAGACAGACAGACAGACAAACATAAATACAGACACAAAGAGACAGAGATAGAGACAGAGAGAGATGTACACAGAACACCTTTCAAGCCAGGGAAACAAACAGAATTATGGACTGACTTTTAATGTAGGGCGACACGCGGGAAAAGCCGCACGAGCCGTGACTGTTGACAGCCGCCACCATGAAGTGACACTTGGAGCCCGGGTAGATACCCGACGGGTAGCCCTGCAGTTTGGTGCGGGTGCGATCCGTCTGCAGACCCACAGAAATAATGATCACCCACTGTACATCTCTCTTTTTTGGAACAAACGCAACACAGACACCCAGAAAGTAAAGCATTGTAATGATATAGGCTTTCACATTGCAGCTATAAAATAACATGTTTTTTTTCCTCTAATATAATGTGCTCGAAAGATATATTTCTTTGCTTTAGTTGTGTTTGTGCAGCTTGTCACTAACTTTTGACATGATTAATTGTAGATTTAAAGAATTAGATATACTTACAGCTACTGTGTAGGTTATAGAAACACCTTTACCTTACCTTTACCTAGATAAACTAGCAAAATTGCTCAAGTTCCACACAAAAAACAAACAGCCTTTGTCAAATAATAAAGTACACGTGAACTTGTTCTGAAGTAACGGTAGTTTTATGGTATCTATTTTTTTTTACAAAAAAGAGAAGAAAAACATACTGTTTTGCCTAAACAGCAATTCAAAGTGTCTCTTCTCTTTCATATATTTTAACGTGAACGAAATACAGACATACAAACCAGATTGAATGCTGTCTTCTCTCTTTCTCAGTTGGCATAATTATACCATTTATTCTCAATGTATAGCGATATGACAACCGGTAGAGATGAATTACCTCCTGGTTAACATATTTCAAAATGAGAAGTTGATATCCAGATTACCCTTTTTACCACCTCTCGCTGGATGTTAAAATGCCCCAAAAATTTACTGCAGGCATTTCCTCAAATGGGTGATATATAAATTAGACCTGCGGTATGTGTTTTTGACTTTAAATAATAAGAAAAAACGCTAAATGAGAAAATTAAATCAGGCTGGAGTATGGCCATGATTAACAAGGGGAAGGGGAATCACTCGGAGCCTCTTGAAAGTAAAGAGTAGTATCCCATGGACCGCAAGACTGAAATTTTACTTATGAAAGGCACGAATTGCATTTCAGTCATGGAAGAAACCCTCTGTTTGAAGGGGAAATACATCAAAGTTGCTCAAAAAAAAGCCAGCTGAATTCATGACAATTAGTACAAAGTTGCTATCGGTCGCCTGCGCACGTACATACATGGGCAAACATAATTAATGTGTACGATAATTATGTGTCATTTGTATAGAAAGCAACATGTGTCGGTTTTCTATGGTGCTGTAAGATCTCTGATGGCATGCATGTGATTCGTTCTTTTATCCTTCGATGTTAAATCTCTTTGCTGGTAACCTAATTAAAGTTCTCTGAGTTCATAAAGTATTTGAATTTGACATAAACGCGCGCGCACACGCACACAAACAACACACACAGGCACACACACACACACAAACACACACACACACACGCACGCACATACACAGCACAACACAACATAACACAACACACACACACACGCACACACATGCATACACACGGACACACACACGCACACACACATGCACACACACAACACACACACACACACACAACACAACACAACACACACACATACACAAAAAACACACACATACACACAAAACACACTACACTACCCACCACAGAACTAACAGCCCCGGAGGTATACGGACACCACCAGCGCAGAATATAGACGACAGGAGAGCCGGCCCACAGCCCCACTGCCTGCTTGCTTTTGCTGCTGCTGCTGCTGCTGCTGCTGTCTGCCCCCTGGGATGAGTTGCCCAGGGACCATTTTATCATGACACCGCCGGTCTTCAGCATCTTGAAACTGATGTTGGTAGGGACTGGCGGTAAAACTGATAACAAACAAAATGAGGACACCATCATCGTCAGCATCATGACCACCAGCATCACAGGGCATGATATGTTGTCCGAGACCAAGCGTGTTTCTTTTAGGTTTGTTAAAAATATATATACGCGGGGGCATATCCGTATAAACAGCATTGCCATCTTTTTGGAAATTCTGTGCTAGGGATTCCCTCTTTTCTATCTCTGCCTTTGTTTCATCTACCGTCTTGACCCACTCTCTTATTAATTGTTTTTTGTTGTAGGAAGACTTAAAAGCTAGTGATTCTCTCCCACTTTTCCCAAAGTCCAACCCCTCGTCCACGTCGTGGGAAACGGAAACAGGTCAAGCTGGCTAACGGGGCTCTGGTGAAGCTGTGACTGGCCTAGCAAGCCGACAGTGGATTTATCAACTGCTAATAAAACTGAAAAGAGACACAAACGGATGGATACCAACGGAAAACGACCTCGCAATGGAAACGGACATCGAGATAGGAACAGTGACTACATTGGAACATGGAACATCTGCGGCCTAACAAACAAGGAACCAGAAATTGTGGAATTCATGACCAAAAGAAAGATCTCCATCATGGGCATTTCAGACACTAGGAAGAAAGGAGAAGGATCGAAAGAAATCCATTCAAACTTTGTTCTCATCTGGAGTGGAGTCAGGAAAGACCAGAGAGCAACGCATGGTGTGGGATTCATCCTACACCCAGACATAGCAAAGAATCTTATGAGTACAGAACACATATCAGAAAGACTGATTAAAATCGGTGTAAGAAAGTCCAACAAAATCATCCACTATATCCAAGCATATGCACCATGTAACGATTTGTACTCAGAAGAGGAGAAAGACTCATTCTATCAAGAGCTCTCCGACCTCATCAACAGCACCCCTGACAAAGAGGACCTGTATGTCATGGGTGATTTCAACGGCAGAGTTGGTGAGAGAAGAAACCCGTGGACAAAACATCTTGGACCCCACAGTGACCACAGAACACCTTGCAATTACAACGGGAACCACGTGCTGGAACTATGTGCAGAGCATGATCTGATCATCACCAACACCTTTTTCCAACACCGAGCCTCCCAAATTTACACCTGGTACAAATGGAACGATCTCAACATCTCGTCTCAAATCGACTTTATACTTGCAAGATCTAGAACACGTTACGCCATCAAAGACTCAAAAGCCATCCCCAATGCCAACCTTGACTCTGACCACAGGCCTGTCATTCTAGCCACCAGTACTCAGAAGAAGAAAATAACAACTGCTAGGAAGAACCAGCCTGAAAAAATCAACCTCCTCAAACTGGAAGAGAAAGAAGTGCAAGAACAGATTCACAGTGCTATTAAGGTGAAACTTGACTCCATTGATACAACACCTCTCAACATGGAGCAAGTCTGGGACACCTTCAAGCCAGCTCTCTTGAACACCTTAAGGGAAGTTTGCGGGACGAAGAAATGTGGAGGTAAAAACAGGAAAGCTACAGCTTGGTGGAACCAAGAGGTGAAGGAAGCCATCGAAGAAAAAAAGCAGCTATATAAAGCTTGGGCCAAGACCAAGACAGAAGAGGACTACGCCAAGTACAGAATCGCAAGAAGATATAGTAATCGTGTTGTGAAAGCCTCCAAAGAAAAATCTTGGGCGACTTATGGAGAGAAGTTAAGTGAAATTTGCAAGAACTCCCCAAGAGAATTTTTCAAAAGTGTGAAGACGATGAGAGTAAGAGATGAGCCATTTAATCCAACAACAGTAGTGAATGATGCAAATGGAGAGGCACTGCACAAAGAAGAGGAAATTCTGAAACGATGGGAAGATTACTTTAAAGATCTTTTAAACCCATCTGGAGTACAAGCTTCCAGCTCTCAATTCTCACCACGCTATAAAGACCAGTTAGAGCCCCAAATCCTTGAAGCTGAAACAAGAAAAGCAATTAAGACCAGCCCAAAGGGCAAAGCGGCAGGTTATGACGGCATAACAACTGAAGCCATCCTTGCATGCGGAGAAACGGGAGTTAAGTGGCTCACCATCATCTTCCAGAAAGCAT
This sequence comes from Rapana venosa, assembly GCA_028751875.1. Classification (NCBI taxonomy): domain Eukaryota; kingdom Metazoa; phylum Mollusca; class Gastropoda; order Neogastropoda; family Muricidae; genus Rapana; species Rapana venosa. The sequence goes on from CM054155.1 coordinate 12,929,565, forward strand.
GGGAAGAGAGGAAAGTACCAATGGACTGGCATAATGCAATAGTGGTGCTAATTTGGAAGAAGAAGGGCAGCAAGAGAGACTGCAGCACCTACAGAGGCATTTCACTTCTCAGCCATGTAGGGAAAATGTATGCAAAGATTCTGGAACAGCGCACAAGAGCCAAAGCAGAACACCTACTGAGCAATGCCCAGTTTGGCTTTCGGAAAGGAAGAGGGTGCACAGATGCCATTTTCGCACTCCGACAGCTGTGTGAAAGAGCCATCGAATACAACCAAGACCTGCATACAGTATTCGTTGACCAAGAAAAAGCTTTCGACCGAGTCAACAGAGACAAGCTCTGGAAGATCCTGGAGCAGTACGACGTGAAGGGGCAGTTGCTTGATAACATCAGAGCAATCTATGCCAACAGTATGAGCGCAGTCCGAACAGCCAGTGGAACATCCGACTGGTTCCCGGTTACATCAGGGGTCAGGCAAGGCTGCGTACTCTCTCTCCTTCTCTTCGTGATCTACATGGACCAGATCACAAAGGAAGCCAACCCAGATCTTGAGGCCCTGAACGAACTATTATTTGCTGACGACCAGTCCCTGATGAATCAGAACAAAGCAGCTCTTCAAGATCACAATGACCAACTCAACACAAGCTGCGAGAGGTATGACATGAAGATCACCAAAACAGAAGTTATGTCTGTCAGCAGAAATCCAGGAAAGCTGGACATCAACATCAACGGCACCCAGCTGAAACAGACCAAAGAATTTAAATACCTTGGCAGCCTCTTCACTGAAGATGGAAAATTGGACAGAGAGATAGAAACAAGATGCCAGAAAGCGAACGCAGTCAGTTACCAACTCGCCCCCCTTCTAAAACATTCCAGCATCCCAATGAGCACCAAGGCAAAACTCATCAACGCCATCTTCGTTCCAACACTCACATACCAGTGTCAGACATGGGCCCTAACAAAAGCCTTGGAGAGAAAATTGGTCACATGTGAAATGCGCTGCCTGAGAAAAGCTGTCAACAAGACCAGACTCGACAAGATCAAGAATGAGGTGATCAGAGACATGGTCGGACTAACACCAATTCTCCACCATATCGAACAACAAAGGATCAGGTGGTTTGGTCACCTCACTAGAATGCCGCCCAACCAACCAGCCCTACGGGCATACACCACCAAATTCAATGGCTGGAAAGCCAGAGGTAGACCAAGGAGACGATGGAGCGACTCCGTGGCTGACACCCTGCGAGCCCATGACCTGTCACTACATCAAGCCTCCCGCCTAGCTGCAGACAGACGTCTGTGTCTCCCCGCGACGCCGAAGGGCACCAGCGGAAGATGAAAGAAAGAAGAAGATTCTCTCCCACACCTCTGCACCCTCTTTACACATCTCTGCACCGCAGCGCGCTTTCGCTCATATGGCAACAACAATAGATGCTGCCTGAACGCTTGATGATGATGAAGAAGAAGAATGATGATAATGATGATGATGAAGAAGATGATGATGAAGTTGATGATGAAGAAGAAGATGATGATGAAGCATGATGACGAGAATGACGATAATGAAGACGAAGATGATGATGATGAAGAAGAAGAAGATGACGATGAAGAAGAAGAAGAAGAAGAAGAAGATGATGATGATCATGAAGATGAAGAAGAAGTAGAAGAACCATCAAAGGCCAATGGTATGGACGACATGAAAACACCCAGCGTGCACACGAAGTGTCCACGTGTGTACTATGTTATGCTGTAGGGGAAATCGCTGCCAAGCTAGCCGATGTGGTGTACAATAACGCATGAAGACATTCCCCTCGCCCTGGAAAACTCTTTAGGAAACAACCACAAGTGTTTCTACAGGAGGCCGTGTTTGTGTTTCTGGACGCTATTATACGTGAATATGCGCGTCCTGAGTGTGAAAGTCATGAATCACCTTATCTATCCCTATGATGAAAATTATGATGATAAGGATGAGGATGATAATGATGATGATGATGATCATCATCATCATCACCATCATTAGTGTCATTGCCATTGCTAACATCACTGTCGTATTTTGTAGTAGCAGAAGTGGTGGTAGTAGTCGTAGTAGTAGTAGTAGTAGTAGTAGTAGTAGTAGTAGTAGTAGTAGTAGTAGTAATGGTGTCTTTATCGTCGTCATCATCATAATCAATCATCTTAATGCTCATGATGATGATCATGATGAGAGGAGGATCATGATGATAATAATTATACCCAATAAAAACAAAACAACGCAATGCAATACGACACAATGAATTGCATTGCAACGCAGTACAATACAATATAATGCAACGCAACACAAACACCTATTTAATGCAGTACAATCCATTACAACACCGTACAATGCAATACGATACATGCAAACTAAATCAGCCCGAAACAACAGAACGACACAATAGGATATAATGCAATGAACAAGTAACACAATGCACAAGTAATGCCAGACTCTATGACGCAACGCAATACAACGCAACACAATACAATGCAACTCATTGCGATCTGATCTATGATGAAGAGTAGGATGTGACACAATATAATACACCATAACCACGCACTACAACCCAACACAACCACAGCACAACCAAAACACAAACCAACACAACAACCACACAACACAACACCCACACCACACCAACCACAACCATACCACAACCCAACACACAACCACACAACACACAACCACCAACACCAAACCCCAACCCCACAACCACTCAACACCACAACCCAACATCAAACCACACCCAAACCACCCCATAACCCAACCTTCAACCCATCATCATTCACTCACCCCAACAACTACGAATCAATCATCCTATTCGCACCATCACCCCCCAAAAAAAACACAAACCCCCCAAAAAAAAACCCAACAACAACAAAAACAAAACACAACACACACAAAACCCAACAACAACAAAACCCAAAAAACACCCAACAAACACAAAAAAACACAAAACCCCTCAACAACAACAACAAAACAACAAAAAAAGCAAACCACAAAAACCCAACTGACTGTGCACGTCGTACGGCCTGGTACACACAGCGCCGCAGTTGTTGCTGCAGCACTTCTCCTCCGTGCGGCTGCAGTCGGCATCCCGGTGGCAGCTGGTGATGCAGGCCGAGTGGAAGCCGCTCAGGGAGACGGGGGCAGGGCAGCTCCCCCCGCGGGCGCTGCTGGCTCGACCCACGAACCCGCAGGCCTCCGTGCAAGCCTGGCGCCTCCGCTGCGGGGCCGCGTGCGTGTGTACTGCAGCACGTGAGACCAGTTTGTCCAGGTTTGCAAGTAGGTTGGTTTGGGTGGAAAAAAAAAGGACCATGAAGTAAACTCGGTAGCATCAGCGAACGAAAATAAAAGGTAAATGGTCAAGGTGTTCCCTTAACCTTTTGCGGTCGTCGTTTGGGAGCGAGATTGTCAGAGACCTCGGCTTCTCCAGGGGTCAGCATGTTGAGGGCGGCGCCAATTTCCTCTCCCTCGCTGGTTTACCATCCCTGACCCTGACGAGGGCAGGTACCCATCTATCTATCTATGTATCTATCTATGTATCTATCTATGTATCTATCTATGTATCTATCTATCTATCTATCTATACAGCTGGATGAACTGGGGGACTGTACTGAAGCCAAGGCGTACAAGCGGTCACCCATCCACTTGGTAACTACGCTCAATCTATCTATCTATCTATCTATCTATCTATCTATCTATCTATCTATCTATCTGTCTATCTATCTATCTATTTATCTATCTATCTACCTATCTATCCATCTATCTATACAGCTGGATGAACTAGGGGACTATACTGAAGCCAAGGCATGCAAGCGGTCACCCATCCACTTGGTAACTTCGCTCAATACTGCTTAACCTTAGCTTGGGGAAAGCGAGTGCTCTGGCCTCTGAGCTCTCCCGTCCCCTCAAAACAAAATAAGTTAAGGCAATCTGTGAATACTTTTTTTTTTAAATAATAAGCGGGTGAATAAATGAATAAATAAAAGAGACGAAAACAACAGAAGAGAAAAAAAGACAAAAGGAAGGGTGAATGAAGGATAACCACAAAGAAGTTGAGACAGCAAGAAGGTGACAGAAGGAGCAAAGAGATAAGAGCATTGACAGATAAAGAAGACAGACAGTTTCTTGGGAAAGTTATGATATTCTTAAATGCTTTTATCTTTGTGCGTCTGTCTGTCCGTCCGTCTGTCTGCCTGTCTGTCTGTCTCCCTGTCTCTGATTCTCTGTCTGTCTCTCTCTCTCTGTCTGTCTGTCTTTCTTTCTTTCTCTCACCCACTCCCCCCTCATTCAAATCTAAAGAGACACAGACAGACTGACTGGCAGACAGGAAATAAGCTGGTAATATACATACCCGACAATCGCGGAGACACGATGTGGAGTTTGTGAAGTTCTTTTCTGGTCGCTCACACACATATAGACACTGAAACAAACATCAAAATCATGAAAGAGCGCGCGCACAAATACGCATACACACACACATACGCACGTACTCACGCATTATACCAGCAAATTGCCAATAAAACACAAAAAAGGGGGAAAAACAAGATATATACTCAAACGTAAATATATGCTCTGTTTGGAATTGTATTGCTCCTCCTTCTCCGCATCTCCCTCCACTTATAGCTACTACTACTACTACTACTACTACTACTACTACTACTACTACTACTACTACTACTACTACTACTACTACACTACTACTACAATAACAACTACTACGAGTACAACTACTACTACAAAAACTACTACTACTACTACTACCACTACTACTACTACCACGGCTACTAGTACTACTAAAGTAACCACTACTCCTCAAAATTATTGGAATGTACATAAAACGTACAGGCCGATTCGGTTTTCAAAGGTAGTGTTCCCATAACCTATGTGGTCGTCGGGGAGCGAGATGTCAGAGACCTCAGCTTCTCCAAGGGCCAGCATGTTGAGGGCGGCGCCCATCTCCTCTCCCTCGCTGCTTTACCTTCCCTGACCCTTAATAGCTAAAGAGGGCAAGTATCCATTTACAGCTGGGTGAACTGGGGGACTTACTTAAGTCAAGGCGCACAAACGGTCACCCATCCACTTGGTAATCATGTTTGATGCGGCTTAACCTTAGCTTGGGGAGAGCGAGTGCTCTGACCACTGAGCTATCCCGTCCCCCGATTCCGATTTACCGTAGCTTAATATCATTGAAATATGCTAACAGATTTGAAACATACGACGACGAAGACAACAACAACAACAATAACAACAATCTGACTAACCCATCTGCATTCTCGGTGTCGATGGCAGGCTCTGATTGGGTGTCTGGGTAAGGAATCTGCTTCCGCTTCCGCTCCCTCTGCCTGCACACACAAAATTAGCAATAATGATAATAATGATCATTGCAAGAAGAGTTAGAAGAAGATTTAGAAGAAGAGAAGATTTAGAAGAAGACGAAGAAATATGATGATGATGATGATGATGATGATGATGATGATGATGATGATGATCAAAGAGTCAGGAGTGAAAGGATAAGGACAATGATAAAAGAACAAAAATGTATATTTAAAAAAAAGCTTAAATGTGATAGTACTGTCATAAGTTTACTGGTTGTCCTTTCAAGGTATGCTTGTATTTTTGTGAAATACTTTTTTGAATAAATTCTGTGTAAACCGACTTTTCTTCTGAATCTTCTGAAAAGTTTAATATTGTTATAAATACAAACACCAAAAAAACATTAAGCTACAGAACAAGGAAAACACGAGAGAGCGAGCGAGAGATATACAGAGAAAGAAATACAGAGAGAGAGATACAGAGAGTGATACAGAGAGTGAGATACAGAAAGCGATACAGAGAGACAGAAAGAAAGAGAGGGAGAGAGAGAGAGAAAAAAAAGAAAGACAGACAGACACACAGACAGACACACAAACACACACACACGCAGAAAAACAGACGGACACACATAGTCATACAAACAGACAGGTTAGGCAAACGGGAAGACATACATACAGAGAGAATAATGCCGGGGAGGGAGGGAATAGGCACAGGTAGAAAGAACAACAAACAATTCATGCTCACTAGCTCGAGCACAACAACAACAACAACAGCAACATCAACAACAAGGAAAGAAAAAAACAACAAGTCAATGACGCTTCGTGACAAGCAGTTTAATTCCGCATTATCCCTTCTTACCCATCCACCCTAATCCCCCTCCCTCCCTCTCTCTCCTCTCTCTCTCTCTCTCCTCTCTCTCTCATCTCTCTCTCTCTCTCCTCTCTCTCTCTCTTCTTCTTCTTCTTCATCTTTCTTTACTTATTCCTTTCTTCCGACTATAATGAAAATAAGTGTTCATTTGCTTTTTGACAACCAGTCCCCCCTGGGTGTACGCAGCTCTGTAAATATAGTATCCGTTCCCATCGGAACAAATGGCCTACTCTTCCAAAGGGCATAACAGGTGGGTAAGATGTTCTGCGTGCGTGCCACGTACATTCTACATCATACAAGCTACATTTCCCCCCCTCCCTCCACCTTTGTTCCCCTGTCATTATTTTCCCAGGATCATTTTTGGATGGGGTGGGGTGGGTGGGTGGGTTGGAGGGGCGTGGTTAGGAAGAAGGGTGGTGGGTGAGAATATAATATATTGCAACATACTTTGTGACTTGTTCAGGTTTTTCGAAACAAACTTATCTCGGATCTGTTAACATCCTGAATGCGATCAAGCGATACGTTCTTTACAAAATTTAATCTTTAACGTCCCTGTCCTTAGCCCACTCCGAGTCTCTCTCGTTCCCACCCAGTGTGAGCGGCTAAGGGACCCAGTGAAGTGTCCTAATCCTCCCTTGTTGAATAGCAATAGTGTGCAGCGTGTGCTTTGGCGTCAAATTGGATACAGTCGTGAGCCATAAATTCATTTTGTCGAGACTCGGATGTCATCATTATTTTCTGCATGCTTGTCATTCCTGGGTGTCATTAGCCCGCAGAAGCGTCGACGTTTCAGATAACGTCATGCTGAAATTTGGTCTCTTTTTTTTTCTTACGTGAATTTCAAGCCAAACAGTTATGATAAAAACCGAGAAGACCCCCCCCCCCCCCACCCCCACCACCACCACCACCACCACCAAAAAAGGAAATAACCAACACAAAAAAAACTTAGGAAAAAATTATCATTTTTTTTCCCTTTTAGACATTTATATACTTGAACTCCCTCTCTCTCTCTGTATCTCTGTGTCTCTGTCTGTCTGTCTCTCTATCTCTCTCTCCCTCCCTCTCTCTGTCTCTGTAAGTGCTTCAGGCAAATGAACAATGGTGGGTTTATCTTAACCAGACCAGGAGGTTCACACAAATGCAGATGACTAGGTCTCTGCAGGGGGTTGACACCTGCTTCTAAGGGCCTTTAGAAACCATCCCCGCACCCCTCGTTAAGGTCCCTGACAGTGGCACCTGCCCTTTGACCCTTGGCCCCTTGTACTGTAGCTGTACAGACTGCAGGGTCATTCCAGCACCATCCACCGCTCCAACTACTCTTAACCATGGTCCGCTTCTTCTTCTGCTACTACTCTACGTCTGTGCCCTCTGTCTCTATTACAGAGTGAAATAGTATCCTTCCTTTTTGTGCCCGCCAGATATGCAGTTCTTGAAGTATCAAGTTAGCAGGCTTTAGACTGGCTATGATAGTATGATCGACAACAAGATTAGTAGGCTGACTCGACTACAATGATGTCAGACATTATGAATAATGAATACTGTTGTTGCTGCTGTTATTGTTGATGATGCTGGTGATTGTGATAATGATAATGATGATGATGGTGATGATTATGATCGTTGTGGTGGTGGTGGTGTTTGTGGAGGTAGTTGTGGTG
>CM054155.1:12939916-12947416 GCA_028751875.1 Rapana venosa
TTACTCTTCTATTTCGAGGATAATGGAATAAGCTCCCAGGCGCTTTTTAACATTTAGTCCCCGTGTGTGTGCAGTTTTGTAAATTTTGTCATCCGTTCCCACCGGCACACACTGGCCTACTCTTCTGAGAAGCGGAACGGGTTTTGACGTGTGCGCAAGATGTTCTGCGTGCGTTCGCGCACGGAACCTCGGTTAATCGTCTCATCCGAAGGACTTGGGGGGAGGGGGGGGGGGGGGGGAGTGGAGTCGGCATTGATGTTAACTCCAGAGGAAAAATCCTCTTGAACGAGATTCGAACCCGGCTCAGGAGATTACGAGCGCATCACTCTAACCACCAGACTATCCCTTTCCCGGCTCCAGTCGCTAGCCATCTTCTTTAATTTTGGAAACTTTGGCATAAACAGGCCTTCAACCTACACTTTCACAAGACTAGGCAGTTCTTGAACTTCAACACGCTTGTAAGTGAAAGCTGTTGTAGTAGTGGTCTTGAAAATCTGTCCATGCACATTTATGATGGTAACAGAATCTCAGCAGAGAAAGCTGTACATAATTATACAACTATGCAGCTATCTTATCTCTACATATGCAACTCGAACTCTGCTCTCCATGGCCTCCACCATTCTCACACAAGAAAATTATACTTTAGACACAAACAACCCTGCTTAGAAACTTTTTTTTTAACTTAAGAGGTAACCACATTGTCATTTAACCTTTCATCCCCCTAAAAGCCTCTGCACGTGTGCTGATTCAAAGGGCGGTTACGTTGGGCTTGCTCGTCAAAAGGTCATTGCCCTTTTGCAAATCATCTATATCTACCCCTGGCATCCTTATCGTTTCCCATTCTCTTTCTCTTTCCCTTCAGATTCCGCTGATAGTTGTGATAATCCTACCATTTAGTTGTCAGGTTTTGCTCCGATTCTCACAGTACTCTCTAACACGCTTGTTTCACACACTTTGCCTGCATTTCTTTGTCGTCTGTGTCTGCATGGTTTCGCAACGTTATAGTGCAGATATCTGCACGTAATTAATTATACATGCATATATATACGTAAGCACGAGCATATAATTTCATCAATATATAATAGCGTAAATAAATATCATTTGAACACACACACACAAACACACACACACACACACACACACATATATATATATATATATATAGACTCTCTCTGTATGCGTCTGTGTGTGTGTGTGTGTGCGCGCGTGTGTAAGCGCCTAAGACTACGCACGCACGCATAAATCAAATGGTAGCTGTTCCTACAGATCCCATCATTGGCACAGTGTTAGCTATCCCCTATCACCTACACACCCCCACACCCACACCCACGCGCTGTCAACGCCCAACACTTTGCACCCCTATCAGATCCCCTCTTTGCCAGGAAGGAGGTGGGGCTAGAGGGCAGGTTCAGTTTTCAGACCACCTTGGAGAAATTAGGGGCCAGGGGTCTAGGGATCTCAGAGACAGGGAGACTGAAATCATTGGGTGTGAGTGAACTCCAGTAACTGGAAATCAGTTCTATCCCAGTCTGCAGTCTATCATTGTTTGACTTCCTTACTGTGTGTTAGTGCCTCCACCCCCCTCCCCCAGCCCCATCCTCTTTCCCACGCGCTTACACACACACTCATACACACATGCGCGTGCATGTATACACACATACATACAAACGAGCGAGCACCTGCACACTTACACACACACACACACACACACAGAACGATATATTGAACTGGCATTTCCTAATCATAATCAACTGCTATGCAGGGACTTTAAACAGAATCTGCACTGAGATCCAACTGGCGAGAAATTTCAAAGAAATTATTTGAAACTCAAGATGCAGCCTTTCGTCTTCTTTAGTTTTAGCAAAGAGATCACGTAGCCATTATCGTAAGAACTGTACAATTCAAGTCTAGCGTTTGTCCTGCCCCCAAATAAGAATAATTTAGCATGATATCTAAGTGCAAAAAAGTAGCTTTGGGGGAAAATAAGTGCTGGTAAACACACAATTTCTTCATCCTTTTGAAATAATGTATCAAACTTTCAATTTAGAAAATAAAAACTTGAAAATGATAGTAATATAGTAACTTATGAATATGATATCTAAGTGTTTGTTCTTCCCTTTAGCTGTTTACTTCTTTCAAATAAAAATGTGCCCAGGGAGGATTATTGCCTATTTAACTGAAGGATTAGACTTAAGATGATAAGACTGTATGGATTACAATGTGATTGCATGGAATACAGTGTCATTGTCTGCATTGCACATTGCTTAATTGTATTGTAACGGAAACTGCACGGATTGTAATACGGTTGTGTGGAGTGCAATGCGATTCAAGCTAAGGACTTAGTTTTCAGAATATTAGATGGTATAGAATACAATGCATTTTGGTTCATGTTGTTTGGGGATTCAGTGGGTGGGTGCTTTTGTTTTCTACCTTTTCCTGTTGAAATTCTATATGTGTCCAGCTATTAAATTCCTGGCAGCACAAAGCGGAGGTAAACTATATGCCTATAAATCTCTCTCTCTCTCTCTCTCTCTCTCTCTCTCTCTCTCTCTCTCTCTCTCTCTCTCTCTCTCTCTCTCTCTCTCTCTCTCTTTCTCTGTATGTGTCTACATGTGTGCATATGTCTGCATATTATTATGTGTGTGTGTGTGATTGTGTGTGTACCCATATCTGCACGTGTGTGTACCCATATCTGCACGAGCGCGTGAGTGTGCATATATGTATACAAGAATGCTTGCGCGTGTGCATGCATGCAATAAGTCTAAAACAGTACATCACGCATTGATTTATCTGAATGTGATAAGATGGACTTGAATGAATAAAGTCTATTCATTCAACAGGCCTAACCTTGTGAATGCGATAGCGCACCAGGCCCTCTTGTAGTATTGTTTACCTTGTCTTGTCTTGTCTGGTCACGCAAGGTGGTGTCTTATTGCATCAATGCTAAACTGAGATCTGTCTGTAGGGGCTGATCACGTGAAGGGGGCCAAGTGGTTCATTCATCAGCCTGCTATTTTCCCTCTAATGGGTCAACATTCATCCATTCATACAACTAAGATAGTAATGCCATGCAAACAATTTTCTGTTTATTGTTGGCCATAGTAGAAGTAGCGTGTATGTATGCATACATATTGCCATCACTATCTTCTTTGTTTTTTAAGATAGATGGCTTGATGAAAACAAGCAACTGCACTTATCCAATGACCCATGTAAAAAAAGTTTAACTTTGACTTTCACACACACACACACACACACACTCACACACTCACTGCCTAACTCCAGATCGTATGAATAAAGTTTGCCCTTACTGTGGTTATTCTTCTATTGCGAAAATCAGAGATTGCTTAGACACTCATATATCATCAATGGCCTCAGGGTATATTATGTTATCTGCTTGATTTTGCATGGGGTAATCTGCTGACACCCTTTGTTATTGTGAAATGAGTGTTTTCTCACAGGAGGTCTGATAACAGTGAATAAACTGCAGGATGCTTCAGTCACTCCCATTATCACTTCACCCCTATTGTTTAAACCTCACGTTTTCTTTTGCTTTGTTTTCCCCCCCTCTTCACTGACTAGAAACAATTTTGGATTACGATATCAAGGGTTAGAGTAAAAATGCATTTCTATATAAATCTACACACACAAGACTTGAAATCGTAACCAGTACGGTTTGCTCAATTAACATTAATAATAATAATAATAATAATAATAATAATAATAATAATAATGATAAAATTAGTACAAAAGAAAAAAGGCAAACCCACAGCCAACTTTGGTACACATGGATCATTTTACCCATTATTACTAAGGTAGTCGCATTCCGTCTTCGGGGATTGTCTGCTTTTGTTGACTACTTCTTGATTTGTGCATGGAATAAACAGTTTCAGCCATCCTCATTTCAAGCCAGCAAAGATGCTTTTGAGATTCCTGATGACAAACAGCTGCGGCTTCTTGGCGTCTGTGTGGACTTCAGTTCCAGTTAGACATTGATGTAGAAGTGTGTCTTTGCTGAAAAGAATACGTTTGCCGAATTGTGCATAACTTCTAAAAACATGTTTTGCAGGAATTCAGTCAGATATCAAAAGAAAAAGCTAGTACCTCATTGCGTACAATACTGGAAAAAAAATCATGGTACCACACAAAATGCATGCACACATCCTTTATGCTGTTCCCCCACATTGTCCTCATCACCTTCTTTTAGCAGCAGAAGATTAGTCTGTGCACGTAGATATTTCAATGAAACACACACGCACCCACGCACGCACGCACGCGCGCACGCACGCACGCACACACACACACACACACACACACACACACACGCAAACCACAATCAGATGAATACAACATAGACAGAGAGGCAAATGAAGAGACATCTAGAGAGACAGAGACAGACAGAGAAAGAGAAGAACAAAAGCAAGGGCGACAACACCACAAAACCGCAAGCATTAGGCTTGCACACCGTTGAGTAAAGTATGACTCTAAACAGTCAGCAAGGATTTTTTAAGCATTTATTAGAATGAAAACAGCCAGTCCTTTGTTTCCTTCCACAACTGCTCCAATAGCCCTCTGAAAGGCAAAGCTATACTCTAAAAGCCAGGAACATGGATATGAATATGCAGGCACACACTCATACACACACGCACGTGTGTGCACGCACACACACTGGTGCGCGCGCACGCACACACACACAGCGCAACCAGATGAATGCAGAGGTAGACAGATAAAGAGACACCTAGAAAGACAGAGGCAGACAGACATACATACCTAGGGACAGACAAGGATCAACAGCAACAACAACAACACAAACACCACACACACACACACACACACACACACACACATACTCAGAGCAATCACACAGATACGGAGAGACACATAAGGAGACACCTAAACAAACAGAGACAGACAGACAAGAAAGAAGAAGAAATACAAGGGCAACAACACCACAAAACCACAAGCATTACGCTTGCATGCCGTTGAGTAAAGTATGACCCTAAATCGTCAAGGATTTTTTGAAGCATTCGTCAGAAGTAAAACAGCCAAGCCTTTGTTTCCTTCTACAACCGCTCCAATAGCCCTCTGAAAGGCAAAGTTATATTGTGAAAGCCAGGAACATAGACATGAATATGCAGGAACACACACACATACACACACGCACGTTCACACGCACGCACGCACACACCACACTCGCGTGCGCGTGCATGCACGCACACACACAAATGTGCTATAGACACATTCCTTACCTATATATTATACAAAGTATTCTTAAAAAGTGATAATGTATACTACGTGAAAATTTGCAGTGGATGCACTATGGTTACTCATTCACGCTTCCCAAAGCCGAAATGCAGCTAGCTACCTGAATGGCGGGCACAAACAGCTGCATATGCAGACATCTCACCATTGGTGAACCTCGGAGCTCTAGCCAAGGACCAGAAACAAATGCATATACACGTGTGCATATGACTTTATTTTTTCCCTTGACATGGCATAAGCAGTTTATTATTTTTATGATGCATTGCACTTTTTTTTTATACAGTTACACTTATTTGTTTATTCTGTGTTTGCATATGAACTTGGCTGTTAGTATCTACTCCTTACCCAGATTTCTCCCGGCCATGAAGACACTACTGATGCATTCTGAAATTGTCGTGATGCTCGGGCATAGCTATGTTCTGTTTCGAAATAATACACGCCTTTGTAGAGTGCAAACACATTTTTTCGGGCCGCTTTATTTTCAGCTTGGTTCTCGTTTGAAATCAGCCTGAGGCAAGAACTGGCAGAAACCAATGCCCTAATTACATACAGCTCTCTGGGATTCCAAGGTTAACCTACAACAAGTATGACAACCTCCACATACGTGCAATAATTGTGGGAATCGTCAATACATGGCTCCACAGGTCACCCACCCAGTTGAAATCTTCCTTTTTTGGTGTCGACGAAGTGTCTGTGTGTTTCTAAAGCTGCGTTCAAGCAACAGTGCGAGGACCACTGGAAAAATATTATTTCTGCAAAAGTGCTAACTTTCACCCAGGGGGTTCATACACATAGTCTGATGTAGGTTATCACTTATTATGTTATCAGATCTTTATAACTCAATTTCCAACAACATGCTTTGACAGTAAATGACAATCTATTCTAAGAGCACTTTTGTTCAAAAGTTGGCGGGTCGATTTTGAACGTGTTACATGTTATTCATGTCGTTTTATTGCCTATTTAACCATTAAACAATCTTACAACTGATAACACAAGAAAGAACATTAACAAACTCAAGAAGCTATAGTTTGATCACTATGCTGTCTGAAGCAAGACCAATGATTATCAGGCTATCCTCAACTGTTAAGACAAACAGGAACAAAAAACAGAATAACAAAACCTGACTAAACCTCAAACAAATACAAAACACAAACACACTTAGGACTTTGACCTTATACAACATAAAATTAAAATAAATAATGGGTGGCGATGCTCTTGTGGCGACGCGCTCTCCCTGGGGAGAGCAGCCTGAATGTTACGCAGATAAATCTGCCGCGACTTAAAGCGGTATACAATACCTGCCCGACACATTTTATAATGCCAAACAAACACAAAAAAGAAAGTAAGAAAACAGGACGATTTTCGTCAAAAACAAATCTCCCTGCAAAACATAGTAGCTATTCTCATCACTTATGAATGCCATCACTGAGGATTTTCAGCCATTTACACCAAGGGGGTAAGCTCAAACTCTGCTCTATCAAGTGGCACGCTGTTGAATGCCTGTGGAGTGTCTGAACATACTTCAGCCTTAATGTGACAGTTTTATCTGGTGCTCAAGTTTCCAGGCTGACACTGCAGAAGCAAAGCACAGCCTGAGCTCCTTCCATTTCAAGTGGTACATCTATTTTCCTATGCATACACACACTAGCTAAGTATCCCACTTCTGCTTGCTGAATGAGGAGGAGGGGGAGGAGGAGGAGGAGGAGGAGAAGAAGAAGAGGAAGATGATGATGATGATGACGATGATGGCGATGAACAAGAGGATGATGAAGATGTTAATGAAAAAGAAAGAAAAAGAAGAAGAAGAAAAAGAAGAAGAAGAACAACAACAACAATAAGAACAAGAACAAGAAGACGGGAGGCAAGGAAGAAGAAGAAACAGAAATAGAGAAGAAGAGGGAAAAAAAAGCATGCAGAAGATCATGACCACAATTTCTAACACCAACACCAATAACAACAGTAACATTAAATGAAAAAGGCATGGCATGTCTACTCTTCATTATACTTGCTAAGAGAGCGAGCGAGAGAGACACAGACAGACAGACAGAGAGAAAGACACAGAGAGACAGAGAGTCACAGAGACAGAGAGAGACAGACAGACAGACACAGAGAGAGAAAAGAGAGAGAGAGAGAGAGAAAAGAGAGAAAAGAAAGAAAGAAAGAGAGAGAGAAGAGAGAGAGAGAGAGAGAGAGAGAGAGAGAGAGAGAGAGAGAGAAAGAAAAAGAAAGAAAAAGAAAGAA
>CM054155.1:12952416-12982416 GCA_028751875.1 Rapana venosa
ACACACACACACACACACACACACACACACACACACACACACACACACACTGAATTACAACCAATCACTCAGACAGACCAAGACATACACTCACAAGGACACAAACTAAAAATGGCAACTGGGAGAAAAAGCTATGACAAAAACATTAAACTACTACAACAAAGCACTTTAAAAGCGCCAGACCACGACAGAGAGCAAGCTGTCATTGAATTCCCAATGAACCCCCCACCCACCCATCCCTAAAGCTTCAGTTAGGTCATCAGCAGAGGAACGTTATGCCCTTTCCACAGGTCTGTACCTGAACGACAGAGGACCACACAGGGAGCAGGCCTCACTGGTTCAAATGTGACACGTTTCCCAACACTATATCCGCTGCCAACAGCTACACCATGGTCTTAGACATGGTTGCGCGCGCGCGCGCGCGCACACACACACACACACAACACACGCACTCACTCACACACACACACATGAAAAAAATATATATGTGTGTGTGTGTGTGTGTGTGTGCGCGCGTATTGTGAGAGAGAGAATGTGTGTGTGCATATCTGTTTCTGTCTCTCTGTATGTCTGACTCTCTGCCTACGGTGCATGCACATGCTATTACACAATACTGTTTTCTATTTTTCATGAGACAACTGTGTATTGCATAATTATGTGCATGCTATTCAACTAGAATCCGAGTCCAGTTATGTATTTAGAGCAAGCGCGCATTCACAGGTTTACATAACATCTGTGCATGCTATGTAACAAAATTGCCTTTCCAAATTGTTTTCTTTCCTCCAAAAAATAAATGTACTGGAAATGAGGTAATCATTCTGCAGACACTAAAACTATTTGAATACACACACAGGCTTCTGGGTTTCCCCCAAGTAGAATCAGCAAACACTGTTGGAGCGACCGTCATGAAACAAGAGTTGTAGTCTACAAAAATGCATTGGCTGCATTTAACTTCTTCCCGCCAGTCTCATTAACCATGTAGGTTTTGCTGCATGCAGGAAGACGAAGCTGAACATTTGCAAGTCAAATGTGTTGAGAACCTGACTATATGGCCGCGAACATCCCGTTCAGGCCGCTTAAGGGGATAATATGCCTAGCACCTTTGACCCCCCGAGTTGCCTTAATGGGATCTGAAGCATGGAGAGGAGCAGTTTTATCACCAATGAGGCAGTCAGATAATGCACAAACGAAACTTGAGAATCGCACATAACATGCACGCACATACACAAACACAGAAAGACAGACAGACACACACACACTTCTCGAACTTGGCCAGACCTTAAAACCTAGCCTCTCCTTTCACATTTAGCAAACAAACTGTTTTCGAGACCAGCTACTTTGGTGAAGTGGGTAGATTATGAGGTTTGGGCTAGAAGGTTATATGTTTGATTCGATTCCCAGAAGAACCAAAGGTAGCTTTCCTTTGAGTTCTGACCAGTTTCCGCCCACGGTCAACTCGCTGAGGATCGTAGGAAAGCAGGGACCCAATTTGGACCAGAATCATTTTCTCTACAGTGCAGTTTGGGTAATGCTACTGAAAATTACCTGACCAACACTACATCAATCTGCATTTTCCGAACCCCCAGACATATGGACATTTCGTGCTAGGAAAACGTACAGAGCAACTTTATTAAGTAGTCTAAAAAGACAGTACTTCCAAAAGGTATAGGGTTACAAACAGCGGGAAAAGCCAGTATATAGACAATTGTTTTTTGGATTTTTTCAACTTAGCAGCCTGGGGTTTACTCAGACCATGCACAGCGTCTCACTCATCTCATCTGAAAATCACTATCCCTGGAGGCTGTGTTAAGTTAACACTAGATAAGAAGTTAGCATTTATGCATGGTTGATATTATTTACCTAACCAATTAGGAAACCTTTCTCATATGTCAGAATATATTTTTTTCTCTCTTTTAAAAAGAAAGTATTTTATGCTAAGAGCTTGTTGTGAATGAACATATCTTCACATAACTTTTCAAAGCATATCAAAATTAGTTTTCGTTCCTAAGCTAAAGCTCCCAGGTTCACTAAATTTGGGATTTTTTTGTTTTGCGTTTGCAACTGTTTTCTCCAACCATTAAGGTAGCAGCATTCCGACTTCGGGGAAAGTCAAATGTTAATGAAGGCATGCGCACTTTGTTTGCAATCAGAACCTGACAAAGGTTTTAGCCTGGACCAGCAAGATACATTCAAAACTAATGAAAGGCCATTGAACCCGTTTCTAAAGGGGGGTCAGGCCATCAGCAGCTAGCAGGATGGCCGTTCACCAGGTCTGTGCTGCAGGTGGTGGGGGGGGAGGGGGGACCACACAGGGAGCAGGCCCCCTTCAAGATGACACCTTCCTCAACACCACAATAGCCACTGCCAACAGCCACCAGCACGGTGACAACATGGTAATTTTCTGTCGGTCCCTCTGTCTGTTTCTGGTATTTGGTGGTAGTGTGTGTGTGTGTGAGCGCGCGTGCGTGCATACGCGCGTGCGTTCGTGTGCGTGCGTGTGAGTGTGCGTGTGTGTGTGATCGTTGGGGTGTGTGTGTGTGTGTGTATGAGAGCAAGCAAAGAAGTATACCAATGCATGCGATACTATTTAGACCAGTATATTCACACATGGTTATGAATCAGCAGCTTTGCATCTATGCATGATGTTCGACATGTGTATGTTTTGATCAAATTCACAGTACTGAAAGCAGAAACTGCAAAGAGCAAAAGAACACTCCCACACCCCCTCAACAATATTTTTATAAAGTAAACTGGAATACAAGCCGTTCATTCATAAATCACTAAAAACCTGGTCCATTGACAAAGAACAGCTGCGATACATTATTCACAGTAAACCACAACTTTCCCACATAGGTTTTGCTTCTCTTCAATGGTCATAGCTAGCCAGGTTTCAAAAGAAAAGCTGTACTGGAATGAAATAATTCATTCAAAAGCATGCGGCCTTTTGCGAGTGCACACTCTGTGAATACTGCTAAACACGTCCAGCTGGGAAAAAAAGTTGAATGCAGTTAAGACTACGGCATGTTTCTCTACTCCATAACTTTCGCCAATCTTCCCTGTTCCAAGGAAGTGGCTTTAACGTCCTGAAATTT
Organism: Rapana venosa; assembly: GCA_028751875.1. Lineage (NCBI taxonomy): Eukaryota > Metazoa > Mollusca > Gastropoda > Neogastropoda > Muricidae > Rapana > Rapana venosa. The sequence goes on from CM054155.1 coordinate 12,955,509, forward strand.
AGACTTATTGCTAGTGGAAAAGTTAATGATCCTGGTAAGGCTCTGTTCATAATCGCTGTGTATTGTCTGGGGAAACATTAATCATTTTTTCCATTTTTTGTGTGAAAGATGGATACTTTCTGTAGAGTTTGAGCCCTTTATTCTAGAAGAAGAAGGAGGAGGAAGAGGATGAGTTGAAGAAGAAGAAATAATACTGACATTATTTATGTATGTAAAACCATCAATATACTAAATAAGACCCTTATTTTTAAAAAAATCAACAACAAAAACAGAAACAATTTATCTGAAACCATGCTACAAATAACCCCACCAATGGTAGATGCTAAAGTGGTACCGTCACTGTCATTAATTGACATTGATTTAAAGCCTTGATGTTCTTCATTTGCAAACCAAAGTCTGAAGGCCATCCAATCGATCATATCTGATCCTACCATCTAAGCTGACTACAAGAGCCGCACACGAAGGCAGTAAGGACTACGTTTCTGAAGAACCACAGACATAAGAGCTGAGAAAGCCATGCCAATAAGTGCAGAAGGCATATTTGCTGTTTCTGTTGTTTCTATTGTTTCCACCGTTTGTTGTTGTTGTTGCTGTTGCATATTGCCCATCTTAAACACCATCTGGATCACCCAGAGATATGCACATGGGAATCACTGAGACCGTTAAGATTTATTCTGGGTGAGAAATGTGCTTGTACCTATAGAGAGCCGTACTCTGACATGACTTCGGGGAATTATTTTGCTATCCCTTCAAAAGAGAGGAGTGTATATATTATATATATATATATATATATATATATATATATATGTATGTATATATATATATATTATATATATATGTATGTATATATATGTATATAAGTATATAGATAATAGATAAGATATAGATACATAGAAACACACAGAGAGTGCGGGCGTGTTTGTGTGTGTGTGGTGTGTGTGTGTGTGTGTGTGTGTGTGTGTGTGTGTGTGTGTGTGTGTGTGTGTGTGTGTGTGTTAAAACCTTGTTATAGCTGCTGAAGACAATCACAAACATAACATTGCCAGTCATAAACAGCAATTCACTTCGTGTAACCTCATCACACTTCTCTTTATTGCTACGCTAAGAGCTTGTCATGGCCGAAGACAAATCAACATGACCTGTATATCTTTTCTCAGTGCATAGCAATATTGTTGTGTAGGTTTTGATACAATGCTTACATAAATAAGTAATGAATTCCTCGGGCCGAGACAGAAAGCATGTACACATATTTAACTAATTTATTCTTTTATTTCGAGGATAATGGAATAATCATTCATGGGCTTATTTTACATACAGTCCCCGTGTATATGCCGGTGTGTATATCTTGTCATCCGTTCTTACCGCACACAATGGCCAACTCTTCCGAAAAGCGGAACGGGTTTTAACGTGTGCGCACGATGTTCTACGTCCGTTCGCACACGGGGCCTCGGTTTATAGCCTCATCCGATGGTTTCTTGAAGGATACATGGAGACAGAAGCAGAGTACAGAATACAAACGTGCAGTAAGTTGGTGGGGTGGTGGGGGGAGGGGGGTGTCGAAAGTGTGGAATATAGCCATCCCTGTGGCAATGGTAAGAAAGGCTTGCAGTGGAAAGTTGTGAAAAAGTCAACTAAGTGTAAAGAGTAGGAAAATGAATGACAATGGAGCCTGTAGGATGATAAAACCATTTTTATGTTGGACTATAAGTGTTTCACGCCCTGAGACAGAGAGAGAGAGGTGGGGGCGAGAGAGAGAGAGAGTGGGGGCGAGATAGTGTGCGTGAGAGAGAGAGAGACAGGGGGGGGGGAGTGAGAGAGATAGTATGGGAGAGAGAAGCAAGTAGGTAGGACAAAAAGCAAACTTTTATTTCGAGGATAATATATACGTGCTTTGCTTGACATCCAGTCCTGCCCCTTATGAGGAGTTAACCTGCTGTTGCTCAGAGAGAGAGAGAGAGAGAGAGAGAGAGAGAGAGAGAGAGAGAGAGAGAGAGAGAGAGAGAGAGAGAGAGAAGAAGGAGCAGAGAGAGAGAGGAAGAGAGAGAGGAGCGAGAGAGAGAGGAGAAGGAGGAGAGAGACAGACAGAGAAGAGAAGGGAGAGAGAGAGAGAGGGAGAGAAGGGGAGAGAGAGAGAGAGGGGGGAAGAAGAGAAGAAATGAGAGAAGAGAAAGGGAGAGAAGAGAGAGACGAGAGAGAGAGACAGAACAGATACACAGTCAGACAGACAGAATCAGAGACAGAGATAGAAGCAGAGAGGTACAGACAGACAGACAGAGACAGACAACCATACGGAAGGGCAGGCAGGGAGAGACAGAAGCACAAATAGACAAAGACAGAGAGGGAGAAACAAGTAGTGGTACAGAGATGGCCTTCAGCTAAGGACAAGGATGACATGACCCAGTTGCTGCCCTTGAGTTTGCGAAACGCAGACAGGAAGGGACGGGAGGGGGAAAGGGGAGGTAATGAGAAACTCGAGTGCTGCAGGAGGGCTCAAAATTCAAACAACAGGAACACTGGGACACTCACACCAAAACAAAATAAAATAAAATGATGGTGTCACTTCCCAATATGTGTGTGTGTGACTGTGTGTGTATGAATATGTGAGCTGTGTGTGAGTGTGCGTGTGTGTGTGTGTGTGTGTGTCTGAGTGCGTGCACATTGTGAGTGCGTATGTGTGTGTGCACGCGCGCACACACGCACACACACACACACACGCGCGCGCGCGCGCACTCGTACACACGTGTGATTGTTGTCTGTGTTTAACTTGGTTTTTTTCTATTCATCTTTCAAAACCCCTTCCTTCTAATCTCCTAGCCAGTCTCCTAGGTTGAACTTTACTGCATGTGATTTTTTTTTATCAGCATCTCTCTCTATCTCTCTCTCTCTCTCTCTCTCTCTCTCTCTCTCTCTCTCTCTCTATCTATCTATCTATCTATCTCTCTCTCTCTCTCTCTATCTCGCTCGCTCTCTCTCTCCCTCTTTTATTTCAAGGAGTGTCAATGAAGAAGACACACCAGACGTTATATAAATGGCGATGTTTGCTTTACTTGAGTACACTTTGCATTCGTTTTGACTTCACGGCTTTACGGTGGGAGAGAGAGAAAGAGAGAGAGAGAGAGAGAGAGAGAGAGAGAGAGAGAGAGAGAGAGTGGGGGGGGGGGGGAGAAAGGAGAAAAGAAGTGGAATAGAGAAAGAGATGAAGGGATGGACACACAGAGTAATAGTAGTAGTAGTGGTAGAAGTAGTAGTAGTTGTTGTAGTCATAGTAGAAAGTTTGTTGTTGTTGTAGTAGTAGTTGTTGTAGTAGTAATAGCAGTTGCAGTAGTAGTAGTAGTAGTAGTAGTGGTGGTGGTAGTAGTGGTAGTTGTAATAGTAGTTGTAGTAGTTGTAGTAGTAGTAGTAGTAGTAGTAGTAGCAGCAGCAGTAGTAGTAGTAGCAGAAGAAACAGTAGAAGTAGTAGTACACATAGTAGGAGTAGGAGTGGAAGTAGTAGTAGTAGTAGTAGTAGTAGTATAACACACCACATACACACCCCGAAAGAAAGAAGAGAGACAGACAGACACAGACAGACGGGCAAATAGAGACAAGAGACACAGAGCGATTCAGAGAGACAGCAGGTATGGAAAGGAAGCGGGGTCAGAAGGCAGGAAATGACCTGCAGAAGGATGCTAATAATATAAACATTTTACGTCACACCATCACAGTTTCATGCATCGCACAAAGATGGCCGCTGTCGTCAAAGCTAACCATGACCTATTTACATCGCTTAGCTGACAAACGTGCGCCTGCAGGGAGGAAGGGAGAGAGGGAGAGAGAGAGAGGAGGGGGTCAGAGCGGGACAGGGAGGGGGGGGGGGGGGGGGGGGGGGGCTGGGGGTATGAAATAAACAAACGAGGAAAAGGAGGAACAGGATTTAACGAAATGTTTATAACTGGTAACAACACTGCGTGGATAGGTAACAAAATTGATGATGTAGTTGTCAAATTCCTGTTTGGGGTTGTGTTCCCAACAATCAAACGTGTGCCTTTGTTCTCCGGGTTTGCTTTTTTGTTTCTGTGTCCTCCCTTTTTTCTCTGTTTTTTCCCCTTTTGCAAACATCAAACTAAGCTTGTAGCCTGATGGCTGCTTCTTTAACAACAGAGGATGCTGAGTCGCAACGTCGTTGCTGTATGGGGTGGATACTACAAATGTATAGTACTGGCACCCGTATTTCTTTGCCAAGCTGTGTGTCGTAGGCACTGACACAAACCATGGACACGTGTTTCATTACAAAACCCCAAACTCATATTAGCCACACACGTACCACAGGTGCACCATGAAACACTGTATGGTAGGTAACAAGGGTAAAGGTGTTGCCATAACCTATGCGGTCTTTGCCGAACGAGGCATTAGAGAGAGCTTGGCTTTTCTTAAGGGCCAATATATTGAGGGTGGTGCCCATCTCCACTCCCTCGCTGCTTTACGTTCCCTGATCCTGAAGGGGTCATGTACCCATTTTACAGCTGGGTGAACTAGGGGTCTGCCCTGAAGTCAAGGGGAACAAACGGTCACCCATCAACTTAGTAACAACACTCGCTGTACTTAGCCTTAGTTTGGAGAAAGTGAGTGCTCTGACCACTGAGCTATCAAAAACATTCCTTTCACAGATGACCAGTTTGGACTATGCCATGGTCTGTTTCTTAACGTTGCTAGATTCATATTATTTTTCAAAGTTAACATCCTTTTCATCCTGTCATCCCTTTAAGGATATCAAAAATAAGAAAAATATAAAGAAACAAATATTATGACAATTCTCTTTGATCTGCATGGCTCAATCATATGATTTCAATATAATCTTGTATAAGACAAAGATGGAGACTGATCTACGTTTACCTATTCTGAAAACCTTAAGCATGTTTATATGCAGTTCTTAGCAATATTTTTCAGTTAAACTTGTTTTAAACAAACAAGAACTATATTTGGAAAAGCCTTCCTATTTGTTGAAACAAGTCGATCATTCTTAAAGCATCTGCATATTTCGTTTCTGTTTTTGGTCAGAATGTTTACAGGCTTAATCAAAGAATGGACAAAGATATAGTAATTGAATGTGCTACCAATATGACCAATGTCAACACTTGTGCAATTATCTCTATTTTCGTTATATCTTAATTAATTGAAAACGGTATGGGCTATTAGGCAGACCGTTACTGGTTGTGTTGAATTGAGAAGATAAAAGATGAATAATTGATGGCATGCAGTGGCAGTTAATACTTTACAATGCAAAGTTTTGTTTGGACATACTCTAGCTACTATTGGTGTGCCATTCCAGCCACTTCTGTTGAAGTCATTGATGTTACCCTAAAGACTATCACTGTACATATTCCAGCTGCTGTCCTATTGCAGTTAACTAAGAGATAACTACTATACAAATTCCAGTTACAGTTCATGTATGCATGGCAGCTACTGGAAATGATCCTATTGCGGTTAACTGAAAGACTAGTACTTTACATCCTCCAGCTACTGTTCATGTACCCATTCCAGCTACTGTGATTAAGTCCATTCCAGTTACCCCTAAAGACTTACTTTACCAGCATCTACAGTTGAACCCTTTGCAGTTAACACCTAAAGACTGCCTCTTGCAGCTTCCCTTAAAGACTGCAACATTTTAGAAGCTGCTACCGTTTATACCCATTGCAGTTACCCCTAAAGACTGCCAATTTAGATGCTGCTGCAGTGGACCCATTAAAGCTACCCTTAAACTTAAAGACTGCAGCTTTACCAGTCACTAACTGTTCATCCCATTGCAGTCCCTGCTACTGTACATATTCCAGCTACTGTTCATGTACCCATTCTAGTCACTATGCATAAATTCGTCCAGCTACCCCTAAAAGACTCCAACAATGGAAACCACTGAACCCATTGAAGCTACCCCCAAAAGGCTACTACTTTACCAGCCACTAGAGATGAACGCATTGCAGTTTCTACTGCTACTTTACATATTCCAGCTACTGTTCACATACCCATTCCAGCTACCATCAGTAAATCCATTCCATCTACCCCTAAAGACTACTATTGCCTAATATTCTAGCGTCTGTTCATGTACTCATGTGCCCATGTAACTTAAATTTGTGTGTGCTCGCTCTCTCCCTAACCATTAAATCCATTTTCAGTTATCCCCAAAGACTATGGCTTTTCTAGCTTCTGTTTGTGTATTAATTTCAGCTACAACAATTGAGTCCATTCCAGATACCCCTAAAAACTACTACTTTATATTATCTGTCCAAGCTTCTGTTGCTGTACTCATTTCAGCTGCAATGATTGAGTCCAATCCAGATACCCTAAAGACGGTACCTCTATTGACCAGTACTTAAGCTACTCACGCTCCTGTTCCTGTATTCATTTCAGCTATCAGGGTTGAGTCCATTCCAGATACCCCTAAAGACTATGACTGAAACCAATCCTAGCTTCTGTTCCTGTACAGATTTCAGCTACAAGGGTTGAATCCATTCTAGATGTCCCTAAAGACAGTACTATGCCCCCTATACCACACAACTATACAGGGCACCAATGACCTTGCTTGAAGGACTCTATTGTTCAAGAAGGAGAGACTAGGAGGCCGAAGAAGGCGCATAAATTACGTGCAGATCATGGCTGCCGACAATAGATAGAGGGCAGAATAATCTGCCCCTTGTCTGCCATGTCACAACTCGGCTTTTCAATTACTGTGCACTACACAATGGCTCTTTTAGATTTCTGGTTTTGTACCATACAACTCTTTCTGTCTCTGTCTGTCTGTCTGTTTCTGTCTCTGTCTGTCTCTCTCCCTCCCACCCCTTACCCCCCTCTCTCTCTCCCTCCCTCCTTCCAATCTTTCTTTCTTTCTTTTAATTCTTTCTTTTTTCTTTCTTTCTCACAACACAACTGTTCCCTCATTTTGCACTGACTCTAAAAGCGTTTCATGACCCTCTCTTTTTCCTTCTGTCATTCCATTTTTTAAAAACAAATCGATGGTAGCAATATGCATACTGTTGTGCGACCATTCAAGAAGAGATAGATAGGAAGATAAGATAGACAGATAGATAGATACATAGATAGATAGATACATAGATAGATACATACATAACATAGAATAGGTAGATAAAGAAAAAAGAGGCAGAGTCAGATATAGCAAGAGCGAGCGAGCCTGCTTGTGAGTATATATATATAAATATATATATATATATTTATGTGTATATAATATATATATATATATATATATATATATATATATATATATATGTGTGTGTGTGTGTGTGTGTGTGTGTGTGTGTGTGTGTACATGTGTAAGGAAAGCACGCGCGTATGTATGTTATATGTGTGTATGCGGGAAGGATGACAAAGGCATAAAACTGACAAAGAATGATTGTAAGCAGACTATCCTCTACATCTACAACAGGAAAACAAATCGTCAGTTAAATTCTCCATGGCATCCGTTAGGCCGCTCACTCTGGTCTTTTCATGGCCCGGCGATGTCAGTCCATGTGGAATGTGGGACTGATTCCCTCAATGAAGCAATCAGCACGCCCTGTCAAGTTCCACATCACGTAGTGACTCATTCATTCATTGCACAGACTGTGTTTGTGTGTGTGTGTGTGTGTGTGTGTGTGCGCTCGCGCGCGCGCACGCGCGCGTGTGTGTGTGAGGAGTAACGTGTGTGTGTGTGAGTGTGTGTAAGTGAGTATATGTATAAGTGTAAGTATGTGTATGTGTGTGTGTGCACGCGCGCGCGTGTGCGTGTGCGACAGCAAAAAAAAGAGATGAAGAGAGTGAGAGAGATAGAGCGTGTGCATGTAAGTGTGTCTGTGTGTGTGTGTGTGGTGAGGGGATGGGTGCGTGCGTGCTGTCTACTCACGCCTGCCTACAAGCCTCGAAATCCAGTCTTGGTGAAAGAAAGTGAATCAGCAATTTAAGCGACCCAACGAAACAGAGCCAGGAAACGGAGAGACAGACTGCCTGACTGACCGACCGACCAACAGGCAGGCAGACAGGGGACAGGCAGGGAGGCAGAACAAATAGTGGAACCACTTTGCAGAAAAAAAGGAAGATAAAGGAGTATACCCAAGGCTTTAAAATCCAATTATCCAGGCTTTAAGCCACGTGGGTCCCACCCTCATCTGGGATTTAAGCCACGTGGGTCTAACCTCCCCCTCCCCCTCCCATCTACCTCCCCTCGCCCCCACACCCACCCAGTCCCTCGGTCCAATTCCTCCATTTTGTTCGGGTTGCCACTCTTCCCCACTCCCCCTCTTATGTAGTTATATTGGTCATAGTCTACCGAGGTCCTTAAAACTTGGGAAACAAAGGTATTCTTGAGCAAATCGAAGTAGTACAAACAACCCACTCAACAACTGCAGTTATCAGAATTACCCCCCTCCCATTACTCTCTCTCTCTCTCTCTCTCTCTCTCTCCATGTCCCCATAAACGCACGCACCTCCCCCCTCCCGCCACTCCTCTCTCCTCTCTTCATTCCCTCTTCTCCCCACTTCACCTCTTGACTTTATTGGGTGGAGGTTTTTTGTCCTTAGTTAAGACATTACTGCACTGCATTTTTGCACACAGTGTGTGGAGGGTTAAATAAAACCTGCTAGTGGAGCTCATCTCTCTGTAGGTAGCAGGGGGTTGCGCGCTGGTTATATCCTTTTAATTCACTACCACTACCTCCTCTATCTCTAGTTGGCCTAAATAAAGGTAGATGAATTTTCCTGAACGTGTTCGGAATATGCGCGGCATGCGTTCCGACACAAGACTTAGGTGTAAACAAAATTCGGGGGAGTGGAAAGAGTACCAATGTTACACTCCCTGGATAATCTGATAGGTCATCAAACAGACAGGTCAACAGAGACTCGAATCCATACCGCCAGTTACTGACAGATCAGGAGTAGGATATTTTAACCACTAGACTATTGCAACCCTTTATTTATATGTAGTCTGATATCAACAAGTCACTCTACAGTTTGAAAATGCATCCCAAGCCATTCTGCTCATAAAACCGTATGTGCACATGTGATCGCAAGTGTCCACGCGCGCGCGCACACACGCACACGCACATGAATACACACACGCACACACACACACAAACACACACACACACACACACACACACACACACACACAGAAGGGGAAAAAGTAAGGCAGAGAGACAGAGACAGAGAGAGAGAGACAGACAAACAGATTAACAGATAGACAGATAGATACCAGTTAGTTAGAGAGGCAGATAGACAGACAGACAAACAGACAGACAGATAAACAGACAGATAGACAGACAGTAGAGAATACCAACATGTGAAGGACGAACGTGATTAGACTTTATGACGCCGTCAGGGATTTTTAGGCCGTTGTTTTGTTCACCCCCCTCCTCCTACCCCCCCCCCCCCTCTCTCTCTCTCTCCTCCCTCCCCCCTTTCCTTTATCTGTCTGCTTCTCTCTCTCTCTCTCTCTCTCTCTCTCTCTCTCTCTTTACCCTCTCTCTCTCACTTTGTTTCTCTCTCTCTCTCTCTCTCTCTCTCTCTCTCTCTCTCTCTCTCTCTCTCTCTCTCTCTCTCTCTCTCTCTCTTTATCTGTCTGTGTGTCTGAATGTCTGTCTGTCAGTCTCTATCTATCTATCTATTTATCTATCTCTTTTTGTCGTTGTCTATTTCTCTCTCTCTCTATTTATCTACCTCTGTCTCTATCGTTATCTATCTTCTTTCTGTCTCTCTCCATCTGCCTGTCTCTGTCTCTGTCTCTCTCTGTCTCTCTGTCTCTCTGTCTCTCTCTCTCTCTCTCTCTCTCTCTCTCTCTCTCTCTCTGTGCAGTATTTCATTGTTCATTGTACCCTTTCGTCAAGGATAATAGCCTTAACATGAATACCATTACTGATCTGAACCTTAGCATTACACCTTCCTCCCTCCCCTGTGTGTGTGCGTGTGTGAGTGTGTGTGTGAGTGTGTGTGTGAGTGTGTTTGTGTGCGCGTGAGTATGAGTGTGTGTCTGTGTGCGTGCGCGCGGGCGCGCGCATGTGTCTATGTGTGTGAGCGTGAGTGTGCGTGCGTGCGCGTTCGAGGGCGTGTGTGCGTGTATGTGTGCGTGTATGTGTGCGTGTGTGTGTATATTTATGTGTGCAAGTATGTGTGTGTGTTTTGTGTGTATGTGTGTGCGGTTACATGCGTGCGTTCGTGCAAGTGCTTTATTCTATTTTATTGTAAGTTTCATCTTATTATTTTATTTCGAAAATAATCGAATAAGCACCCATGTGCTTTTTTTACATCTAGTCCCCGTGTGTATGCAATTTTGTAAATATTGTCATCTGTTCCTACTGGCACACAATGGCCTACTCTTTCAAAAGGGGAAACAGGATTTAACGTGTGCGCTAGATGTTCTGCGTGCGTCGCGACGCACACGTGGCCTGGGTTTATGGTCTCATCCATACCCGGGTCGTCGGATTGCAAATGCAATGTTTTAACCACAAGGCTATCCCGTCCCCTATACATGTGTGTGTGTGTGTGTGTGTGTGTGTGTTTGTGCACGAGTGCGTGCACGTGCGTGTGTGCGCGAGTATGTGTGTGCATATGTGCTTCTCTCTCTCTCTCTCTCTCTCTCTCTCTCTCTCTCTCTCTCTCTCTCTCTCTCTCTCTCTCTTATCCAAGGTCCCGTATCAATAATAATTGCGTTTCTGGTGCAGACAACATACAACACTATTTTTGTATGCTGAATGACACAACTGTTGTGCAAGCATCACAGTTCAGGATCGTCAATTTTCATTAAGATCTTTAGCTGAACGGAAGGGTTGTTTTATTTATTTTAGCTAGTTTTGCTTTAGGGGGAGTTTATGTGTGATTTTGACACTTTTTTTTCTACTTTCCTAACATAATATAAGCCATGGAAAGTTCTTTATAATCATGTTGGGTGGGTGGGGGTGGAGGGCTGTTCTATATGTCCTATGAACAATACTGCAGGTTTATTACTGGACTTTATCCCAGTAATCGGAATGTGCTTTCCCCATGGTTAGCAAAAGCAGTCGCATACGCAAACGTTTACCATTGGTGTACCTCGGGGCACTAGTCGAAGAACGGGGAAAAAAATACAGGACTTTGTTCATTGTCTCATCCACAGGACACCGTTACATCAGGATAACCTGACGGTTGAAGAAAACCTATTTTCGGTTAGAGAATCGTTGACGGGCCGTCGGCGTTCTAAACCGATTCGATATACCTAGATTTTCTTATCTGTCATCACTAAGAGCTTACAAAAGAAAAAGAAAAAAGCCAAGAATACGCAGCAATTTTTTAAAAAATCTCCTAAATTGTAAAAGTGATAAAAGATTGAATTTTACACTTTATAAACAGAGAAAAAAGCATGGAGCTTCAAGCAAATTGTCTAGACTGAGTAAATACCTCTAGTGTGTAAATACTGAAAGGTTACAGGGAAACAACGGGATTATATTACCTTTTCAATAATAGCCCTGTATCTTCCATACACACTCCTTTCCAATGCTCACGTATGGTGACAGCCAAACCAGGTGTGAAAACACAGCTATGTTTGGCCTAAGCTGCACAATTGATGATATAACATGCTACAAAAAAGAAGGAAAGAAAACGAGCTGATAATTATATGAAGTTCAGAAAGTAGGAAACACACACACACACACACACGCACACACACACACAAACACTCTCTCTCTCACACACATACAGACATGCACACACACAGTCACATACACACACACTTGCCCTCCCCCTTCCTCTCGTAAAAAACGAAACAAAACCCTAAAACCCAACATAGAACAAACTACACCAAATCAAAATCAACTATCAATCCACACACACACACACACACACGCCCGCTCACACAGCGGGGACAGAAAGAGAGCGAGAGAGAGAGAGGGCACACACTCACACATACACAAGCATGCACGCACAAAGAAAGAGACAGAGAGACAGACAGACACACAGAGAGAGACAGACAGCGACATACAGAGACATAGAGAGAAAAGAAGAAAAAAAGTTGTTCTTTTGTGTGTGAACATGCCTAAGCTAATGACTGTAACGCCCATGTACTCAAGGCAGCTTTAAATAATGGAGGACCCTACCAGGGTTTCACAATGGACATAACTACAGCTTTCTTTTTTTCTTTAGTTTTTTCTTCTTCTTTTTACTTTTTTGACTGACCTGTACAACTATGTCACTCGTAGTTTTCTTTTTCTTCTATTCTTTTTTTTTTCTTTCAAAGTATTATGGTCTGTAGACGTACCCCACGTGGACTAACAGTCAAGTGTCAAAGATTATTTAACAGGACTTAAAGGGTGGGGGTGTGTGCGGACTCCACTCTGTTCAACCACTATGGACTGTGTAACCCGCCCGGTAGTGGTGGTGGTGGCTGTGGTAGTGTTGATGGTGGTGGTGGGTGGTGGTCGTGGTGGTGATGATGGTGGTGGTAGTGGTCGTGGTGATGGTGGTAGTAGTGGAGGTGGTGGTTAGTGGTAGGGGTGGAATGTGATCTTCAGTTTGTGGAATGTGATCTTCAGTTTAAGGTCTTTCCACTGAAAAGTGATAAGTGTGTGTGTGTGTGTGTGGAATGTGTGTATGTGCTTGCATGTGTGTGTGTTGTGTGTGTGTGTGTGGTGTAGTGTGTGAATACATGGGAGAGGAAAGGTGTGGGGGAGAATAGGGGTGGGTGTGGGTGTGTGGTTGTTTGCATTTAAGACAAACCTGTAAGAGGGAAATGAATCCTATTTCAGACCAAAGTATGGGGAGGTGTGTGTGTGTGTGTGTGTGTGCATTTCCTTGTTTCTGCTTACATTCACATGCATGTGTATGATCGTTTTCTTCATCATTGCCTTTCTTTTTTGTCAAAACACACACATGCATACATACACACACACTCACACACACACACCTACACACACATGCACAAACACACACATACAGACGGACAGACAGACAGACATAAAGACGACAGGCACACAGGTACAGCAACAATATATTTTTTAAAGAGCCAAAAAGAATATATCCCATAGCAAACTGACCACCACCACAGCACACCACGCCACACCACCACACAACACCACACCACCACCTGAAACCACAGCCATCTCTCTATATACCTCTAACTAATACCGGTTTATACTTACTAACGCATAGCAAACTAACCACCACCACATCACACCACACCACACCACCACCATCACACCACACTACCACCCTGAAACCCAGTCATCTCTCTAGTATACATACCTCTAACTAATACCCAGCTTATAAGGGTGGGGTGGGCCCTTCAGGCCCCATGTGTTGATTACCTTTCTGAATAATGATTAGGCTGAATCATCAGGTATGCGCTTACCTTATATGATCTATGGTGCCACAATGTGCTATGCCTAGCTAACCTTCTTGCACCCTCTTCCTGCCCCTCCATGTACCCCACTCCCCACCATACCCAACCCCTACCTCTGATCCAGACCACTGAAATTGGTGTGCGTGTGTGTGCACATGTGTGTATGTGATTATGCACACATCCATGTGTTTTTGTATGTGTGCACACGCATGTGCTTATGTGTGTAGTGTGGTGTAGTGTCTATATTGTGTGTGTGTGCATGAGTGTGTGCGCGCGCATGCGTGCGTACTTGTGTGTGTATGTGAGTGTGCGCACACGTGCGTGCGTGTTTATGCACACATGCACGTGTTCTTGTACTGAAACACATGTGTGCGCTTATGTGAAAAGTATGTGTGCATGTGACCATGCATGCTTGGGTGTGATCATACCTGCGTTAGCGGACGTGCATGCGTGCCTGCAGATGCGTGCCGGCATGTGTGCGTGGGGGCATGCTTACGTGCTTGTGCGTGGGTGAGTGTGTGTATGTCTCTGTGTGTGCACGCGCATTCACAAGCATGTGTGTACAGGCTTGAAGGCATACCACTACATTCCGCGCTGCATTCACTTTGCTCATAGACAGGAGAGCAGCTCAACCTCTCAGAACACCCGTGTCAGGAACTAACAGAACAAAACCTGTATGTAGTAGGAGTAAGAAGAAGTGGTATCCAGTCTCCATGCCCCCAGAAGAGAGAGAGAGAGGGGGGGGGAGAGAAAAGAAGTGGCTTTTTGTTCTGCCTGACCAGGCTGTTCAAACACAGGCCTGATTGTTTGCCTAGTGTTCCTCTGAGGGCTCTTAGGGCCCACTGTGCTAAGCCGACCCCGCCCTGCCCTTTGGCTAGCCAGGGGGCTGCCTTTTGCTGGGGCTTTCTGTTTACTGTTAAGACCCGAAAACACGCGCTCGCGCCGCTAGGTGACGTCGTAGCTATCGGTTGTGGCGAGGTCGTGACGTCAGGGGGACGGTGTGTATTATAATTTTGAATGGGGATTATTATCCTATACGGCAGAGAGAAAGTTTTGCGCAAGATGATGTAGGCTTGTGTATGTGCATGTGTGCAGGTAGTAGCCTAGGTGGAAAATGCGTTGCTGTTTTGTCTGCTTCAGTTTGAAAATAAAGGCAGAATATAATGGCAGGTGTCAACACTATGACAATCCAAGTATCGCAACCATATTCAAGCCGAGTAAAAACAAAAGAGGAAAAATATCCTCAAACATCGACATGGTTGCACTTACTTATACGAAAAAATGCTAAATCCAAATACAACAAAAAGTAATGTACGACTGGTTTGAGGATGGGGCTATTTTGTTCCATCTATATTGATTTACATGCATGCTCATTTTTTTCCCTCTAGCTACACTTTTGCGTTTTGAAGTGCAAAGCACATGATGCATTAATATATAATTGGTTGCATGTTTCCCTACACTTTTCCAGTTTAATAAACGATGACATGATTCCTACATAATTTCTGTAAGCCTTTTTCATAAAAAAGGCACCAAGATATGAGTATTCTTCTTTTTTTATGAATAGTACTCATGTCAAATATACTGGTAATAAAACCAAAAGAGACACAGAGAGGTAGTGCTTATTCAACATCAACTAAAATGATTTTATACAGGTTTCGTTTTATTGCTTTCACGTTTTAAGTAGAATCAACACCAACTCTGATAACAAAACCCATACTCTGCTGGCAACAAGAGCTTCTGCTTCGCTCAGAAGACTTCAACAATATTTGCTTGAGATGTAACACACCTAGAATTCAGGCCAGGTAAAGCCAGGCCAGTTTCAAATTGCTCACGAGCGCAGGCGTCGAGATATGATGTGGAAATTAATGGCCAACCCACCCACACACCACCAGACAGACTATCCCGTGGGCCACCCTAGCTATTTGAATCTGATAAGAAGTGCAGCAAGTGTGTGTGTGTGTGTGTGTGTGTGTGTGTGACATGGCAGATACATACTGCTTAGTCCACACACTACTTTCTGCATCTTTAAAATATATACACGCGCGCACGCGCGCAGAGAGAAAGAAATAATGAATGAATTTATTAATGAATGAATTAATCAATAATCTCTAGTTTTGAATGGTTACAGAAAAGCATCCACATGCTTTTTTTCATCCAGCCCTTGCCCTGACTAGGGTCTGTCAAAACAAGAAAACACAAATAAACAGAGAGACAGACAGACAGAAACAGACAGACAGACAGACAGAGACAGGCAGGGACAGAGACAGAGAGAGAATAAAAGCCGTTATGCATTGTTTCCAAGTTGTTGCGGGCGCATTCACTCTTGTGGGGACAAATGACATACACGCCTTTTGTCAACATCAGGTGGCAGAGACAGAGTGGGCGTTGAGCCTTCAAGCTGACAGAGACAAAGGGCTGATAGTGAGTGACAGGGCCGGCAGACTGGGCTGACTGCATGCCTTGCCACTATGGCAAAACTGATGAGTCTAAAGATCTGCATCGTAATAACATGAACACATAATATATAACGAAATGATGTAAAGAGTGTCCATGTACCAAAGTGTTATCTTCTTGAGAGAAAACTAGGTTTCCCAGATGTATTATTAAGATGTGTTATTCAACAGTAAATCAGCAGAATTGCAATGATACCATTTTCATATTGAGTAGAGACTCTTTCACCAAAGATACCTGAACATTAATGAAAGAGTGTTTACCCTAAATAGTGCTCATATACCAAATCGCAATTTTCCTGAGACGAACTATAGGTATGTGTGTATGTACGTGCACGCGTTTGTGCTTTAAATGCAATAATAGATGAGATGTCCGCAGAATTAGAATAACATACTTTCCATATTGAAAAAAGTATTTTTCGTCTGGTAAATTTAATGCAATTTGCCCCCCACCTCCCCTCCTAGAAGAAGAATTAAGGACAGCTTATTTCTCTCTTGATTCAAAAGTAGTATAATTATCTTACTGATGTTGAGCCAATGCCCTTGATCATTTGTGTACATCCATGTCTGCGTTTTGCATTATCATCCCATTGAATCAGTAACAGTGTAAAAAAACGTTGAAATTTGGTTACTGTGTTGGTTTGACTCATTAAATAAATACATCTTTAAAAAAAACCCACCACAATTGAACAAACAAGACTAGATCAGGCACAGATCATACCTTAAAAACCAAAAACAAACAAACAAAAACAGTCGTCAGAATGTTTATATCAAAAGCAAAAATGTATACCCCCCAAACTGACTCATGCTATAATAGATTATTTGTGATCGAAGCAAGAGAGAAAATGTATAGAAAATATAAGTAAAACCGACAAATATAATTACCACATCATTGTGCCAACCAAACCAGCTTTAGCAACTACAGCATGTATTGTGCCAGTGATTTTTTTTCCAGTTAATATACTGCTCCTTTTCCCAGATGCAAACTGTTCTCCCTGATTGACATGACTGACATATTGATACCCTTAATTATGAATTTCTCTGTTTGTAAAATAATAAAGTGTTATGAATTGAATTTGATTTGAATTGAACTGAAATGATGATTTTTTTTATAACGGTGTCATTACAATAAATAGATTCAATCCGATTTTCTGAACTACAGGTACCTATCTCCACAAACACTTTTCCATAATTATTCTTCTGATAAGGAGACAAGTGTCGAGTTCATCACGTTATGTGGTCCACCCATCTTGACCTCTCATGAATGAACTGTCTGTCTGTCTGTCTGTCCTTGATCAACAGTGATAAATGATTGCCTCTTGCCTACCACCGCCCTCCATGTCACTGAAGTTGGGTGGGTGGTTGACTGGCTGGCTGGTTGGCTGGCTGGCTGGCTGGTTAGTTGGTTGGCTGGTTGGCAGGCTGGTTGGGTACTTGGTACATGGTTGGCTAGCTCTTTGATTGGCGAGCTTGTTGGCTGCTTAGTTACTTTCTTGCTTGGAGAATTATTGGCCGGTTTCCTGCTTGCTTATTTGGGGTTTGGCTGATCTGGTTGATAGTTTGGTTAGTTAGTTTGTTAGTTAGTTTGCTTGATTATCTGTTTGAATTGATAGCTTGCTAGATAAGCAAGAGTTTGCTTGCCCTTTCTTCCACATGCATGCATGACTAGCTGGAAGGATAACGCGCAATTAATAAGTAGGTAGGTTAGGTTATGGGTAGAGCTGCTAAGTGACAAGTGACTGGTGGATTAATTTGCTAGAAAAGTTGATTGGTAGGTAGCCAAATTGTTATTTGCTAGTTTTGTTGCATGACTGGAATATTGGTGGCTGAGTGGGATATAGATAGACCTGGCTGCTTTTTTCAAGTTTCAAGTTCTGCATTCACTGAATGAGTTAATCCTAATGGGCCTCTGATACAACCAACCAGCCTTAGCAGACTGGCTGGTTGGCAGACTCTAAGATTGGAAAGCTTTGTTGAATTTTCTATCACATAGATATCCTATAAGAGAAAACAAGTAGAGACACAATACCCAAGTGCTTGGCAGAGCATTTGATTATGTGCATGAAAACCTTGCTCAAAATATGTCATTGTGGAAACGTTATCGTCATTCTCATTTTCGTCGTCGACATCATCATCATCATCATCATCATACTGCAAAAATCATTATATAATGATCATAATCATCATCATCATCATGATTAAAACCATCACAACCTTCCTCATTTCTGTAAAAACCACCATCATCATTACCACCATCATCATTATTAGCATAACAATCGTACATGTTCTAGCTCTGAGAGTGGAACAGAAAGCTCAGAAATGGTCTGCATATAGTAGAATTAGGACGTGTGAGGAATGGAAAAAAATGCTTAAAGAATGAAATGAAATAAGATACTGAAATGTGTTAATGGGAAGAAAAGAAAAGAAAAGAGCGGAAGAACTGCCGCATATATATCCCTCACGAATCGTACCGGATGTTGTCCATTTATCTCGTGGGAGGTAAGGCAAGGTTAAGTACTCCCGCGCTCTTGTAAATGTAGGTCAAGGACGATGTCTAGTGTGTAAAACAGGGGAGGAAACTACATGACAAGTTTTTTTTAACAGAGACGCAAAACACTCCAGTTCGTGCATTCCCTCTCTGCTAACTAAATTTAAATACGTTTGCATACCACTTCTATCGTTGTTTCTTCATTGTTCTTTTTAGTGTGCTTTTTTTTACATTTTTGTTTTACTAAACAAGTTTGGGGTTTGGGTGCAGTACCTTTGTTATGACAAGGAGCGAGTAAAATATACACTTGTTCATTCTCTGATGTACAGTTATAAGTTATAGTTGAGCATTTGGCGAAACATCTCTTGACGAAAAACCGGAATGAATACTTTATAAATTATGTCATACCAAAAAAGGAAATGGAAATAAGAATGAATGAGAAGTCACAACAATTTTCAGACCGCTCATCTTAAACGCAGCTATACAGATAACTGCACCATTCTCAGGTCAGATTACAAGAATGTGGAGGTATTGCAAACATTTCCTATGTGCCTTTGACAGCCACAATCCTGCAATAGGTGTATTTGTTAATAATAAAGGGGAATGGGTGTAATGTGTACACAGTCAAGATGGGGTACTGGATATTCATCTGAGTAATGTCTGTTGTAAAACGGTCAAATGCAAGCATGTAAAGGTATCCCAGCACAGCACTTTTAATCCCTTGATTTTTAACATTGTAAAGTGCACTAACAGTATAGCTACCACAGAAAACTTTTTTAAAATTAAAGATAAGTAACGTCGTAATACATATTAAAAATAAAACAACAATGACAAGAAGCTTTGAATGCTTGCTCCACTGTAATACATCTCTCTTTTAGCTCACCAACATATCCCTTTGCTCTCAAGCCACAATATCTGAACAGCCATGCCACTATTTCTGTCAGGTAATCAATAACCTGGTGTTCCCACAAACATCATTTACGCTCAGTTTGTTTTCTACCCATAAAAATGCTCACTTGCACCAGCTTTTTGTTAGCCCCTTATGTCTAAATACTGCACTTAATGCACCCTAAGAGCCTTTGCACTTGTGCACAGGTTGCAAAACAGGAACAACATTATCATAAACACGTCACAGCCATACACTTTATAGAGAAGCTTTCGGGACACATGTGTCAAACTTTAGCTACAAATGGTGTTAGGAAAAAAAGTGAAAGAAGGAACAGGCAGGTCAGCTTTTGTCTGTATTTATTTATTTATTTATACTACTTTAGATCACGAGATTTCTCTGCGTGAAATTCGGGCTACTCTCCCTGGGGAGAGCGCGTGGCTACAAGAGCAGCGCCACCTTTGGGCGTGGAGGTGGGGGGTTGCAACTGTATTTGTTTCCCTATCAGAGTGGCTTTTTTCTAAGAAATTTTGCCAGGGACAACTCTCTTGTTGCCGTGGGTTCTCTTACGTGCGCTGAATAATTTTGTATAACACACAGGACCTCGGTTTATCGTCTTAACCGAAAGACTATTCTCGTTCATCAGGAAAGAAAAGAGCAGGCTGAACAGTAGTCCTAGCTATTGAATGTATATCAAGAGAGATCCGGCAGGTCAGGCTTCCTGTCTGTATCCTAAGTCACCAGAACAGGGAGGAATACGCTGAACAGTAACTCTGTTTAAACGTGCAATTATGGAGAAGGATTTGGTAGATCACGGGATTTATGTCTGTATCTCATGTCACAGAAAAATGGAGGAACAGGCAGTAGACCCAGCAAAATCATATGGAAAGCGAGTCAGCAGGTCAGGCTTTGTGCTTGTATTCTGTCATCAATAAAGTAAGACAAGCTGTAGTCCTAGTTAAATGTACATGGGGAGGGCTTTGGTAGGTCACAAAGCTGTGTCTGTATTTTGTCACAGAAAAAGGGAGTATAAAGCCAGACAGTAGTCCTAGCTAAATCATATGGAAAGGGAGTCAGCAGCTCAGGTTTTGACTGTGTCGGTATCCTAAGTCATTAGAAAAGTAAGACAAGCTGAAGACCTAATTAAATGTATATGAAGAGGGATACAGTAGTTCACTTGATTTGTGTCTGCATCTTATATCACAGAAAATGAGAGTAATAATCCGAACAGTAGTCCTAGCTACTGTAAATCAAGAGGGAGCCAGCAGGTCAGGCTTGGTGTCTGTATCCCAAGTCATCAAAAAGAGAGGAAAAGGCTGAACAATAGTCCCAGTTAAATGTACATGGAGAGAAACAGATAGTTCACCAGATCTGTGACTGTATCTTATGACACAGACACAGAAAGGAACAGGCAGTAGTCCTAGATACATTACAGAGAAAGGGACGCGGCAGGTCACAGGCTTTGTGTCTGCATCCCAAGTCACCAGAAAAGGGAGAAACTGGCTAAGTAGTAATCCAAGCCATTGATTTATGAAGGGATCAAGCATATTAGATTTTATTTGTGTTTGTATCCTAACTCATCAACATAATAAGGAACTGACTGAACAGTAATATTTCCCGCGTGCCTGAAGAGAGATCTACTGGTGTCTGTATCCAAAGTCATCAGAACAGATAGGCACAACAGGCTGAATAGAAATCCTAGCCCTCTGTCTGTCACTTCACTCCCAGGACGGGTAGCTTCCCTTTTTTCTTCCTGTGCCCTCCAGCTGTGTATAGAATGTTGTCTGGAGTTTTTAGCTACAAATACAACAAAGGTCAGCCTACTTCATAAGCACTACCATGGTGTTTTGCAAACAATACACATTTGTTTGAGTTCACATATCAGCTTGTATGCACACATGTTGGCTTTGGGTTATTACTTGTTTATTTGGGTTTGGTCTTCCTTTTTGCCTTGTCTCCAAACATATTCGTGAGACTTCATTTTCAGTAAGAAATATTTTATGGGAAAAAACCTGTAATGTTTGCATCTTCAAAACGTGCCATGTCTGTGAACATTTAAGAAAAAAAAGAGAACACAGGGGATGGGGGATAATGAAAGGGAAAGAAAACTTAGAGAGAGAAATGTCACGGTTCATTCAAGCAGTTCTACCTCTAAGATTCTACTTTTTTCTCTCTTTCCAGTCATGTCCTGATTTATATAACCATTCACTGATCATAAGAACGTGCTTCTTCTCTTCTAATCAGTTGTGGGTGATTTTAAAACCTGATCAAATAGGCTCAGGATACAAGCTTTGTCAAACATCGATGTTAGCTAAGTGCCAAGGCCTACATCAGAAAGGTGCTATGCTGTTGTAATGCTTTGAAATGATATGTTGAGATTGACTATAGTTGTTACAAACGCTCAGCATAGCAACCTGCGCTATCTTTTAGATGACGAAAAGTTCTGTGAAGTCAAAGTATGGCTGTAAACATCATATAACTGTAACATCATATGGTTGTAAACATCATACCCATTATATTTTCGGAACAAGTGCACTTGACAACATGTAGCCGAACTAGAACAACACTATTATCACCAGCTTCGTAGTCCTGCATGCTGTGGAGAAGCTTCGAGGAAGACTGGGCAGAGCAGGGTTTGTGTCACCCTGTGCTATCACAAAAGTGATAAACAGGTTCAGCTGTAATCCTGGCTTTTCAGGTTTGATTTCACTGGCAGGTGGCACATTTCTTCGTCCAACAACAGCACCGTGTTTAGACTGTCGCCTGTGCTAAATAAATTTAAAAATACATAAGGTTTATTGAAGTTTTGGATATGAGAATACGATTATATGGTTGGCATATCCTTTTTTCCCGACAAGAGATTGTTTTATTAACAGTATGTTTGCATGGGGTTTTTTGTTTTGTTTTACACAATCCTCTCATAAACGTTTAAAAAGACGATTTCAGAATCACTTGAAAAATCAACTGCAGAATTCCAGATTCTTCAGAAGATGCTTACCTTTGGTAACATCATGAAAAGGGGTTGTTGTTTTTTTAAACCACAAACAAAACTCAAAAAAACCAAAAAGCAAACAAAACCCTCAAGAAAAACGCAAAAAGCAAACAAAACCTTATAAGAACAACACAAAAAGCAACCCCCCACCACCACCACCACCAACCCCCCACCAAAAAAAACAACAAAAAAAACAACAACAAAACAACAACAACAACACAAACATTCTACACAAGAAGGTCAAGGCGCACTTGAGCAATATGTCGATGTCTGCTGTACTTTACAGACTCTTCTCAATCAGGACTGAAGCTCTCTGTACGTGCTATTGGTATTCTACCTCTCTTCATTCACTAGTTAGGTGATTATACAGTCTTACTATTAATCTGGAGGCGGTTCAATGACCTCATAGCTCTTCACCACCAGGACTAAAAGACATTCCAGTCAAAATCAATCAAGCTTAACCTGGTTTCCACTTATAAAAAATGTACCAATTCTTTACCAACTTTGTTGGTTCCCCTCAATACTTTTTTTTTAATCTGCACCCATCTAAATATTGCACCCATTACATTTTGAGTACATCTGTACCACTGCAGTTGAGGCAAAGTGGAACAAAATCATCATAAACATCGTCACGGTCGTGCTTTTTATGTGGGGGGGGGGGGGGGGGGGGGGGGGGGGGGCTTTTAAAATGCTTGTGACAAGCTATAGCCTTTGACGGGGCCTACAGAAAATAGGGGAGGAGGAGGGTTTCACAAGCCGATGCGTCGTTTCTGTTTGTCAAAAAGAGATGAAGAATGTAAGAACTAGGTTTAATCTAAGTCACTATGCTTTCATTTCTCATCCACCACTTAGAGCCAGGGTCCTTTCTTTTCTTGGGCTAGCCTGCTGTGCGTGGAACGTCGTTTGGGGCTAGATGATCGGTCACACACACACAGACACACACACACACACACACACACACACAACTGGGGGAAGTGTCACTGTGGAATTTGGCATTACAAACAAGACTGAACAGCTGACATGAAACAAAGGTCGCAAAGGTAAAATGTTGTCCCACCTCCCTTTTTCTGTCCATAACACACACACACACACATACAACACACACACACACACACACACACTATTATATATATATATATATATATATATATATATATATAAAATATATATATAAACACCCTGTTCTGATTTGTTCAAATATTTCTTTTTTGTTAATGTAACAACGGTCAAAAGCTTCAACATATTTTCGACACTGTAAAATATCTTTTGGAAATAAACTCTCTCTCTCTCTCTCTCTCTCTCTCTCTCTCTCTCTCTCTCTCTCTCTCTCTCTATATATATATATATATATATATATATATATATATATATAAAAGTTAATGTCGTCTAAAGAACAATCTTCTCAAGATTTGTTTTTTTTCCTCACATTATGAGCAAGCATGGTCTGACTTCCATTCACCATTAAGAAATTGAGTCTTTAACAAATAAGAAAGTGTGTCTTTAAACAAATAAGAAATGTTGTCTTTAAGAAATAATTTCCGTGTTTGCCTTAAAGATTTTCACTAGACCTATGTCAGTGACTAGTTTTTTAACAGCTAATTCACAGGTGTTCCAAAAGGAAATCTGTTGTCGCCTGCTTGTGCCCATGAACTTTCTCTTTTTCCGCTCGCGCTTTTTGGATACTAAACATGTCAACATGACATCATCTGTACTTTGACAATTTCTCAACCTGTGTGTCAGCATGGACATGTTAATCTCGATTTGTTTTCTGAAGCAGTCTACACACTGTTTGCCCCTGTAGCTTTGCTAGGTTAAACTTGTGGCAGCTGTGAAGAAAACTAAAAAAAACAAGGCCCACAAAAAAGCAAAACACCTAGTAAGCCATGCGAGCTACATTGTAGTGTCTAATATTTCCCATAAACTTTATTCTACGTCTCGAAATTTTACTTCGTCCTTAAAGTGATTTCGCAGTATGCTAAGCCCGTGCTGTTAAGCTGAAACAAGGTAAATAACTCCTTGACTTCTTGCCAGACAACACACAAACATCCCTAAAAGAAGTCAGTTGAGCGTAACCTGTATATAACCGACCGTAAAATTGAATACCTCTGCTCTTCACCACCTATCTCGTATCAGGACCTCGGCATCTAAACACTGCACCCATTATATTTGGAGCAGTTGTAAACAAGCAGGAGGGAGGGGGCGGGGAGGGGGTAGAAGCAGATAAAAATCGCCATAAACAGCGTCACGGTCATGCGTTTAGTAGGGGAAGTTACCAAAGCACTTGTGACAAACTGTAGCGTCCGATAGTCTTAACTTAATACAAGAAAAAAGGGAGGGGGGGGGAGGAAAGACACAGAAACGAGACCAGGTGAAAAGTTGGGTCTGGCAGGCAGGCAGGCAGAACTAGCTTAGGCCACCATGCTTTGTGTCTTTAAACCGGTGTCATCAGAGGAGGTTGAATAGAATTAATTGTAGTGGGGCGGTCCTTCATCTTTCATTTCATGGCCACGTCGGCTATTGTCGGTAGGTAGGTCATCCCTTTTCAGTGCTGGCTACACCACTGGGTTCGGAATGTCACCTGTCTAATTCAGGTGGTCAGGGGGAAAGATATACGTATGCTCTGCCGTGGAATTTTGAAACCGGAAGGAAAATGGGTGGCTGACATAATTATCAGACTGGGGGTGAAGGTCACAGAGACAATGCCAACATTTTTTTTAAAAGATGTTTCTTCTTCAGACTGTCATATGCGATCATAACGTTCAAAATATCGATATGAAACAATGGTCGATATTTGTTTCTTTCTCTTTCTTTTTGGGGGAAGGGGATGGGGATTCTGTACTGGTAACAATGTCGGTGAATTTTGGTAATATAATAACAAGAAAAGACAATTATGGGAGAAAAGAGGAGGACGGACAGATAATATAGCCAGGGGAATGTCATGTACGTATTGGTGTCGCTTTATTTTTTTGTACTATTCCAATGCCTTGGGTTTATGGTAACCCTTCTCCTGCCCTCTGAAAAAGGTAGTCTTTACGAAGTTTCTTGGTATTTTAACACTTCCCAACATTAACTGGATTAACAATAGCCGTGCAAGTCTATATTGCTTTGAAATCTTGTCATATATTTTATATTCTGTCTCATGTGGACATGTAGTGGGACGGGATAGCTCAGTGGTCGGAGCACTCGCTTTCCCCAAGCCAAGTTAAGCAGCGTCGAGCGTGGTTACCAGTTTGGATGGGTGACCGTTTGCGCGCCTTGGCTTCAGTACAGTTCCCCCAGTTCACCCAGCTGTAAATGGGTACCTGCCCTCTTTAGGGTCAGGGAAGGTAAAGCAGCGAGGGAGAGGAGATGGGCGCCGCCCTCAATATGCTGGCCCTAGAGAAGTGAGGTCTCTGACGCCTCGCTCCCCTACGACCTTATAGGTTATGGGACACCTTTACCTTTACCTTGTTTACCTCATCAATAAATCTTTCTCGGTGACTGCGTGTGCGCATGTGTGTTTGCTTGTGTGTATGGTGTGTGTGTGTGTGAGAGAGAGAGAGAGAGAGAGAGAGAGAGATGAGGGGAGAGAGAGAGAGAGAGAATGTGAGCATGTATGTGTGTGTTTGTGTGCATTTCATGAAATTATGTGTTTATGTTTGCTCTTATATCTGTTTGTGTGTGTGTGCATTTCATGAAAGTATGTGTTTGTGTTTGCTCTTAAATTTGTGTATGTCTGTGCAAGTGTATGCATGTGCATTATGCATGGTATGTGTGCGGATACAAATATGGCATGCGCACGCTTGTGTAGCGTACCAGTCTACATACCACAATAAAGCCAATACTAAACAAACAAAACACAAACCCTCTCCAAAATATGCCTATATTACGCATACTTCAAGATTAACATTCTCAAGGAATAACAGTCTTTTGACAGACTGAGTAAAAAGTGGGGAATGTTAAAAGCCTCTGAATATTTATTTTTTGACGTAAATTGACGGTTATGTC
The DNA here is from genome assembly GCA_028751875.1 of Rapana venosa. Taxonomy (NCBI): domain Eukaryota; kingdom Metazoa; phylum Mollusca; class Gastropoda; order Neogastropoda; family Muricidae; genus Rapana; species Rapana venosa. The sequence continues at coordinate 12,981,639 of CM054155.1, forward strand.
CACATTTGTTCTTTGTTTGCTACCGTGTTTAGTTTTTATGACTTAGTTATTTATTTTTGTGATTTTTTTCCCCCCCAATGCTACACAGCATGCCAAATGAACAACAGACGGTTATTTTACTCCAAGCCAGTATAGTAATGCAGAAAGCCAACTAAAAAACAAACAAAAAACTGACTGAGGTCCATACTGTGTGCGCTCACGCTTACACGCACGCTCGCCCACACACACACACGCGCGCGCACGCGTGCAAGTGCAAATGTTTCACTATGTTTGTAGCTCACATGAAGTTCTTATGCTTTTTTAGATTTTAAAGAGTTCGTCATATCTATCTATCTATCTATCTATCTATCTATCTATCTATCTATCTATATGTCTATCTATCTATCTATCTATCTATCTATCCATCTAATAAATTAAAAACATTCATTTATCTTCTTCTTGTTGATGTTTTGTTTGTTTTGTTGGGTTTTGTTGTTGGTGGTGGTGGTGGTGGTGGTGGTGTTGGTGGTGGTGTTTGCTTTTTTAAACTTTTGCTACGAGACAAGAGTTCGCAGAAAAAGAAATTCCTCTCCAAATACGCTGAAGACGTGACAGAACAGAAACAACGAGAAAATAAACACACAGATAGACAAGAAAACGGTCAAATCTGACGGACGTATAATAATCATTACTAATCACCATCAATCAGCATCATCGAGTGATTGTTCCTTACACACTCTTTTACTCTTCTTCCATGCAATCTTCGCCCCCACCTTCATCCAAATTACACCCAAATCTC
>CM054155.1:12992416-13004916 GCA_028751875.1 Rapana venosa
CTGTTTTTCCTTTTAGGTTTTTCCTTTGTGTTCCCCTACGATTTTATTTTCGCTTTTTTGACTCCAGATGCTTTTGTCCCAATGTCTTCCATTTGTGCTTCTCCTTTCTTTCTGATTTTCCTGTTTGTTCACAGATAATGCTATTTCACATAGGACGTGTTTTCTAGGACCAGTTGTGAGGGCTCTTTCTCCCTTCTGTCAAATTATATCCACGTGTAATTTTGTTTTCGAAATCCAGAAAAAGGATGTCTTTGTTTAAACAAATAAAAAATATGTATTTCAAAGAACACTGTCATTTACTCAGTGTGTGATTGTGTGTTTGTCTGTGTATGTGCGTGAGTCAGTTCAAAATTGCTTAGTGTACTTCGGATATGGATAAATATCTACCTAAATATAAAGAAAAACAACTTTTTTTTAAAAAGGCAAAATACCTGTCTATCTTAAGTCCACAAAATAAAAGAAAAACTACTGTCACACCAAACACACCTTATAGCAAACTTTCAGGAATCAATCCACATCCAAGAGGTTCTCAAAAAAAAAGCGAAGGAAGAAAGTAAACACCTTCTTAAGTCTCACGATCAATGTTTACATAATGTCACAACGTTTTAAGAAAACGTGCATGCAGTCTCGCAAATTGCATTAAACAAATCCACAAAGATATTGTGAATGGAGTTTTAAAGAGCAAGCGTCTCTCTCACTGTGTATCAAAGGAAGTGGCCACACTTCACCGTTAAGTCCCCAACAGCCGGTGAAAGCATAGCTGAGTAGGCGAGCGAGACAGACAGTTGCCGCATGAAGACATGGTTGTGTGTAGTAAACACCACTGTCAGAGGTTGACAGTTTGCTCTTATCAGCACTTGACTTCTAACCTTACTTCATTCACCGATCACAACCATGAACTACTTTCCTCCCTATCTCTAAAATGTGAGGTATTTAGACTAAACATTTTATTATTCACAAACCAGCTCGCGCATGATTATTGCCTACCAGGTTGAAGAGTTGTTGAATGTATGCAGCACACACATCAGCATAAATCTTCAAATAAGAATAAGAGCACAGTTTTTTTCTTTTACGTGACAAGATTCAGGACAGCCACAGAATGTGTGTCGAGTATAAAAACCAGTTTCTTCACATTGATTAGAAGACTGGCAAAATCAATATGTTCTGTAGCTAAATACTCTTCTCTACGGTGTTGTTGGCTTATCACGTTCTCCTTACTGGAATATACTCTTTGTTTACACCAAACAGAGCGGGACAGATATGGTGCACAGCTGGGCCAGTGTCCTAGTGTTTTGTTTCATTCACACACGTGCCTGTTGACTGGGGGGCCGATGCTGTTCGCTCTCCAGTGGGTCAGTTTCCCTGGGCAGATAGGAGAGCTCTACATGTTAGGGGGGTGGCAGCAAGTCCAGGCCAGGGTCACCGGTGTGTACACATGATGCCCCAGTCCCTCGTTGTTCTGCAAACAATGGATAAGACACACATTTTGTTGTCCAGTTTTAAGGTATGTGGTAGGGTGGGGGGTAAAGTAGACTAGGCAAGCGGCTTTTCTCTGTCTGTGTTTCTGTCTCTCTCTCTCTCTCTCTCTCTCTCTCTCTCTCTCTCTGTCTCTCTCTCTCCACGCACCCTCTCTCTCTCTCTCCTTCTGTGAGCGCGTGTGCGTGTGTGTGATATGAACTAATATGTACCATCTAAAATTGGTTAAGATGAAAAGAAAAAAAACAAGAAGGGCAATCTTTGCTCACCCTAGAATTAGGACACTGGTGCTTACGCTATCCAGTTCCTAACCTGTAGACCACGAAGGTCAGTCGTACGTCCAGTCACAATGGAAAGTTGTTATCGTCAGCAAACAGTCATAGAGCACGCTGTTATCAGTTGCGAGTGACCACTGGTGTGTTTGCGTCTGCACACAGTGCCCAGTCAACACTGAGGGAACTGGACACTACAGTACAAGGTGCACGATTCACGCTGTTTTATTCTGGACAGTACGCATTGTACTTTTCTTTCATCTTGTGTTTACTGGACAATGTATTGTATATAGTTCATACTGGACACAACACTGCGAATAGTTTACTTCCTTACCGGGCAGCACATGGAGTATTGTCATAGTGTTGATACTTTACACTGCAGTGTTCATAGTTGCTATTAGACATATTTTTGCGCTTTTTTTTACTTTGTTAATTTATTGAAAATGATATGGTGTGCTTGATACTGTACATTGCATTGTGTTTCTATACTGGACATAACTTTGTGAAAAATTTACTTTGCTAATGTTTTGGACAGTACATTGTGTATTGTTCATACTACTTATACTGTACAGTTTTATACTGTACATTACATTGTGTATAGTTTTATACTGAACATTACATTGCAGATCGTTTACTTTGTACATTTATTGAATACAACATGGTGTATTGTTCATACTATTTATACTGGACATTGCATTGCGCATTTATGTATTTATTTATTCTTTTTATATCGAGGATAATGGAATAAGCAATCATGTGCTTTTTTACATCCAGATTATACTAAACATTACATTGCAAATCGTTTACTTCGGTTATTTACCGAACAGTACATGGTGTATTGTTCATAATATCGATGTTGGATATTGCACCGTGCATAATTTATACTGTACATAGCATTGCACATCGTTTACTTTGTTAATTTGTTGAATAGCACATGGTGTATTGTACATATTGTTGACATTGAGCATTGCATTGTGTATTGGTGACCTTGTTACTACTAGACAGTGCATTGTGTGTAGTATACTCTGAAAATAATGTACAGTACATTGTGTACAGTCCACAATGAGAATACTGTACAGTACATTGTGTGTAATCTACTCTAAGAATACTGCACAGTACATTGTGTATAATCTACTCTGAGAATACTGGACAGTACATTGTGTATAATCTACTCTGAGAATACTGGACAGTACATTGTGCATAGTTTACTCTGTGAATACTGAACATTTCGTGTTGTATGGTTAACGGACCATACCATCACAGACTGGATATGAAATTGTGAACGGTTCATACTATTAGTACCGGGCATTATATAGTGTGCGTCCCACGCTATCAATACTGCATGTTCAATGGTTCACACTCTTAAAATTGGACAATACATCTTACATGGTTTATAATAGTAATACTGGAAAGTGTAGGGTTTATGGATTATACAGTTAATGATGGACATAACATGGTGTATGCTTTACACTCTTAGTACTGGACATTACGTGATGCACGGTTCATATTGTTAATACTGGAAACAAGTAATTGTGTGCAGTTCATACAGTTAATTCTGAAAGGCACACGGCGTACAGTTTATACTGTTATATACCACTGAGTATTGCACATTGGACTCCACACTGCTGCAAACTTTCTATGGCATACGTTTCACATGGTTAATACTGATTAATTGTGGTATGGGACTGACACTTCTAAACATCACAGGACATTGATTTGCAAGATTACATTCTAGACCTGTTCAAGATGAGCTGTGTACATCGTTACACAACAAACATCTCACGGGGTGTGTTGCAGTTCTGAACAAGGTATAATATTGTTCTAACTTTAAAAACAGACATTAGAAGTCAGCCGTTTAACATTGGGTGTCAGTGTAATTTAGTCGGTTAGCTATATTTTTTTTTGTGCCGCCTCGTCTTCTGTCACGTTCCTGCCGGTCACATGCATCCGCAGAGTGTATGAAGCTCGACTGTATGGTACCAGTCTTCCCAAAGCGCCCACAGCGCACTCACTCTGGGTAGGAGCCAGTCGGAGTCTAAAATACCCCTATGACTCTTATGGGAATCGAACCCGTGACCTTCCAGTTTGCAACCCAAGGCGCAAACCACTGCACCATGGCAGCTGGTTGTTAATTAGTTACTTAGTTGGTCAGTTATTTGATTGACGAGTCAATCATTTAGTGAGTTGGTTAGTTAGCTAGTTAGCTAGCTAGTTAGTTAATTAGTTAGTTAGTTTGCCAGTCATTCAGTTAGTTATTTAGCTAGGTAGCTAGCTACTATTGCCCTAGCTACTTACGTTTACTTACTTGCATAATTATATAATCAATTAATTATTTAAAATCTAGTTAGTTCGTCGCAATGCTTGTTATTTAATTGGTAGGTTTGACTTTGTCAGTATGCTTTTGAAACATTTAGCTTCATCACAAATCGTGATGGTCGAAAAATACTGGAACAGATGTTTCTCTATGGACAGAAGTCAAATCAAGTCAAGTCAAGTCAAAAACACTTTAATCATCCCATGATGGGCAATTACAATACTGACAGGCACATTGATACCTATAATTGTCTCACAAGACACAAGAAAAATACATTTCAAATTGTTATAAGCATTCCAAAATAGCTTTAAAAAATTATCATACACAAACACAAACCCAGGTGCGCGCACACACACGCACCACGTGTACACACACACACACAGACACACACACACACACACACACACCAATGTAGGAATACAATGTTGTAAACAGAATAGTTTGAAGCTGCTCTGTTTTGATCAATATTCTCAAACAAAATATGGAAAAAATCGAATTACTGTTTAGAACAATTCTACTATTTCTATCAATCGGAATACTAGTGTCACTTTCTTACCACCGTCAATCAACGATTGCATGTTTTAAGGGTTTTCTTTTAGCGGGGTCTTTAGCAATGTCTACTTTGCACCTACAGTTATGGAAGTACTGTGAATTGCCACTGACTGAAAAACATTTGCTCGAACAACAATAAAAAGCCTGTATTAATAACTGAGCCGTCTTTTAGAGCTTCTCCTAAAATAGAGTATTTGTGTTGCCCAAGCACGTGCAGTCTTTATGTCAAGCTAGTATTACTATAATATGTATGTCATGGGTTTTTTAAATTCACACACTAGCCATCACTAGCCCTATCTAGCAAAAAATGCTGAATAAACAGATTCTTAATTCTTAATATATGTGTTTGATATTTGTACAACCGCATATTTGTTTTTATTCTAAAGGGACAGCATTAACGATGAAACCAGAAAAAAAAAATATGAATTATGATGATAAAAGAAAAATCACCTCAACTGCAGAGCTAAGCTGGGATCCGAACTTGCGCCCTTGCCATTGCCTGAGATACCAAATCAGATTAAAAACACCTACACATTATGAACATTGAGCTATTTGTCCATCTTTACCTCATTCGATATTTTTCCCTTTGGTATCAACATTATCATGACAAGTGACAGATCACCACCGCTCCCAACCACACGCACACGCACACACACCACACACAAAAGACACACACACACATACACAGACACCCACGTACACACACACACACTTATACACAACACACACTTATATACACACACATACAAAAACACACACACATGCACAAAAAGCACACCGTCACCCCTTCACACAACATTTCAGACACATACACTCACACACACACACACCTACACACACACCCCCTACACACATGCACACACTTATACATATACACACAATACACACACTTGTACTTAAACTGACCCTCCCCTCACACACACGCCCTACACACACACACACACACACACACAACACACACACACACACACCCTCCCCTCCCACCTCCAGCCTGAATGGAGTGAAGTCCATGAACAGGGACCCTGGTCTTAGCCCCGTTGTTATGTGTGGAAGCACTGAGTGGACGAAAGGCTTTTGTGGGCAATTCCATTATGTCAACACACACTTTCTTCTCTGATGTGCCAGGCCACTTCTGATTTTGTTATTATAAAGTCAGAGCCATTTCCCTTCACCGGCTTTCCTCTCTGTCTGTCTGTTTGCCTGTCTGTTTGTCTGTCTGTCTGTCTTTCTGACTGTCTGTCTGCTTTTCTCTCTCTCTCTCAATCACTCTCAAATTAAACTCTGTGTGTGTGGTGTGCGTCGCGCGCGTGTGTGTGTGTGTGCGTGTGTGTGTGTGTGTGTGTGTGTGTGTGTGTGTGTGTGTGTGTGTGTGTGTGTGTGTGTGTGTGTGTGTGTGGGAGGGGGGTGTTTAGGAGAGAAAGAGATAGACAGAGAGACAGAAAGATGGAGAGACAGACAAAGAGACAGGCAGGCAGAAAGAGAAAGATAGACACAGACAGAAATAAAGACACACAGAGAGACAGAGAAAGCGAGAGACACAGAGAGACACAGAGACGGAGACAGAGCAAGAAACACACACACACACACACACACACACACACATACACATACATACACACAAACAGAGGGGGAGAAACAGACAGACAGATAGACAGACAGACAGATTGTAAGAGTATCACTCCAACAGTAGAAACAAGATTACCCAATCCCAGTGTTGCGATACTTTGGATAGTACAGTTATTTCTAATTATTGCTTTGGATAGTACAATTATTTCTAAGTATCTAATTATATCTCTGACTGCAGAATGATAAAGTGAAACTTGCGTCAGATTTTCCATCAGGTCACAAGTATCACTTCATTCATATCATGACTTGTCTTTATGTCCTACTTGCGACCAGTGTCATGAGAAGCAAATAGGCATTAGTCATCTGCAAAGAATGATATCATACTAAGGACTTATTAGCACTTACAAAAGTATCCATATAGTCAGCAATGGCAGCAGTAAGCTGTAACACTAGCATTAGATGTAGTAGTAGTGCAAGTGGAAGTAGAAGTAAGTAATAGTAGAAGTAGCAGAAGTAGAAGTAGTAGTAGTAGTAGTAGTAGTAGTGGTAGTAGTAGTAGAAGTAGTAGTAGTAGTAGTAGTAGTAGTAGGAGGAGGAGGAAGAGCAGCAGCAGCAGCAGCAGCAGCAGCAGCAGCAACAGCAGCAGCAGCAGCAGCAGCAGCAGCAGCAACAGTAGAAGTAGTAGTAGTAGTAGTAGAAGTAGTAGTAGTAGTGGCAGCAGCATTCACAAGAATAACAAGAGCAGAAGAAAAATCAACAGCAGTAGTGGCGGTAGTGGTGGTAATGGAAGAAACAGTAGTAGCTACAGCAGCAGTATCATTAGTTAAAGGAGCAGCAGCAGCAAACATAATAGTAGTTAACTATAACATCACTTAGTTTCCACTCGCAAACTGTACACATCTGTCCACCAGCATTTCATGTTCTTACATTTTCAAATCTGTCCAAGCAAACCATTTACCCACTTATCCTTTTTCCATGTAGATTTAGTTTTATTTTTTATCTATTCGAAAGGAATCCATTAAAAATATAATTTTCAGTAACATTACAGCCCTTTGAAAGTAATGGAAACTGAAAGATTCGTGTCCAAGAAAAGTTTAATGGTTGAAAAAAGTATGTTTGATGATTGTATGTGTTATAGCTGAAGGCAAAGACTACTGGATCTTGTGCTGTAGTATTATTTTATTCTTACAGAAGACATAAAGAATGTTGTTTTTCTTTTCAATATAGCACCTTATCTATTTTATTTTTGCTTGTTAACATGTACTATAAATTTAAAATTATACAGAAATACATATTAAGTTTGGTTTCATATTCTGAAATATTTTTGCTTTCTGACATAGTGATGGATATCAAATGGAAGCTTTATCTCACACACACACACACACACACACACACACACACACACACACACACACACACACACACACACAAGACAAAGCAATTGAAACATTGTTTAACGGGAGGTTAGGAAATTTGGCTCTAAGTCATAAGCCAAAACTGAAAATGTGGCAACATCCCAGGTATGCTATTTTGAAAGAGCAGAGATGAAAGGAGGAGAGAAACTAACAGAAACAGCAGGTTCACTCTTCAAGTTAACTGAAGATCAACTTTAAGCAAAACCCTTAAAACTAGCCAGGCCTTTCACTGCACACTAGAAACCTTTCTGCATTTTGACTCAACGCTAACCTATTGTTAAAAATAAATTCTCTATTCACCTTCTTTGCTAAAAATAGTACATTTTCCTCCCTACGTACGGGGGAGGACACACACACACACCCACACCCCACTTACTGTCAAACACAACGATCAAACTGTCCTAACTCCCGTCTGTCACTGTCGTCTGCTTCACTCCGGCTTTTCAGGGCTTCACTGTCTAAACACCGAAAACCACAGGAATGCAACGAAATCTCATGTCAAATTCAGAGATTAGGATAAAATAGGTCCTCTCCACCGTTTACAAACGCCCACAGCACATGCCAGCTTTACAAAACAGTAAAAAGAAGTGTCCTCACCTCCGTCTGCTTCAGTGTGTGACAACTTCGATGTTCACTAAGTAAGTTTTTGCCTCAAACAGCCTCCACTTTTGCACAGGTGTCTCACAATCCACTAAATGAAGTCCGTCATCTGCTACCAGCTTCTCGCAGATCTTACGGGCGTTATGTCCATGTTTGGAACATCCTGGATTCCCAAATCCAGACACAAGCATATTTCAAGTGACCTCTCGATGCTTCATTACTCCGACACACACAGAGCGCTAGGGGTTTTGGTGGGTGAACTTTTGACGCTTGCCGTTCGTGGCAGGCACAGTGAGAGAGAGGGAGAGACTCCTGTACAGGGATTCATTGGGTCGCGCGCGCTGTTGGCGACTGTCGCTCGCTAAACCTCTGAACATGTCAGGTGAGATAGCGACATACCGGGACGCTTCTTTTTTCTTCTACTTCTTCTTCAATTGGCGATGGAAGTTTAACGCAGAGAAATAGCTCTGTGTGTGTGTGTGTGTGTGTGTGTGTGTTAGAGATGAGAGAGAGAGAGAGAGAGAGAGAGAGAGAGACAGACAGACAGACAGACAGACAGGCAGGCAGAGAAAGACAGACAGACAGACAAAGAGAGAGAACTATATATGCAAAAAGAAAACATAAAAAGAACAGAGTTCAAAGAGTTCAAAACACAATTTTGACAGTGCAAAAAAAGCAAAAAACAATTGCACATTGCAACGGGGGATTTCATACAAGATGTACCGCTCTCATTTGCAATTGTGTGCAAAATGCACAGCTATTTTTTTCTGTCTTTATTACCAAAAAAATTGTTAAGAGATGCTATTTCATTTCCTACATGCGTATCAATTGTGTAAAATCTACCACCTCTATGTGCGTACATTCATAAAAAGATGCGTCTACTTGATGCAGTTTGTTCAGCTGCTATTTGAATGCCTTAATCAGACTCTACAACCTTTAGAAGCCAACACTTTCTCCAAGATATACAGTAGCAGCAGCAATGGTATGCGTGCTTTGAGGGTACAGGCAGCTGCTGGGGGCTAGTTTTGCATTGCGGTATGCTCAGCTGCTGTAGGCAAACAGGCATGACCAGAACTGGGGCTGCTTTCAAGTTTTCTATCACTGACAATTACAACGCCTTGCGACATATATATATATATATATATATATATATATATATATATATATATATATATATATATATATATATATATGTATATATATGTATGTATCATTATGTATGTATGTATGTATGTATGCATGTATATGTGTATTGTTTGGTGTGTTGGCTTTTTTAGTCTGTTTCTGTGGTATTTTTGTGAATTGTTTAGGGTTGTTTTGTTTGGCGGAGTGTGTTGTTTTTTTGTTGTTTTTTTTTTTTGGGGGGGGGGGGGGCGAGGATAGGGGGATGGGGGTTGTTTTTGTGCGGTTTTCTATGTTATTGTTTTTGTTTGTTTTATTCTTTGTTTCGTTTCTTTTTATTTTTGCTGTTTTTTTAAAAAGTTTTCCCTTGTGTGGTTGTTCTGGTGGCTTTTTGTTTGTTTTGTTTTGGTTATTTTCTGAATTGTGTTATTTGTTTTTTTGTTGGGTGCGCTCTTCAATCTCGGTTTATTGCTAATTTTATTTGGGGACTGAATTTATTTATTTGCTCTTTTATCTCGAGGATAATGGAATAAGCACTCGTGTAATTTTTATATCCTATCCCCGTGTGTATGCGGTTTTGTCAATTTTTGTCATCCATTTCCACCAGAACACAATGGCCTACTCCTCGGAATAGCAGAACGGGTTTTAACGTGCACGCAAGATGTATAACCTGGTGTAGAAGATGTAGCGGGTAGTGACTTACTTGACTTATGCCTCTTGGTTCCTTGGGGAACATAGGGCTGCAACAACACCTCTCCAACGTACTCGGTTTTGGGAGATCCTCTTCAGCTCGGCCCATGTCATTCCGGCTGCCTTCGTTTCTTCGTCAACACTTCTGCGCCAGGTCTGTTTTGGTCGACCAACTTTCCGCTTCCCTTATGGATTCCAGTCAAGGGCCTGCTTGGTGACACTTGACCCAAGCTTGCGGAGTGTATGGCCGATCCATCCCCACTTCCTTTGTTTAATAATGGACTCGATTGGGGTTTGTCTGGTCCTGTCCCACAGTTGTTTGTTGGATATGACTTCCGGCCACCTGATGTTGAGGATGCTCCTGAGGCATTTGTGGGTACGTATGACATACACATGCCCACCAGCCCGGCTAGCTCAAAACACACCGCCTGAACCATTCTTCCCAGTGCCTGAATGACTCCTCAGCAAGTTCAGCAAATAGAAAGGAGAGAGTATACTAACTAAGGTTTGTATTTTGATTTTAAGTTTTGATTATCATGGTTTTGTTTTGTTTGCTGTTTCATCTTCTGAGACGTTCCTGTCCTGATGTTCCATCACTGCTCATGAGTGTGGTAACAAAGGTTTGTATTTTCTTTCTTTTTTTAAATTCTCATTATTTTTATTCTGCTGCTATATCTTCTGATACGATCATGTCCTGCTGTTGTTTCGTTGCTCATGTCAATCTCTTCACCCCAGCCCTACCCAGATTCTTCATGCCACATACTCTAGGGTTGGGTGTCTATACGGAGCCCACCTGTATACCCTCGCATTATTTTTGTTTTGCTGCTCTGGTATTTTGTTCTGTTTATTCCCACCCCTTTATTCTGATACTTTCACGGTTTAATCTGAGTATGTAGTCTGTTTTTATCTTCTATCAATATTATGGTGTGGTTCTATTCAGGCTGGAGCTGGGTTTTTTGCACATGCATTTTCTAGAGTAGTCTCTAAAAAGCTTATGTTTGTTGTACTGATACCCTTTGTGTTGCTGCTGTTCTGTTTTGATATGTTAACACATTGTTTAGACCAAAACAAGCAAACTAAGAAATAGTAAAAGATAAAGAATAGAATGAAAAGAAACACGCAACACTTTGACATTATCTCTTTCTCCCAACTCTCTCGGTCCTACCTTTTGACTGAAACCAGCTGGAATGAGGCTTGTAACTGTTGAGAAAGAAACATACGACTGCTTGTTTGGTTTGAAGATATATACAACTGCTTGTTTGGTTTGACGATATATACGACTTCTTCTTTGGTTTGAATATATACGACTGCTTGTTTGGTTTGAATACTTTTACACACTCACACACATACACGCATCTACAGCACACACATACATACGCACTCTACAAAACACACACACTCACACACACTACAAAACACATACACACATTACACACACTACACATATACACACACTACACTACACTACACACACATTAACACTACAAAACACACACACACATACACACACTACTTCACACACACACTACACTACACTATACACTAACACACACACACACACACACACTCACGTACACACACACACACACACACACACACACACACACACACACACACACACACACACTGACCCATAGATCAGATACGCAGAGACAGAAGCAGATATCAACATCAGACTGGGTAGGAGGGCCACAAGGTGTTTTGATTGTTCATACTCGTAGCCTAGCCAAACAAAAAGAAAGTGGCTTCGGAATTCAGAGGGAGGAGGAGAGAGGAGGGGGGGGGGAGTTGGAGGGAGGGAGGGAGAGAGAGATAGAGAGAGAGGGGGAGGGAGAGAGAGAGAGAGATGGGGTGGAGGAAGGGAAGGAGAGAGAGATAGAGGGAGAGGAAGGGGGAGGGAGAGAGAGAGAGAGAGAGGGAGAGAGAGACAGAGAGAGAGAGGGAGGGAAGGAGAGAGAGAGACATAGAAAGAGAGAGAGGGAGGGAGGGGAGATATAGAGAGAAAAAGAGAGAGAGGGGGGGAATAGGGAGGGAGGCAGAGATAGAGAGAGAGAAAGAGAGAGAGGGAGGGAGAGGGAAGGAGAGAGAGATAGAGAGAAAGGGAGAGGGGAGGAGGGAGAGAGAGATAGACACAGAGAGACAGAGAGAGAGGGGCAAAGAGACAGAGACACAGAGAGAGAGCAGTGTGAGAGAGGGACTGAGGAAGAATGTCATAATCTGTACGGCGATATAAATGCAAATCGGACTTTGCGTTGGTCGCCCCTGATTGTGGGCAGGACAAAGGGCAAAGTGTTCCAGCTGACTTAGAGACACTCGAGACTTCCCTCCTGCTTTTTGTTGTTGTGGCTTTGTTCACTTCGATAAAAAATAGAAAAAAGAATTACAGCTCTCCTTTTTTCTCTCTCTGAAGATGGATACAGCAGCCATAAAGTTTAATGAAACGAGGTAGTATATAACATCTCAACAACAACAAAACCCACAACCTGGAAACGA
>CM054155.1:13007416-13009916 GCA_028751875.1 Rapana venosa
AGTCTTAGTCTAAAGGGAACTGGTGTGTGTGTGTGTGTGTGCGCATGCGCACTAAGGAATGTCCACACCATAGAAAAAAACAACCATGAAATACATTATTAGGGGGACGGGATAGCCTCGTGTTTAGAGCGTTGCAATCGCCATCTGAAGGCCTTGGATCTATATCAGGCTTGGGCTTCCACCCAGATGCCCGTTCAAGGGAGCCTTCCCCTGAAGTTAGCATCGTTGCCGAGTCCTTTTCGCCCACAAGTATTTTGGATGAGACTGTAAACCCAGGCTACGCATATCGCAGAACACCATGTCCTCATGCTAACTAAAACATTCCACGCATTAAGAAACCGTTCTGCCTTTTTGAAGAATAGGCCATTGTGTGTTATGGGAACAGATGACACTTAAAAACAAAACATTTGTTGTGTTTAGACATCATCACCAAACTCGGAATGTGGCTACCTCAATGGTGGCAAAATTGGTCGCATACACAAAACCTCACCACCGGTGAGGCTTGGAGTTCTATCCAAGGAACATAGAAACCCACACACAAAAAACGTTATTCCCAGTTTGCCAGGACATCGACTTGGGAGGCACTAGGCCAGCTACAGGAAAACACCACTGTGTTCAGTTGTCCCAGTACTTGTTGATCTTTGTCGCTGCCTCATCTTCTATGACCTTCCCGTCCTGCTGTTCCCACGCTGCTCATTTCAATCCCTTTACCCCAGCTGCACCCCGAATCGTCATGTGACACCCTAAAGGTGGGAAGTCCACAGAGAGCCTGTCAATGTCACGCCACCAGCCAGAGCGGCTCTGCATTGCTGCTGGGTCACTTGAGTGGTGTTCAGTGGTGTCTGTTCTAAGCTGACGTGTGCAGGACACCACCTACTAGTCCCCTTGGTGACGACAGTAATGGCTCAGCCATGAGCCAGACTTGAGTGAGACACCCATGCGAGGTGGCAACCACCCCAGTAACCCTCCACCAACCTTCTCCCGGGAGCCTCCATCCACAAAGACTCCAATATTAACTCACCAATGGTACAGAAGTGTATGGGAAACTGAAACTGGGGTCACATGACACTGGGCCAACTAGTGCTACCGAATCAGAGACATTTTTTCGTATTGCATGATAAATGACGAGGATGGTGTGATGATGCTGATATGGAAGTGCATGTGCTTTGAGATGGATTGGCGATCTGGAGGTAACGCGCCTCCCTAGACAGTGAACATTCTGGATTCGAAGTGTGTGATGGTTTGATCCCCGTTTGTTCCCGAAACTTATTCGTAGGTGGCAGTTGGTTGATAGTACAGTCCCTGAGTGGAACAGCTCTGCTAGGAGTGTGCTACTCTCAGACCAAACCAAACTATTGCAGATTCGAAATGGCAGCATATGCCACGAACTTGCAATTTCTTTTTTTTTCTATATGATCTGCGTTAGTACGGCAACTTTGTTTCATTCTGTGGTAGGTAGACGCTATAAACCAGTGGTTAAGAGCGTTTGACTTCAATCCCATGGGTCATGAAGTCGTGGGTTTGAATCTCGGCAGCGTCTAGTGAATTAGGAAGGGATTTTTATGATCTCCTAGGTCAGCTTCAAGAGCAGACATGCCCAAGGAACGACAACAGAGGTGGTTTTAAATTGTGTTGTAATCAGTATATAGTTGCAATTTTGATAGAAGAATTGAATGTTGACAAAGTGATAGTCGGGGTATGGTGGCCTCTATTTGGTAGGGTTATAAACAACATGGGTGGACTGGAAGTGTGGTGTGTGTGTATGGAGAGATGGGAGTAACTAACAACCCTATAGAATCAAGCTATTGCTAACCTGACTACTGCCCCAGTATAAACTATTTATTTATTTATTCTTTTATATCGAGG
The DNA here is from genome assembly GCA_028751875.1 of Rapana venosa. Classification (NCBI taxonomy): domain Eukaryota; kingdom Metazoa; phylum Mollusca; class Gastropoda; order Neogastropoda; family Muricidae; genus Rapana; species Rapana venosa. The sequence continues at coordinate 13,009,283 of CM054155.1, forward strand.
ATAATGGAATAAGCACTTATGTCCTTTTTTACATGCAGTCCACGTGTGTATGCGGTTTTGTAAATTGTCAACTGTTCCCACCGGCACACGATGGCCTACTCTTACGAAAAGCGGAACAGGATTTTAACGTGTGGCAAGATGTTCTGCATGCGTTCGCACACTGGCCTCGGTTTATAGTCTCATCCGAAGGACTTTGACATTCAGTTCGATTTTATTGGTCAAACTTGGAAGAAAGGGTGAGGCTGGGAATCGAACCCACAACCTCACGGTTTACTTGTTGGCAGGCGAACATCTTAACCATCCTGCTACCTTCCTTCCTATAACGAAGTGAGTTGGGTTTTGTTTTTTGTTGTTTTTATTTTATTTGCTTTGTATTGTGGACGTTTGTCGTCACTTTTATTTAACTATATTGCGTTATGTTGTGTTGAATTGTGTTGCGTTGTGCTGCATCAAGTTGTGTTGTGGTGTATTGTGGTAGACCACATTGTCTTGTATAATGTAATGACATAATTATTGATTCGATTGGCCTGAATTATTACCATCAATTGCTTTCCGAAAAGTAACAACTACAAATAAAACAAGCAGCAAACTTCTTTATAGCTAATATCTTTAACAACAACAACAACAGCAGCAA
>CM054155.1:13014916-13022416 GCA_028751875.1 Rapana venosa
ACATGCGTGGTACCACTATCCGGATCTTACATGTGCACATTCTGTTTTCTCTGGTAACTTGGATCTCAAGATATGGTCATCATCATTGGTTGGCGGTGTCACGTCTTTTGTGACGTCAGTCCAGTGCCAACAGTTTCCCGTGTCCACTGTCATGTTGGGCCAAGGTGGTGTTTACAGTGCGTAGATTGTATGGGGATTGTGGTCTAAGTACAGACGGAAAGGTTAGCTGTGGGTGGTATTATAAGCCACGTCTCTTCACTTTTTATATTGGCCCGAGCTAAAACTATCAGCTATTGTGATGCCAACACAGTGTCCAGGCCTATGTTAACATGGTACCATGCCTTGACATGTAATGGTGAAACTTGCCTTCAGCCATGACAAGTTTCTGAACTAGCAAAACAAACCTGCACTCTCCAAAATATAAAAAAGACGGAAACAATCTCGTAAAGTTGGAGTATAGCTACCTATATGACAAAGCTGTTACACATGCAAAAACTACATACTTTTCTTTCTTTTTTTAGCTCTCAACTAGAGCTCAGAGGTTTACCAAAAGTGACATTTTTGCATATGCGACCAGTCCCCCCACCCCCCTAACCATTTAGGTAGCAGCATTTCAACTTCGGAGATAAACTGCTCCTATGTTGTGTACTGATGGTCTCAAAAAAATATCAGGCGGGATGAGTAAGAGAGAGTTCATAATCTGGATAATCCCTGAAGTGTTAAGCTGAGGAACGCGCAACACCACCTTGCTTTGTACACAGGCAGGTTACCTCAACCTCACTGACTCCAACAATTACAGCTAGCACACCGACACCAAGAAATAGCCACTCAGGACTAAACTCATCGACATTCTTCACGCATTTGTTTTTTCGAGGTTCGAACCTTAGTCTCAAAGTCGACGGTTTCCTTAAAATAACCCACTGCGCCATAGAAGACAGCGATATTGATCTGTTGTGTCAGTTCAGAAAAAGAGGCGGGGGAGTGACATGACACAGCATTAAAGAGCTTTAGGAAAGAAAAGTGGGAAGGTGTGGGGGTTGGGGTGGGGTGGGGTGTGTGTGAAAGAAGGGCGGAGGGTTCCTATTCAAGTCAGATCTCAGTTTGGAATCTTTCACATGACAGTAAAAACATTCTGTCAAAAGGCTACCGTCAGTGATATTGCATCATCCACTAATATATGATATATAACATGTTAAAAGCAGACCTAACCGGCTACAAGACGGTGTATTCACAGCCAGGCGTTATTAATATCCTTTTCGATTAAAATTTCCCACAAAAGAGAGAGAGAGAGAGAGAGAGAGAGAGAGAGAGAGAGAGAGAGAGAGAGAGAGAGAGAGAGGAATTTCCCCTATCACAAATTGAAACTCAAGAAAACAAAATTTCCCCCTATCATATATCCAAAAACCAAGCCCCAGAAAAACCCCCGTGAGTGTCTGATGACTGACTTCCTGAAAAACTCACACTGCCTGTTTTAGTATTGCAATTTTTTTTTAAAGCGCTGATTTAAGTCATCCTTTGGGGTGTCTATTTATAAAGATTTTTTTGCCCCCTGGAATTAGGATCGGTTACAAAACGATCTCCTTTTAAGTGTCTTGGATTGAGACTGTAAACAGAGACCCTGCGTGTGGGTGCATGCAGATGATCCTATGTATAAGAACATATCCATATTTGGGGGTGGGATAGCCTAGTTGATAGAGCGTTGCGCTATTGATCTGACGGCCCAGGTTTGAGCCACTGCCGATGTACCCCTTCAAGGGGATTTTCCCCTGGAGCTAACATCAGTACTGACTCCACTTTCCTGAAAAACCTTTGAATGAGACTACAAACTGAGGTCCTGGTGCGAATGTACGTTTAATGTATGGAATTTATAAAGCCCTGAATCTTGTAAAGCAACAAATCAAAGCGCTCAGATGACATGATTTTAAAAATTTTTTTATTTTAGATCGAGGATAATGCGGTTTTGTAAATTTTGTCATCTGTTCCCACTGCCAGACAATGGCCTACTCTTTCGAAAAGCGGAACAGGATTTAACGTGTGCGCAAGATGTTCTGCATGTGTTCGCACACGGGGCCTCGGTTTATAGTCTCATCCGAAGGACGTTTAAAGCCGTTCTGTCTCTTGGAAGCCTAGGTAACTGTATGCTGATAGAAAGACATGACAAAACTATTTTCTAAGAAAATCGCATTCACACTGGTGTCGTAATTAGACATCATCCCTATCCCCAAACTCGGAATGCGGCTACCTTCATGGCGGGCAGAAACGGTGGTATAATTATGTCCATTCTCATCACTGGTGAACCTCAGAGCTCTATCCGAGGAACGAAAAAAGAAAGACATCCCTGACTTCGGAGTGCGGCTACCTTCATGGTGGGCAAAAACGGTCACATATGCAAAACGTCACCATCAGTGAACCTCAGAGCTCTAGCTGAGGAGCAAACAAAATTCATATTTTGTGGAAGAGGTCCGCTATGGCCGGTGGTATGGATGAAATAAACATACCTAACAAGCAGTGGATGCTCTGAAGAGGAATGGGCTCCTCTATGCTCAAGTTGTTGACGTCACATTGCCTAAACATTTTCGGTGTGGTGCCTTATATAACCCCCTACATAACTTATTTAAGGAGGTGTCAAGCTTTGTGAAGCCTTTAGGAGAAAGAAAGAAAGAAAGTAAATAAGTAAGTACGTATGTAAATAAGTAAGTAGGTACGTAAGTATGCAAATAAGTAAGTAGGTAAGTAAGTATTTAAGTAAGTAAGTATGTAAGTAAGTAAATATGTAAGTAAGTAGGTAAGTTAGTAAGTAAACAAGGTTGTAGAAACTAAAAAAAATTGTACTTTTTAAACACTGTATACAGTTTCTATAATAAGACGCACCTCTTCAAGTTCTTCACTCACACACACACACGCATACACACATAAAAGCTCCCATGACTACATGTTTATTACTAACACTAAAAACACTAAATCAATTTTACACACACACACACACACATAAACTTACACACATATATAAACCCTAAGGCAAGGTACACATACCGCATTCCTTATAATATTCCAATCACTTCAGTAAAAACATGATAGCGTGATCATTACTAACACATAGAGCTTACCAATTTAAAACAAAAAAATCAGTATCAGACCATTGCGCCACACAAATGGTACTCAACCAATAGGCAGTCACTTAAAAGGGTAGGTATGCAAAGGAGGGTGGGTGGAAAGAAAGGAGGGCAAGAAGGGTAAACGGGAGAGGGTGGACAGCTCCGGTCAGCTAGGTGTGGGTATTGACACACGACAAGCAATGTCATCACCCATTGTACACCCCTGTAAGTTGAACCGGGTGGGTCTAAGTAGAGCATGCATACTGTGACGATTTAGGGGCCTTTGCTATTCAACGCTGGGAGGATCTATTAAGGGTAAAGCGGGTGGGGGAGAGGGATGGGGGTAGGTTGTGGTAAGGGGGTGGCGGGTGGCGGTGGTGGGGGTGGAACGACTGGATGGCTGAGGGAAGAGAGGAAAGGAGAGGGAGGTAAGGTAGAAGAAGGTGTTGAGGAGGGGGTTGGGAGGGGAGGAGGGCAGTGGAGGGGAGGGGGAGGAAGAAGGAGGGTGAGTTTGGAGATTTGAGTCATCTGGATTATCATTTATCGATGTTTATCAATTTGGTAACAGCGTTAAGTTGACACGGGGATTTATTTTAAAATGTGCTACTACTACTACTGCTACTACTACTTCTACTCCTTCTACTACAACTTACTACTACTACTACTAACTACTACTACTACTAACTACTACCACCACCACCACCACCACCACTACCACCACCACCATCACCCTGCTACTGCTGCTGTTGTTGATGCTGCTGCTGCTGCTACCTCTACTACTACTACTACTGCTGCTGCTACCGCTGCTACTACTACTATTACTGCAACTACTTCTGCTACAACCACCACTGCTGCTGCCATTATTACTACTGCTGTTGCTGCTACTGCTGCTGCTGCTGCTGCTGCTACTGCTGCTGCTGCTGTTACTGCTACTGTTGCTGCTGCTGCTACTTGGGAAAAGAAACAAGCTCCAGGCTTTGTAACAAAGCATAATCACATATACTTTTTCCCGTATTTTTTCACTTCTGGACATTGCTTGTCCTCTTTTCCAACATAATAAGGTGACGTATTAGATTACTTTTTTTTAAGCAAACAGATAAGTTAGTCTAAAGTAATTTGACAGAAACAATAACAAATTATATATATATATATATGTATATATATATAAAGGATAAGTGAGGTTTCAAATAGTGCCGGGACCTCTGAAGAGTGCTCAACCAGGAGCCGAAACTCGAGTCAGGTCAGGCCAAAGGCATGGTCTTTACTCAAATATTCCCCTAATGCTGCCTTCAAAGTTTTATCCTGTAGTGACCTTTTTTTCCGAATCTTGGACAAAAATTAGTTTTATAATGAGAATGAAGTTGTAACTGGTTACCTGCACTTGTTTTTCCTCACTCTTTTGTCTCAGTTATATTATATATATATATATATATATATATTATATATAATATATATATATATATATATATATATATATATATAATATAATATTATATATATATCCAACGAAAATTATAACAGTGAAGAGGAAGAAAAGGCAAAGATAGAAGACAAGAGAAATAGACGAAAAATGAGAGAAAAAAACAGAAAAAAGTACAGAAGACAAATGTGCAATCTACTAACAAAGGCAGTGGGTTTCATACATTCATGTATCGGTTTCAGGTATTCATATGCGCGTCCACACACACACACACACATCCTTCGGATGAGACTTTAAACCGTGGCCCCGTGTGCGAACGCACGCAGAACATCTTGCGCACACGTTAAACCCTGTTCCACTTTTCGTAAGAGTAGGCCATCGTGTGCCGGTGGCAATACATGACAGAATTTACAAAACCGCAAACACACGGGGACTGAATGTAAAAAAGCACATAAGTGCTTATTCCATTATCCTCGATATAAAAGAATAAAATAAAATAAATAACATAAAACACGCACACACATACAATCTCTCTCTCTCTCTCCTCTCTCTCTCTCTCTCTCTCTCTCTCTCTCTCTCTCTCTCTCTCTCTATATATATATATATATATATATATATATATATATATATATATATAATATATATATATATATATATATACAGAAAGCAAGAGGCCCTAATTTCACACAGAGATATCTGCCGTGACTTAAAGTGGTATTCAAGTACACATGCACACAGCTGCCTCTCCCCCCTGTCCCCCCCTCCCTCCCTTTCCCGCCTCTCACTCTCCCCCTCTCCCCGCTTTTCAACACGATGATATTGTAATTATAATATTTCCATTCATGTGAAGGGTGTGTCGGAATTTGCAGGCGTTCTGCGGCAATAGCAATGCTAATCATCTTAGCAAGTCTGCTGCTATGAACAGACAGCAAACCTATTGCCGTATAGAATTTGACCTCACCAACAATATTTGGGGCTATTGGTTACAAGCTATTTTCGGTTATTTCTTATATATATATATATATATATATATATATTATATATATATATATATATATATATATATATATATATATTATATATATATATATCTGTGTGTGAGTGTGCGTGCGTGTGGTTCTTTTTGGTACTTTTATTTTATATATATATATATATATAATATATTATATATATATATATATGTGTGTGTGTGTGTGTGTGTGTGTGTGTGTGTGTGTGTGTGTGTGTGGTTCTATTTGGTAGCTAAGGTGGGAGGGAGGAAGGAGTGGAACGGAGGGTGATGGGGTATGGAGGGGGGGGTCGTAAGAGCAGTGTGTGTTTGTGTTTGTGTGTGTGTGTGTGTGTATGTGGAGAGGTGATAGGGGAGGTATCTTTGTGTCTACTAGGAGGAATAGGAGTAGTAAGAGAAGTGTGTTTGTGTGTTGTGTATGTGTAGAGGTGTGTGTGTTGTGTGTGTGTGTGTCTTTCTGTCTCTGTGTGTATCTATTTTGTCTGTCTGCCTGTCCGTCTCTCTGTCTATCTGTCTGTCTGTGTCTGGGTGTCTCCCTAAAGAAAACAGAAGTTGATGTTTTGGTTTCGGCCCGGTGTTGACGACGTCAGTGCAGTCAGTGATCATCCTGAGCGACACAGGACACTGAGGAGGTGATCTGTTGGCGGTGCGAGTTCCTTTGACACCCCGCGGGCTCTGGCTGCTTTGTGCCATTCAGAATTGCCAACACTCAGGGCTCTTTCTAAAGAATGCCATTCCTCTCTCAGTCAGTCAATAGGAGGCACAGAAAGCCCGAGGAGGCCAACACGCCCTGTAAGCATGCACACGCTCCCTGCCCATGTCCCGCTGAGAGGAACACAAAGCCATGTTAATGAAGAGACAGACAGACAGCTAGAGGGATTTTGAGCAAAAAGGAATTTTTAAAAAAGGGTAGATAAATGGGAGAAGTTCGACAACTACAAGGTTGTTAAGAAAATAAACAAGTTAAAAATAGATGAAATAAGTAGTTTTAAAGTTGATGAACAGTTGTTTTATTTGGTGTTGATAATTAATCCAAGAACAACCTCCCCTCCACCCACCCACACGCGTCTCCCTCCCCCACGTCCCCTCCCCCCCTCCCGAGAAATATTTAAAAAAAAACAACCTCGAAAGAAAAGAGATTGTAGAGAGATTGGGAATGAGTTGAAGAGATGATCAAGCGCTTCGATTTGTTTGTTTTTTACAAGATTCATCGCTATATAAATTCCATATATATTATTATTATTATGAGGAGAAAAAAATTAATAGGAAAGAAGACTTTAAACTTTAAGTGGGTGAAATAAGACCCAGAGGTAATCATGGACATACGATAAGCAAACAAAAATTCATACATAGATAACGCATGCTTGATTATTGTTATTATTATAATTATTTTATGTTGTTTACTGAAATTTGGCACTTACCCAAAATCTTTTTTTCACGTTTGGCCTCATTCTTGTACGATTTATCGATCTGAACAAAAGCTTATTTAGTAAACAAATATCAAGATTCTAGCTTCACAAAAAGCTGAGCTGGAGAGGTAGATAAATAAGCGATAACTTAGCCTGTCCTTATGTATGCACAATTTCTGCATGGATTATTCGGCTGAGGCAGACAGTACGTTGCTATCAACAAGACACTGTGTGATGTGGCCAAAGTGGGCGCAGCCACTGTCTCTTCGGACAGAAAAAAACCTACACACATGTACGAAATTCCTGAAGGATATTATAATTATAACAGTTTACCAGCGCCATTTGTTGTAGTTGCTGTTGTGCTTTTGTTGCTGTCGTCCTTTTTGACGCTGTTGTTGTTCAAACTGAAATAACTTGGTCTGGATAGTTATGTGACGGGCGGTAATTCCATTACCTCCCAAGCGATCACTGTGGCGGTTAGGCCTATCTGTTTGAGAGTGCTATATATATATATATATTATATATATATATATATATATATATATATATATAATGGAATTTATATAG
>CM054155.1:13024916-13029916 GCA_028751875.1 Rapana venosa
ACTTATACAGTCTCACAGTAGAAACATGGGGAAATAACCCTTTTTAAAACAGCCCCCCCCCCCCCCCCAACAACACCCCCCCACCTCCGAAAGCAAACTAATAAAAGAAAACCCTAAAAAACACCCCCCACTACCCCCCCCCCCCCCCCCACCCCGAGAAAAAAAACCATAACCAAAACAAACAAAAGAGAAAGACAAACCAAACCAACAAAAGAAGAAAAAAAGACAAAAAGAGAAACAGAAACAACAATAACAAAACCAAGAATAACAACCAAACTTAATAAGTCATAAAGATAAACATCTACACATTGTCAAAGGGTACATATACTTGTTACACATAACAATCAGATATTGAAATAGGGCACTCATTAAGACTTAAGTACAGAGGACATGTCCAATAAGTATTGAAAATATAAAATATGAATCCTTCATCAGGATACACCATAACTATAAGCAAAACGATAAAAGGTGAGAGAGAGAGAGAGAGAGAGAGAGAGAGAGAGAGAGAGAGAGAGAGAGAGAGAGAGAGAGAGAGAGACAGAGACAGAGACAGAGACAGAGACAGAGAGTGTGTGTGTGTATTTCAAAGATAATATCCAATATATAATTCCCAAAACAGTACACGATCACCATCAACACTTATTTTTGATTATACTCGTTTCAAATTGTATGTCATGATAATGAAATAAACTCAATACCCATATATTCACACAATAAAAACAAGAAACAAAACAAAAGAAGAAATCTAAACCTATACAGTCATAGAGGGAGAGAATGTGAGTGAGTGAGTGTGTGTGTGTGTGTGTGTGTGTGTGTGTGTGTGTGTGTGTGTTTTGTGTGTGTGTGTGTGTGTGTGTGCGTGTGTGTGTGGGGGGTGTGTGTATGTGTGTGTCTCAGGAATAATACTAAATATATAATACTCACAGAGCACACGATCAACACCGACACTTTTTAATTATACTCATACAAATTGAATGTCATGATAATAAAAATAATTGCAATACCCATACACTCACACAATAAAGAGGGGGGAAACCCTAATAAAGTGATAAAAAGAACATCTACACATTGTAAGTAATAGAGACAAATTCTTTTTCTCCAGGATAATGAATAAGTACTCATGTGCTTTTTACATCCAGTCCCCGCCCGTAGGGTCACATATTAATAATGAACTCAGTGCTCATACTTTCAAATAGTAGAAGCAAAAGGAAAGAACTTTAAAACAAGAAAAAGAGAGAAAAAGAAAAAACAACAACAACAAACAAACAAACAAACCCAGACAAACAAGAAACAAAATAAATAAATAAAATAAAGAGAGAGAGAGAGACAGAGACAGACAGACAGACAGACAGACAGAGACAGAGAGACAGATAGAGACAGAGACATAGAGTGTATGCCATCACAGGGGACAGAAGCACTTACCTTGAATTGTTTGGGCTCTACAAGAGTTCAGCCCCTTTACAGTATATCATGAGTGATCTGACTGCATTGCCAGAGCACTGGTTCATGCACACGTTCAGACACACAGGACGGCACACATATGCACAATAGTAGAAACTGTAAAATAAACAAATACGAATCTCTTTATTCACTACCATGACACACACACACATTTAATTTGACATCACTCCTTTTCCAACACATTTAAGTGTCGCAACTGCGAGAAGAATCAATGCAGTATAACTTACAATTTAAATTAAATGCATTCATTATAACATTTTTAGAAAAGAAAAATGTCAGGTGCCTATGTGGGGATCATATTTCCAATAATCGCTTTATATGTGAAAAGCCCATTGTAAAACCTCTGTTTCTTTAACCCACATTTTCTGAGCAGTATCTGGAAAATGTGTTTGAAAATTCACATTTACCTTTTGCCATATCGTTAAATGTTTATTGTACAGTTTACTACAGTATTTGTTGTAGTTACTTTCTTGCTGTTTTGAGTAAACACTTAGCTGAATTTGAAGTATACTCATCTTTGAGAGAATCTCTTTTTTCATTAAAATACCAGCACATGTGCCAGCTGTTGAAGGTTTTCTGCAGCCCTCACCATCGTTACTTTAACGTCCACTACATTTGTTCACATCCCTCGTCTAATGTCACTAAAGGTGAACCGACGTTAAATTGAAGACAACAACAACAACAACAAAGACACACACACAAACACATACACATAAACACACACAAAAACATACACATACAAACGCACACACACACATTCACACACACACAAACATACACACACACGCGCACACACACAACCACGCACGCACACACATACACACTTACACACTTACACTCACACACACACACACACACACACACACACACACACACACACACACACACACACACACACAGAGGGCAGGGGAAAAGAACGCATTTCCCTGAAACATGCTTCAAACTGTATAGAGTTTGGTCTCTTTGTACGCTAACCTTTACATAATTATGCACCACTTAACAACACACACACACACACACATACACACATATTTAGACTCTCTCTCACACACACACGCACGCACGAACGCATGTACCACGCCTGCCCGCCCGCACACACACACACACACACAAAACACACACACACACCACACACACACACACACACACACACACACACACACACACACACACACACACACACATACACTTTTAAGCTCGAACTTTCGTTGTTGACGCTAATTGTTTTCTTTCTTTCTTTCTTTTTTCTTTTTACCTAGTTTTCTTTTCCTTTCTCTCTCTCTCTCTCTCTCTCTCTCTCTCTCTCTCTCTCTCTCTCTCTCTCTCTCTCTCTCTCTCTCTCTCTCTCTCTCTCTCTCTCTCTTTGTTTCTTTCTCTTTTTTTTCTTTCTATCTTTCTTTCTCGCTTTCTTTTGCTCTGGTATTTCTCGTTTTCTGGAACATTAAATATCGTAAGAGTGTTTGGGTGGGAGCTGGGGTGAGACTGGCGTATCCACCAAAAAGCCCCCCCCCCCCCCCCAAAAAAAAAGAAAAAAACCCAACAAAACAACAACAACAAAAAAACAGCAACAACAAAAAACACCCACCATGACTAACGGGAGGGATTCCTAACAAAATAACCCCCCCCCCCCCCCCCCACTTGACAAAAACAATTCACATTAGCAAAGACACAAACCAGGAGTACACTTTGCGAGTCTCTTCTGCACATGACTCATATAATAACGAGACATGGTTTCTGTCCACATTTTAAAAAACACCACCCAAACAACCCACCAAATCCTGCAGTCACTTAAGCTGATGATGTTGATCTTTTGGCTGACCCTATGCCTGTTCGACTGAGAGACTTCCTATCTCTTGAGGGCCACAAGTAAGGCACCAGGGGGGATAATCCGTCTGGGTCAGCTCTCTCTTGTCCATCTTCTCGTGTATGTATATCTCACTTCCGTATGGTCCCTGTGGATTAGGGCTCTGGATTCAGAGAGTTCTTTGTGTGTAGCACACTGTAACTTTGGTCTGTTTACTGGCATTTTTCGTGCTTGCTTGTTGCTTGCCTACTTATTTATTGACTGAACGACTGATTGATTGACTCACCTATTTTACTTTTTTTTTGTGCACCCTTACATGCTTACCTACTTACTAACTTACCGTGCTTACATTGTTGCTTAATTGTTTCTTCTTTTCCTATTTACTTACTTATTTATTTACTTACCTATTTACTTACTAACTTACTTACTTACTAACTGACTGACTGACTGACTTACCTACCTACTTACTAACTTACTTACTTACTAAGTTACTTACTTACCTACCTACCTACCTACCTACCTATCTTTCTACCTACTTACTTACTTACTTACGTATTTACTTACTTACTAACTTACTTACCAACTTACTTGATTACTTACTTACTTACCTACCTGCCTACCTATCTATCTATCTATCTATCTATCTATCTATCTATCTATCTATCTATCTGTCTGTCTGTCTATGTATCTATTATCTATCTATCTTTCTATCTATCTATCTATCTATCTATCTATCTATCTATCTATCTATCTATCTATCTATCTATCTATATATCTATCTACCTACTTACTTACCTACTTTCTTGCTTACTTACTTACTTACGTATTTACTTACTTACTTACTAACTCACTCACTCACCTTCTCCTTTACATCTGCAAGGACGCAGATGATTAATTGTTCGATTGATCGTTGGAATGAATGGCGGATGAATGGCTGGCTTATTGATTTAATTATATTGTTGAATTTTGTTTTTGATCTTTTGATTATTAACGTCCTGTGTTCACTGCCTTTTCTGTTTGGTTCTTCTTTTATAACACCCACATACACCCACACGCATGCACACGCATACACACGCACGAACGGTTGCACGCACGCACACACATACAGTCATACATACTTATACATACATATGTACATACATACACACATACATACATACATACATACATACATAATTACATACATACATACATGCATACATACATACATGCATGCATCCATCCATGCATACATACATACATACATACATGCATACATACATACATGCATGCATGCATGCATACATACATAAATACATACATACAATACATACATACATACATACATACATACATACATACATACATACATAATTACATACATACATACATGCATACATGCATACATGCATGCATCCATCCATGCATACATACATACATACATACATGCATACATACATACATGCATGCATGTATGCATACATACATAAATACATACATACATACACAACACATACATACATACATACATACATACATACATACATACATACATACATACATACATACATACATACATACATACATACATACGTACATACTTACATACTTACATACTTACACACATACATAAATACAGGCATGCATGCATACGTACTCACATACATACATACATACATACAAACATATATACATTCATACATACATACATACACACGCATGCATGCATACATACATACATACATACATACATACA
>CM054155.1:13034916-13042416 GCA_028751875.1 Rapana venosa
CGCGTGCACACAAATATACACGCACACACACATACAAGTGCACACACGTACGCACGCGTGCACGCACACACACTTTGTCTCTCCATCTGTCCATCTGTCTGTCTGTCCCTCTCTCTCTCCCTCTTCCTCCCTCCCTCTTCCCCCTCTCCCTCTCTCTCTTTCTCTTAGTTCACACACACACACACACAAAATTGCAGACAAGAAAAAAAGCTGTCATAACCAACACCCACAAACAAAAAAATGTGCAAGAAAATGACACATAGTGAAAGTAATGGAAAGAATACGAAGAGTTGAAAAAGTGCACACACATACTTATGGTGATAGAGGGAAAGAAGGGAGTAGGCGCAGATGGAAAAGTTGGTGACAATGCAGTGTGGAAGTGTGTGGGGGTGTGACGGGTGGAGAGAACATTTGTGTTCATAACGGAGTCCTCAGAGACCAAAGGCCGTTTTCTGCCTGCCTGTCTACCTGTCCACCTGCATGCCTGCCTTCCTTCCTGCCTGCCTGCCTGCCTGTCTGCCTGCCTGCCTGCCTGCCTGTCTGTCTGTCTGTTTGACTGTCTGTCTACCACATGAACTTTTCTTCTGTCTGTCTATTTATCCATATATATATATATATATATATATATATATATATATATATATATATATATATATATATATCTATCTATATCTATATCTATCTATCTATCTATATCTATATCTATATATATATATCTATATATATGTATATATATATATATCTCTCTCTCTCTCTCTCTATATATATATATATATATGTGTGTGTGTGTGTGTGTGTGTGTGTGTGTGTGTGTGTGTGTGTGTGTGTGTGTGTTTTAGTGTGTGTGTGTGTTAACAATTTGTTGTGCAATGGTCTGTTGATGTTCATCTGAATTATTTTTGCTCTTTGAAAAGACGTTTCACAGACGCATTGTGTCTTATTGATGCGGAATTGGAGTCTACGTTAAGTCAAGAGGCTGAGCTACTTTTTATGTCTTTTATTTCTAGTCCATTAGTATGCCTCTATCAAACACACACGCACACACACACGCATGCACGCACGTACACACACACCACACACACACACACACACACACACACGGTGGGAACAGATGACAAAATGTACAAAACTGCATACACACGGGGACTAGACGAAAAACAGCACATGCGTGCTTATTCCATTATCCTCGAAAAAAGAATAAGATAATAAAATAAAATAATACAATACAAAATACACACACGTGCGCACCCCCGGCACACACACAACACACACACACACACACACACACACACACACACACACACACACACACCACACACACACACACACACACATGAACATACACACAGATTCCCCCACCCTCACACACACAAATACACACACCGAATACTTTTGATCTGGCATCAAAGAACAGCTGTGACAAATTAAACTGAACAATAAGTCTGATGAAGAATGTACTCTTTGTATTATCTCTCTGTCTGTCTACTTGTTTCTCTGTCTGTCTGTCTGTTTGCTTGTCTATTTGTTTTAATTAGCATATATATGCATGGTTGTGTGTTTGTCTGTCTGTCTGAATTTACGCGAGTGTTGTTGTGTGTGTGGTGTGTGCGTCTGTTTATGTTAGTATGTATGTATGTATGTATGTATGTATGTATCTCTCTCTCTCTTTCTCTCTATCTGTGTGTATGCATGCATGTATGTATGTGTGCATGTATGTATGCATATATGTATCTCTTGTCACTCTCTCTCTCTATCTATCCATCTATCTATCTATCTGTGTGTCTGTTTGTCTGTCTGTCTGTCTGCCTGCCTGCCTGTCTGTCTGTGTATCTATCTATCTATCTATCTATCTATCTATGTATCTATCTATCTATCTATCTATCTATCAATCTGTCTCTCTTTCCCTCAATCACTCTCTCCCTCTTCTATCTCTCTATATCTCTATCTATCTCTCTATCTGTTAGGACAAAATACAAAAAACAGAGAGAAGCAACTCAGGAAGCAAACGATAAACAAGCTGGACAGGGACAGAATAAAACCTTGTATTCACACCCTTCCCTGCTACTGCACGTTATCCCAGGCACAGTCACATTCAGCTAATGTTTTTTTTTTTTTGTCAGGGCCGTTATTGTATGGCCTGTGTACTGCTGCCTGTGACAGCTGCTCCGTGATGTTGAGGCCAACAGCTGGCCGACATCAGAGGTCATTATAGTACACTCTGTATATCAGTGAAGTACTGTCTGTACGCTGCCCTCTCTGTGTGTATATACACACAGAGACAGGAAACAGGATAGCCTGGCTGTTAAGGGCGCTGCGCATCGCGCTCATGATCTGCTGAACCAGGTTCGACTCCCGTTTAAGGGGAAACTTTCCCTTGGAGTTAACATCAGTGCCGACTCCATTCCACCACTCTCCCTTAAAATTGAGGTGAGACTATAATACCGAGGACCCCTGTGCAAACAAACGCAGAGCATCTTGCTATACGTTAAAACCTGTTCCACTTTTCGGAAGAGTACGCTGTTGTGTGCCGATGGGAACGGATGACAAAATTTACTAAACTGCATGCGCACGGGGATTGAAAGTAAGAAAAAACGCACATGCGTGCTTATTCCATTATCGTCGAGATAAAAGAATAAATAAAAATAAACAGTCCTCGCTCTTGTAGTGTTGTCCTTCTACAATGCAAGAGGCCATCCTGGATTGACCCCTTCAGGCTGCCTAGGGCGTTGTTGATACGAGGGGCGAAAGAAGAACTGGTTTTCTTGTTACTGTAGTCTGCATACGCTTTCGCCGTGTTCAGTCTGAGATTCCCACTTGAAGGCAGGGACAGTCCTGGTTAGTGGGGCCGCTGTGGTTAGCGGGGCTAGGAGTGGTATGGCTGGAGCTGGTACGCGGGTGGTAGGTAGATGTTGTGGTTATCGAGCAAGTGTGATGCCCACAGGCTGTGGGCTTGAGTGAGGGTCTGGATACCGGTCTGAGAGAGAGATACACACAAACAAACAAACAAACAAACAAACAGAGACAGTGAAACAGATAGAGACAAAGACAAACAGACAGACATACAAGAAGAAAAAAGAAAAGCAAAACAGAGACACACACATATAAAGACAGAGAGGCACAGAAGGCACGCACACACACACACACACACACACACACACACACACACACACACACACACACACACACACACACACACACACACAGAGTCAATGAAACACAGCGACAGTCAGGCAGGCAAACAGAAAAACAAATCCCAGAACGGATTATGTCTTCACCAGTTATTTTGCTGCCTCGTCTTCTGTGACGTTCCTGTCCTGATGTTCCCACACCGCTCATTTTACTCTCTCTGCCCCAGTTGTACCAGACTGATGATGTCGTATCCTCATGGACAGAAGTCCTCGAGTGAGCGATGAATTTCAGGCCGCCGTGGGGCCACCATCCAGAGGGGCCCCGCTATGTCACTTTGGTGTTCAGTGGTGCCTGTTCTGAGCTAACAAACGCAGGACACCACCTTCTAAGCCCCCAACTAATGACAATATTAGCTCAGTCGCGGAGCCAGACTGAGTTGAGTTGCCCACCGCCCCAACACCCCTCCAACCATCTACTACCGTGGATATCCAACTAGCCGCGAATGCATTGACACAAACTGACTACGGCACAGACGTGTATAGGGAAAGTGAATCTGAGGTCACCATGAGACCAGAGCAAGTGGAGCCACCGAATCAGAGGCATTTTAAAATTTTTTACGATGATTGTTGATAATGAGGGTGAAGTAACAATGCTGTTTTGGAGGTGTATGTGCTTTGAGACTACTTGACAGGGTTGTATTCTACGCTTAATCCATCCTGGCGTCAAACGGGTCCCAGAGATACAGACTCCTGCAGCAGTGCTGGTCAGGTAAGTTGAGCAACACTCTCAAACAAACATCCGTAAAATGGACGAAGCTCGATTGTGTGGTCCCATTCTTCCCATGCACTCACTTTGGGATAGAGCCAGCCAGAGTCTGAAAAATCCCTGACTCTTATGGGATTTGAACCTGCAACCTTCCAATCCATAACCTAAGGCGCTAACCACTGCACCAGGGAGGCTGGTCTCTCACCCTTTCTTCATCTCTCTCCTATATCTCCGTACTCAGTCAAAGCATCAGGGAAATGTAGCAGACAGACTGAGAAGGAAGTTCCCCTTCCTCCCTCCCTCTCTCTCTGTCCCCTCGCCTCCTCCAACAAGGTTAACAACAGACATCAAGGGACACCTTGGAAAACCTTAAGGGCAAATCAAACTGATGACTTTTTAATTTCGGTCTGGTGGGAGATTGAGCTTCAGGGTTGGGTTAGTGCTTCTTTTGTCTCCTTTCCTTCAGGTCTTTGAGTGCCAGAGGGTAGACATGTGAAAGTGAGGGGGAGAGAGAGAGAGAGAGAGAGAGAGAGAGAGAGAGAGAGAGAGAGAGAGAGATGAGAGAGAGAGAGAGAGAGAGAGAGAGAGACTTCAGACTTCAGACTTTTACTGTACATCGGCCTTAGGCCACAATACAAAAGAATGGTGGGCATATGGAGTGGGCATATGACATAAGTGTTATAAACATATTACTATCAACGTATATAAATATGAAACAATGCAGCAGCAATAATAACAACAAGGAAATTTCATCCACAATATCTTGAAAATTCATCACAAAATAATTCACGTGCGTCTAATCGACAATGTTTTGAATGTAGTATTCATCATATAATGATCAATTTCTAGAAAGTTATCTTATTTCTTTTGTTGGTTGCATGGAAAATAAATCGAGATAAATTATGTCTATCAGTAGATACTGTGGCTTTGAGTAGCACGTGCAAAGGAAATCTTTTCGAATCTTTTAGAAACTGATTTCTCAAATCTTCATAGACTGGACAATTAAATAAAAAGTGTTCTTCATTCTCTATTTGGTCTTTACAAACAGAGCATTGCTTATCTTCATTTGAACTACTATAGCGATGTATATTATTGTTTAGTGGTAGAACATTGAATCGTACTTGAGTAACTGCAACGCGAAAACAATATGTATCCATTTCACTGATATATTTCTCTCTTTCAAAAACAGTCTTAAAGTTTCTATAACAATCATATCTATTACGATCCCTGAGGGTGCCAGTCCATTCCTGGGCAAACCAATCTACAAGTCTCTGTTTAAAGGCACGTAAAAACATTTTTATGTCTCCTACTCCTTGGTTTAACCAAACGATATTATACCCTGTTATGCATAATATTTCCCTGATTTTAGAGACCCAGCATTGTTTCCCTTTTCTATCTAACCCTAACAACATATTATAGGCTTTATGTGGCAATCTATCAGAATCCATGTGTAATAATTTAAACCAGAATCTTACGCATGCAACATATGTATTTACATACAATGGGTACCTGCCCAGATCTCATTACACCATTTTATTTGGTGTCTTGGCAGGCACACCTAAGAATCTTTTACAAGCGATTAGATGCACTTTTTCCAGATGTTCTAGTCTATCTAACCCCCAAATTTCAGCTGAATATAACAGTATTGACTGGATTTTGGTATCAAAAATTTTAAAGAATGTGTTTACTGTCATTTCCTTGCAATTCTGAAAAACTTTGTTAAGCTGTGTAACTGCTTTTTTGCCTTTAGTAACCAAATGTGATGTACCTCTCTTTGCACTTATCATAGACGTAAAATTGAATCCCAAATAACAATAACTGTTAACTACCTCTAACCTTTTATTATCAAAGAACCATTTTTAACGTTGTCCTAAGTATCCCCCTTTTCTGAATACCATAATCTTGGTTTTGTCTATGTTTACACTTAATTTCATATTATTACAACAAGTTTCTAAGACCTTTAATTGATTTTGTAAACCAGTCGGTGTAGTCGAAATTAATGCTACATCATCAGCAAATAATAGGATAAACAATTCAAAAACATCTGGAAACATTTTAGCACCATGCTTACCTTTTTCATTCATAATGTTTGCTAACTGATTGATAAACATAGAAAACAACGTGGGGCTTAGCACACATCCCTGCCTTACTCCCATGGGGGTTTGAAACATATTAGTTAATTCAGAATTCGCTCGTATACATGCTGATAATGACTTATACATAGCCCTAAGTGATACAAAAAATTTACCCTTCACACCTTGATCTTTGATATAACGCAATAACCTATTATGTTCAACTGTGTCAAAGGCCTTTTTAAAATCTACAAATGCAACATACAATTTTCTTCCTTTTTTAGTCATATAGCTCTGAATAGCGGCGTACAAAGTGAATATCTGATCAACTGTTGAATATGTTTGACGAAAACCTGCCTGACATTCTGAAATAAGGTTATTGCTTTCTAACCAGTTATATAATCGGGCATTCAATATGGTAGTGAAACATTTAGATACTATACTTAAAAGAGACACTCCTCTATAGTTATCAACATCATCAGGATCTCCTTTCTTATATAGAGGAATAAGTATGGCTTTAGACCATTCTTGTGGGTATATGCCTTGGTCAAAAATTACATTAAATAACTTTACCAAAAATATATTTACTTTTGAACCACCATTTTTTAGCATTTCTGCAGAAATGTCATCAATACCACTTGCTTTGTTGTTTTTCAGTCTTCTTATAGCATGACTAACTTCTTCTTCTGTTATCTTTTTATTTAACTCATGGTCTATTTCCTGAGATAAATCATTTACAATGTCACATTCATCAATACATTCATTATCATTACCCTGAAAAACCTTTTTAAAGTGGTTAAACCAGTCATTTGTGGTAATATTATTTGTAATTCTTTTCTTATTTCCAAGACCCAATCGACGTAATTCCTTCCAGAAACTAGAGGGACTGCTAGCCTCAGTTGCTAACTTTTCAGTTTGTTGCCTGTTATAAGTGAATTTCTTGTCTTTTAGCAACTGCTTATACCCCTTTCTAGCTTCAACATAAATAATTCTATCTTCTTCCTTTCGGGTAAATCGAAAGTGATTAAGTTTTCTTCTAGTTTCTTTTTTAATTTGTTTACACTCATCATCAAACCATGCTGATCTTTTCTTTTTGTTAAAACCGGTTTGCTTAACCATACATCTGCTGGCATCTTTAAGACAATTTACAAATATTTCAAGGGCGTTGTCTACATCTTCCTCTAAATCCTTCATAGCTATCAGCATTCTGTTTTCGATATCTTTGCTCTCCCATGATTTAACAAACTCATCTCTATATGCTTCATTCCAAATGAACTTTTCATATACTTTATTTTCATTTTGTTTTTCTCTAATACAACCCCTTTCCTGATTGTCTCTTAACTCTACTTTCATACTTACAGGTAAATGGTCTGATTCTACAGTACTCTCTACTTCTAGAGATGAAATACAAACAGATGAATAAAGTTCCACAGATGAGAGAGAGAGAGAGAGAGAGAGAGAGAGAGAGAGAGAGAGAGAGAGAGAGAGAGAGAGAGAGAGAGAGAGAGAATGACAATGACAATGTCTCTTAGAG
>CM054155.1:13047416-13102416 GCA_028751875.1 Rapana venosa
TTTCTAGCACATAATTTCCGGAATGTGGGGATGTTATTTATACTGATAGGCCCACGGCATCCCTACGGGGGAGTTTGGGTTTTTTTAAGTTCAAGGCTGTGTTCCGAGTACCAGAAGTAGCCCTTAACCAGCTTATGAACATGTTTTCTGTAACTGGAGAACACGAAGTTGCCGTGGTAGAAGTTTATTATGAATGAAGATAATCTCAAAAGACCATTGCGATAAAAAGCGACATTATAATGCACTTTGCAGACATCTTTAACGGACGAAGCCTGTAGACATGGACCATGAAACAGGTTGATTGGTGCGCAATAAGGGACAGGTTGGGAAACCATGGTGGGACATCTCATGTATTGCTTTAGTGCTGCTTGAGTTTCTCTGTCAGCAAACTGTACAGAACATTGTACAGCGGACTATTCCATCCTTTGAGTTACTTCATGTCTAGGATCTTTCCTTACAGTACTACAATGCAGCCCCTTGTTTTCTCTCTGTGTGCACACGTCTTTCTCAATATCAGAGTGACTTTTTCAACAGAATATTGCCAAAGGCATCCCTTCTCTTTGTAAATACTTTTGATTGCGCATAGAAAACATGTTTTCTAGGTATTCTTGACTTATAACGTCACCTGAGAGACTAGCACGCAAACCACTACTCCGGGTCTGGTCAATGGGACCAAAGTCAGGATTTGGAGCGTGTTGCACGTAGAACTAGTTACCTCTTTCGACAGGTTATAACCATTTGCGCCCGCAGATCAACAAAAGCAGCAGCTGTCAACCTTCACCCGCAATTCAGGCATACATAGGCCCATTTCAAGGGTCAATGTGGTGCAGCAGACTGAGGGAAAAGGATGCCATCACTTCTCGCTCCTGCATGAGGGCAGTGGATCACGTGGACAGGCAGCTTCCAAAACCCGGGGGCAAAACAAATTGATGGCGTATTTAACTCTGTCTGGTGGAGAGCTTGTGTTGAAGATTGAAGCTTTCCAAGCCTGTGACATTTTAAAAGTATAATACATAAGAGAGAGAGAGAGAGAGAGAGAGAGAGAGAGAGAGAGAGAGAGAGAGAGAGAGAGAGAGAGAGAGAGAGAGAGAGAGAGAGGCAGACAAACTTATCAACAAATAAGCGTAAACACACAGGTGTCAAACTACAGGACAGGTAAGGGAACAAAAATGATGCCAACTTTTCTCTTGATATCAATATAAGACACAGCATTACAATGTACTTTTCTTTAATATTTCAAAATGCATTAATTACTAGAGCACAGGAGGGGGATTGACATGCATTGAAAGCATGTTATCCATGGGTCCTTAGCTAATATTAGTAATCCTCACCCACTGGATAGAAGACCACAATTTATGGCCTAGTAGATGAGATACAATTCTGGCTTTGAACAAGACACAAACTAACTATTTCTTAGTTTTTCAAATGGGTCAACACAAGAGAAATGTGCACTTTAAAGTAACACAGGGAAGAGAAAGAAGACAGACAGACAGATAGACAGACATAAAAGCGTACAAGTGATATGTACAATCACTACACAAAACAATGTCTCCATTTGGGCGTAGCTAAAAAGAAAACCAGTCACGACACTTAACGTGTTAAGACAGACTCAAATCAAAGTATAGACATTGAGAAAATGAGAGAGGAGGAAAAGTCTACCTAACTGGGCTTTCATCTTCCCACTTTACTCACACTATCTCCCACCCTTTATAGTCCTCAGTACCCAAAATGGACCCCATCCTGCCCCTCACTCTCGGGGTATATAAGCTGTAGGAAGATGGTGGTCAGAGAAGCGAGCATTGTACGTCAAAGACAAGCAGGCAGCACGGAGAAGGAAGTCATCATCTTTCCAAGGTCAGCAATAGACGTCCAGGACCATTATGAACATCTGAACGGCAGGCACATCATACTGGCTGCATGTTTCATTCTGTCGGACAGAAATCTGAATACAATTGGCTCAACAGAGGGTTTTTCATTTTACTTTCGGGCAAAATCACCACAGAAACTCCGTCAGAAAGACAGATAAATTCTTGATCTACACACCCCTTTAATTTTGAGTTTCACTAAAACATCAGTCTATTAACTTTCTTTCTTTATCAACATTTCTCTCCCCCCTCCCTTTCCTGGCCCCGCATTTCCAGTAGATGCAGATGCAGTATTTTAAAATATTCTTTTATATCGAGGATAATGGAATGTAGAGAGAGAGAGCGAGACAGACAGACAGATAGACAGACAGACAGAGAGACATACAAACAGAGAGAGAAACAGAGAGAGAGACAGAGAGACAGAGAGAGGTAAAAGGTCTTCACTCATCAATTGGGACATAGTGTGGACCAAGAGCAACTTGTCCAACCTTGAAGGGCAAATTGTCCAAAAGATAGCGCGTGGAATTCTGTCTGACAGAAACTTGAATAATAGACTGGTGAGTGTATGGCACTGTTTTCTGTCTGTGGTCATCGCCAGAGATAGGATATATATATATATATATATATATATCCTATCTCTGGCGATGACCACAGACAGAAAACAGTGCCATACACTCACCAGTCTATTATTATTATATATATAATATATAATACATACATAGATAGATAGATTGATATGTATATAGATATATACATATCTATATATGTATATATATATATATATATATATAAATACATATATATGTGTGTATTTTTTCTATCTGTCTGTCTATCTATCTATGTAGATAAATATATGGATGGATGGGTGGATGGGTGGGTGGATGGATGGATGGATAGATAGATAGATAGATAGATAGATAGATAGATAGATAGAGAGATGGATGGACGGATGGATGGATGAATGGGTGGATGGGTGGATGGATGGATAAATAGATAGAGAGATGGATGGATGAATGGGTAGATGGATGGATGGGTGGATTGATACAGAGATAGAGATATAGATCTGTCTCTCTCTCCACCTATTCCTCCGTTCCCTCCCTGTCCTATCCTGTGACTAACACTTGCAGGCTTCAAACAAGACTAGCGGAGCAGCGCACGTCGACATTCCAGCTTTCCGCCAGACAGAATGAACCACACCATTGGTCTGATTTGCCCTGCAGGTTTTCATAGGGGCCTCTCCATGTACGCTACTGACCCCACTGGATGGCGGACAATTTCCTGCCCTGCCTGACTATTGGATTTGACTAGCCTTTGGAATTGGGGGTAAAGTGGGATGAAGGCTGGGTGGGGGTAGACTTTGAGAGATGGGGGGAGGCGGGAGGAGGGAGAGGCAAACAGTAAGTTTGGTTACTTTATGACAGTTCAGACAGGTGGAAGTCTTATGTGTGTGTGTATGTGTGTGTGTGTGTGTGTGCGTGCGTGCGTGCATGTGCGTGTGTGTGTGTGTGTGTGTGTGTGTGTCTGTGCGCGTGTGTCTTTTGCTCAGTTGGTTTGTTTCTCACTTTTTATTTCTCATTCTGTTTCTGTTCAGGTCTGCTTTCTCTCTCTTTATTTCTATTCGTAGATAAAATTCAGGGAGAGAAATAGAAATAAAATATACAGTCATAAACAGTTCATGAAATATATTATTATCAGCTGTAAAACAAATGTTGCTCTGGTGTTCCCTTACAAACCACAAATGGTTTTCTGATGTAAACGTCAAAATCATATTTCGCATCAAGATAAAATGCATTGTGAACATTCCAAAGCTGATTTTCAATCACCCACAAGAAGACATTCACTGCCTGTTCCATTGTTTTGATAACTAAGTGATGCAGGAGAACGTTATAATGGCCATATCTCCCTAGTCTCTTTAATAAAACAGACAAAGAAGAGAAAAAATAAACCCAACAATAAGAAAAACAGAAGCTCTTTACCATTTCAAACTTTAACAAAACTCATCCTATCTATCTATCAATCGACTTACTGATCTATCTATCTATCTATCTATTTATCTATCTATCTATCTATCTATCTAGCTATCCATTTATCTATCTGTCTATCTATCTATCATCTATCTAACTATCTATATATCTATAATGTCTGTCTATCTATCTATCTACATAGTGAGGAATATTCATAATTGAGTCCACAAACACACACACATACACACACACACTGACACACACACACATATATATATATATATATATATATATATATATATATATATATATATATATGTATATATATATATATATATATATATATATATAACTGAGACTATATATATATATATATATATATATATATGCAACAGGTTCAACTATAAATATCCTTCACCCTCAGACCCACTGTGCCTACCTTCCTGCCCCTCACTTCATCCTTACTATCATTCCGAGTAGAGTACAGAGCACAGAGTAGACTGTCACCGTGGCACAGAGTAGACTGTCACCGTGGCACAGAGTAGACTGTCACTATACCACAGAGTAGACTGTCACTATACCACACAGTAGACTGTCACTAGGGCACACAGTAGACTGTCACTAGGGCACACAGTAGACTGTCACTAGGGCACAGTGTAGACTGTCACCGTGGCACAGAGTAGACTGTCACTATACCACAGAGTAGACTGTCACTATACCACACAGTAGACTGTCACTAGGGCACACAGTAGACTGTCACTAGGGCACATAGTAGACTGTCACTAGGGCACAGAGTAGACTGTCACTAGGGCACATAGTAGACTGTCACTGGAGCACACAGTAGACTGTCACTAGGGCACATAGTAGACTGTCACTAGGGCACAGAGTAGACTGTTACTAGGGCACAGAGTAGACTGTCACTAGGGCACACAGTAGACTGTCACTAGGGCACACAGTAGACTGTCACTAGGGCACAGAATAGACTGTCACCAGGGCACAAAGTACACTGTCACTAGGGCACAGCGTACACTGTCACTAGGGCAGAGCAGAGGACAGGGCAGGAAATTGTTGGCCCTCCAACGGGGTCAATAGCGTACGTCAAGTGTGCGACTTGCAGAACCTGGAGGCAAATCAAACTGATCGCGTGTTTAATTCTGTCTGGCGAAAAAAGCTGGATAGTAGATCCACGCTTCCGTAGTCTTGTTTGAAGTCTAAGACCATAAACGGCAGAGTATAAGAGAAAGACAAGAGAGAGAGAGAGAGAGAGAGAGAGAGAGAGACAGACAGACAGACAGACAGACAGACAGAGACAGAGACTGACAGACAGAGAGAGATAGAGGAAGAGAGACAGACAGACAGACACGCACACACACAAACACACAGACATATAGACAGACTGAGATATACTAAGACAAGAAAGTCAGATATAGAGAAAGAAAAAGATACATAAAAAAGTGAGAAGCAGATAGACAGGCAGACAAACAGATAAAGAAAGAGAAGAATAAGAAGGCAAAACTTTGATGTTTGCTTATTTTGGGTATTGAAGACAATCATCTAGACAGATAGGTCAGCAGAATGCCAGATTCATGTCGTACAAAATAAACTATGGATGACGATCCAGTCCCCTAGAGAGAAACATTAAACAAATGATACTACTTTCACAGCTTATTTTAATGCATTGTTGTTTTGGTTATGTGCCAGACAGGTCTCCTCTTCCTGCATTTCAAGGTGATTAATCCTGTTCTCACACTCTATTAAGTGGGTGCTGTCTGGAATGCGGGAAAGGTACACATAATTCAGTACTCCCCCTTACCCCCTCATTTTTCATTACAGACTTACTACAAGGACAACAAACCAATTTTTGATGTTTTTATTTTTCGTTCCTCAGCAACGTCTCCCAGGTTTGACACTGGTGAGATTTTGTGTATGTGACCGATTTTGCACACCATGTACCATAAAGATAGTTGCATTCCCGGCTAGGAATATTCGTATTCCCGTACCCCACCGAATACTATCATAAAGTATGGGTTCTTTAACGTGAACATTGATTTTGATCTTCTGCATGTGTATATATGTACAAAAGGAATTAAGGCACTGGAAAGTCTGCACTTGAAGTTGACCTGGAACAAGAAAAGGTACATCTTCATCAGAGCCTTTCAACATTGCTGTCCAGATAAACGTGGACATAATGGACGCTATAGCCGAGTGGTTAAGACCTTTCGACTTCAATACCAAGGGTCCGCGAAGCCCTGTGTTTCAATTTCAGTAGCGCCTGATGCATTAAGGGTGTGGGTTTTTTTGGTAAAGATTTCCCACGTCAGTTTCAACCGAAGTAAAGCACAGCTCCGTAGCCTTCCTAGACTGAAGGCTGCCAATGATGATGTAAGACGTAACACAACGGCAACACAGGCAACAACAAAAATCGTAATAGTCACCCAGCTGTAGGGGTCAATAGCGTACATCAATGGGGGTCGCTTTGTCAAACCTGGAGGGCAAATCTAACTGATCGCGTGTTGAGTTGTGTCCAGCAGAAAGTGGAATAGTAGACTGTCGCTTCCGTAGTCTTGTTTGAAGTCTGTGAGCAGTAATGGAAGGATATGAGAGACACGAGAGAGAGAGAGAGAGAGAGAGAGAGAGAGAGAGAGAGAGAGAGAGAGAGAGAGAGAGAGTGGCAAAGAGAAGGAGACAAGTATGTAGAAGTAGACAGAGGGGGGTAAGGGCATGGAGAAGTAAGAAAGAGAAAGAGAGAGAGACAGAGACAGAGAGAGAAGAAGGGAGACAGGTACGTAGAAGTAGACAGAAGAGGGTGTGTGTATGAAGGAGAGAGAGAGAGAGAGAGAGAGAGAGAGAGAGAGAGGAGAGAGAGAGAGAGAGAGAGAGAGAGACAGAGAGACAGACAGACAGACAGACAGACAGACAGAGAGGGAGACAGAAACAGAGAGAGACGGACATAGAGAGGGAGACAGAGACAGGAAGACAGACGCAGAGAAATACAGACACAGACAGAGAGAGGTAGACAGAGAGAAAGTACAAATCTTACAGTGACTTTGTTTAGCTAGTAGATGGTAAAGCATCCAGACACTTCTATTACCGCAGTGCCATACTCATCAATTTTGTCACGTTCGTGAATTTGATGTCTGGTCCCTTTTAGATAAAGACCATTATTTTTAAAGCTCGTGTTAATTTATTCTTCTTAGTTGTCTTGTCATCATCATCGTCAACAGTATTCTCCTCCTCCTCATCATCATCCTAATTGTCATCCTCATCGTCGCCGTCGTCGTCGTCGTCCTCCTCCTCTTCCTCATCACCATCATCTTCATCATCATCATCATCATCATCATCATCATCATCATCATCATTTTCAGTTTTGTGTGCAAGCTCTTGCAAGCAAAAGAATGTATCAAATGACATGACCCCCCAAAAAACCCCCCACCACCAACCCAAACAAACCCAAATATTTTTAGAACAAGGAGCAATCCTTTATCGACGAAGCTTTGTGTTAGAACTACCCACTTAGAAAAGACGACACATATATATATATAGAAAGAACGGGGGTGGGGGTGAGGGGTGAGGGGTGGGGGCATCATTAAAACACTGCGGCCATGCTTTTGTACTGTTATATTATCAAACTGATCTTCCCTACACCTACACTCCTTTGTTATATGTTAATTTAACCTGCAGCTTTTGAATACATTGAAGCTGTCTCGATTATTGTTGCTGCTGCTTCTGCTACTGCTGATTTTACTACTTCTACTGCCACTGCTGCTGCTTTTTGTGCTTGCTGCTGCTCATGTTGCTGGTAATGCTACTCTTCCTGCTCCTCCTCCTAATGCTGCTGCTACTGCCACTACTTCTGACACTACTTCTACTGCCACTTCTTCTGACACTACTACTGCCACTACTTCTGACACTATTGCTATTGCCACTACTTCTGACACTACTGCTATTGCCACTACTTCTGACACTACTGCTATTGCCACTATTTCTGACACTACTGCTATTGCCACTACTTCTGACACTACTGCTATTGCCACTACTTCTGACACTACTGCTATTGCCACTACTTCTGACACTACTGCTATTGCCACTACTTCTGACACTACTGCTACTGACACTACTGCTATTGCCACTACTTCTGACACTACTGCTATTGCCACTTTTTCTGACACTACTGCTATTGCCACTACTTCTGACACTACTGCCACTACTTCTGACACTACTGCTACTGCCGCTGCTTCTTCCATTTCTACTGCTGTTTTCACTACTTCTACCACTACTGCCGCTACTGCCGCTACTGCTCCTGCTCTTGCTGTAAGCTTGATTGATGAACACATTGGTAGGTAAGCATTCCTTAAAGTTCATCATCTAAGCAGATACATGCATCAAAACTCATCAACGCTAACAGGCCGACAAGTAGCAAAATAAGAGACAGGCTAAAAGACAGACAGACAAACTGTAGCCCTGACAATACAAAAATCAGTGTAGAGGGGAACGTGGTAGACTGCTTTCAGACTCCAAACTAAGGTAAAGGTAATGATGTTCCCATAACCTAAGCCGTCGTTGGGGAGCGAGGTGTCCGAGACCTCACATTGTCTAGGGGCCAGCATATTGAGGGCTGCACCCACCTCCTCTCCCTCACTGCTTTGCCTTCCCTGCCCCTAAAGAGGGTAGGTTCCTATTTACAGCTTCGTGAACTAGGGAACCGTACTTAAACCAAGGTTCGCAAGATATATATATATATATATATATATATATATATATATATATATATATATATATATATATATATCCTGAGACAGACACACACGGACACACACAAAGCATATATAGAAGACAAACAAGCTGCAGACAGACAGAGAGACAGACTGACAGAGAGAGAGAGAGAGAAGAGAGAGAGAGAGAGAGAGAGAGAGAGAGACAGAGAGAGAGAGAGAGAGAGGGAGAGATGTTATCAATTCAAGAATAGGGACATACAACATATTGATAAGCCATTTGTCTCTCCTAACCATGCATTTACTAAGATATTGATAGCCATACATGACTTGCATTAAAAGTGGTGATGATGGTGATAATGATGACGATGATAATGTTGACGACGACGACGATGATGATGATGATGATGATGATGACGATGATGATGATGGTGATTATGAAGACGGTGATGATAGTGATGATACTACTACTACTACTACTACTACTACTACTACTACTACTGCTGCTAGCTGCTGCTGCTGCTGCTGCTGCTGCTGCTGCTGCTGCTGCTGCTGCTACTATTACTACTTCTGCTGCTGCTACTGCTTTGCTGCTGCTGCTGCTGCTGCTGCTGCTGCTGCTGCTGCTGCTGCTGCTACTACTACTACTACTACTACAAATACTACTACTACTACAGATGATGATGATGATGATGATGATGATGATGATGATGATGATGATGATGATACTACTACTACTACCACTACTACCAATAACAATAACAATAATAATATCTAAGATGGTATGTGAAACAACGACTTACCCTGAGACAGACACACAGACACACACAAAGCATACATGGAAGACAAACAAGATACAGACAGACAGACAGACATACGTTGCATAAGCAAACAAGACAGAAGAATGATAAAAGGGAACATGGTGTATCGCTTGCAGACAACACACAGCATCCGGGCATTTGACAGGATTTACGTCACATGAGGCAGATCCACGCATGCGTGATGAACAAGATTGTGGCGACACCTTGCGGAGTTGACCCCCTACAGAAAAGATCACGATGGGAATCTGTATCTCGTGGCCATGAAAAGATGTTCTCTTTTCTGATCTCTGCTTAGCCCCAAGAAAGGATTAGGCTTGAAGTAGTTCTGGTCACAGACACACGCACAGACACACAAACAAACACACACACACTCACACACATATACACATACATACACACACACCGCACCGCACTACGCTACACACTGAGCTATTCTACCCCACACCACACCACACAACACCACACTACACTACACTACATTTCACTTCACTGTACTGCATTACACTACACTGCACTGCACTGCACTACACTGCTGTGCACTTTATTACACTACACTACACTACACTGCATTACACTTCCCTGTACTGCACTACACTACACTACACTACACTGCACTACAATACACTACACTACACTACACTACACTTCACTGCATTACACTTCCATGTACTGCACTACACTACACTACACTAACCTGGACTGCACTGCACTACACTGCTCTGCACTTTATTACACTACACTACTCTGCACTGCGCAGCACTGCACTACACTACACTCCACTACTCTACAGTACACTACACTACACTACGCTACACTACACTGCACTGCACTACACTACAATGCACTGCACTGCACTGCACTCCACTACGTTACACTACATCACACTACACCACACCACACCACACCACACCACACCACACCACACCACACCACACTACACTATGCTACACTTCACTGTGCTACATTACGCTACACTCCACTCCACTCTAATCCCCTACACTACTCCTACTACTGGGGGGACGGGAAAGCCTAGTGGTTAGAACATTGTGCTCGCAATCTGACGATTCTCATTCAAGGGGATATTTCCCCTGGAGTTAACATCAGTGCAGACTCCACTCTACCCAAAAGTCCTTCGGAAGAGACTATAAGCCGATGCCCCAATGTGCGAACGCACGCAGAACATCTTGCGCACACGTTAAATCCTGTTCCGCTGTTCATAAGAATAGGCCATTGTGTGCAGGTGGGAACAGATGACAAAATTTACAAAACCGCATACACGGGGACTGTGTGTAACAAAGCGCATAAGTGCTTACTCCATTGTCCTCGATATCTATCTATCTATCTGTCCCGTAGTCTCACGACCGTGGGGGCACCCTCAAAGACTCAACAATCAGTTCCCTCCATTCCTCTCTCTGTTCTGCCTTTCTCAGGGTTTTGTTGAGTTCTAGGCCTGTCCATTCGCGGATGTTATCCTCCCAGCTCTTCCTTGATCTGCCTCTTCTTCTTCCTCCTTGGACAGTGCCTTGTAAAACTGTCTTTGCAAGTCCTTTGGATCTTGTGACATGCCCATACCATTTAAGTTTACGCTTTTTAACGATCGTTAGAAGGTTCTCATAGGGTCCAATGGTTTGCTGGATTCTGTTATGCACGCTTTCGTTGCTTATGTGGTCTTTGTAGGAGATGCCAAGGAGTCTCCGAAAGCATCTCATCTCCACTGCCTGTACTCTTCTCTCCAAATCTGCAGTCAGGGTCCATGATTCACAGGCATACAGAAATATGGATATGACAAGGGAGCGCATTAGTCTGATCTTGGAGATAAGTGAGATATTTTTTTCTCTCCAGATGATGTTTAGTTTTGACAGTGCTGTTATTGTCTGTGCAGTCCTGCATACTACTTCTGGCTTGGATTCCTGGTCTGATACAATGACTCCCAGGTACTTGAAGCTTTGAACTGTTTCCAGCTTCTGGTCATTAACCCTGATATCGGTGCTAATGCCGTTGGTGTTATTAGTCATCAGTTTGGTCTTCTCTGCACTGATTTCCATGCCGTATGTTTTGGAGGCCTTATTCAGGTGTTCTCTTAGGCTGGCAAGCTCTTTTTCTGATCCTGCTATTCCATCAATGTCATCTGCGAAGCGGAGGTTTGTGATCGTTCTGCCACCAATGCTGACTGATCCTTCGTGATGTTCCAGTGCATCAGCCATGATTCTCTCAAGGAAGATGTTGAAAAGAGTGGGTGAGAGTAGACAGCCCTGCCTTACTCCAACTGTTGTTCGAAACCATTCTCCAATGTTGTTGTTGTAGTACACTGCACTGGTGGCCTCGCTGTACAGCTGTTTGATGACTCTGATCAGGTTTGCATTGATGCTGTACAAATTCATGGTTGCCCACAAAGCTGCATGCCACACCCTGTCAAATGCCTTCTTCAAATCGATAAATACATGGCAACGGTCTTGATGTTGAAGGTACCACTCACATAGTATTCTGAGGTTGAATATCTGTTCTGTTGTGCTGTGCCCTGCTCTGAAACCTGCTTGTTCCTCAGCAATGATGGTCTCTGCTTGTGGCTTCAGTCTATTCAATATTATCTGCAGCATGACCTTGCTTGGGTGGCATATGAGGCTGATTGTGCGGTAATTATGGCATTGTTGTAGATTTCCTTTCTTGGGGAGGGTGACGATGAGTGACTGTGTCCATGGTGTTGGCCATTTTCCTGTCTGCCAGATCTTGTTGCAGATTCTTAGTAGGGCGCTGATCATGGCTTTCCCACCCAGCTTGAACCAACTCAGCTGGAATGTTGTCAGCCCCTGCTGACTTCCCCTTTTTCAGCGATCTGACTGCTGTTTCCACTTCTTCTCGGAGGATAGGGTGACTGTCTGTGTCTTTGCTTGCGGGTACATTAAGGACTTCTGGATCTCCTGCGGTTCTATAGTTATACAGGTCGGAGCAGTATTCTGTCCATCTGTTCAGAATATCCTGGTCGTCAGTGAGACACTTCCCATTTTTGTCTTGGATTGTTAAACCTTTTCCCTGTTTTGTGCTAGTCAGGTCTTTCACCAGCTGATATGCTTTCTTGCTATTGTTTTTCTTGATGTTCTCTTCAATGTCTTGGCACTGTTTAATGATCCATTTCTCTTTTGCCTCCGTCATGGACTTCCTGATTCTTTTGTTGACTACCCTATATTGTTCTGCTCTTTCTTTTGTTTAATTTTTCTTTTTCTTCAACTCTCTACGCTTGTCGCATAGTTGTAGGATGTTAGGTGTGACCCATGGTTTTTTGACTGGTCGGTGTTTGCCAAGAAGCTCGCTTGCTGTTTCAGTCACTGCTGTATTGAAACTATTCGTCAGTGTATCTATGTCTGAGTCTATCACAGTGAGTGCTGCAAACTCTCCACCTATCCTTGCTTGAAAAATTTCTACTACCTCTGGGTCCTTCAGCTTCTCGAGGTCAAATTTGATCCTGATGTTGTTCTGCTTGTGGATTTTCTTTAGACGTAGTCGGAAAGTCATCATCACAAGATCATGATCACTCCCTATGTCTGCTTCTGGAAAACTTCGTGTCTGTGCGATGTTAACGCTAGACTAGTCTTATCCTCGATATAATAGAATAAAATAAAGTAAGATGAATACACTACATCACATTACACTGCACCGCATTCCGCTCTACACCACTCAACACCGTGACACAACACGACACGACACAACATGACACAACACAACACAACACAACACAAAACGAATTGTGACGCTTAGAGGGACTGATGGGCGTATTCTGATAGAAAAGCTCCATTGCAAATAATTATCAGCTAACCCACGAATACAGCACATGTGACCAACACGCTAGCTATACACTGCCTGCCATGTGAGCCAGTGTATTTGAAGTCATGCTGATCGTTTTAATATCAATCTTTTGCAAACACTCTTGAAAGCATTTAATTATTATCAAAGCCATGATTGCTGTTTCAATATGTTTCACATTTTTATGTAAGCATACCATAGTAAAGCAGTGTTGTGCAGCAACATAACGGGCATGTCTGCAGGGAAAAATGAGATCTGTCACACACAGAATCATTGTCCTTGCTTTCTGTTTTTGACACAGCGTGTTGAGAATGCAACCCCTTGTTTATGACCTGACTGGAGGTATCAGGTTCAGCTTTATGTACATACATACACCATGAGAATAAATCAAGGTAGAATCCGGTGTGGTTTTTTTCTTTCCTCGGCTAAGTCTTCGTTTTCCGATGGTGAGATGATGCCTTATGCTACCATTAAATTCTATCGACCATTCAGAGACAACTTTATCATGATATATGTTGCTCTTGTTGTAACTTCTATAATGCCTCATATTCTGTGCCACAGTGGTCCTGCTCTTCTTATGCTACTCATTCCCCTTTCTCCACCCAAGATGTACATCTACACATACATCTATCTACACATACATATACATTGCATCCTCAAGTGTCAGAAATCAGACAAGGAGCTAATCATTGGTATGCCACCATGCAGCTACCAGCCAGAGTGGCCCCGCGCTGATGCTTGGGTCACTTTTGTGGTATTCAGTAGCGCCTCTCCTGTGCCAACACGCACAGGACACCACCTATTAAGCCCCCTCCTGATGACAGTGATAACTTAATCACCCATGCAGACTGAGTGAGACGCCAACCTGGGCTAGTGTCTGGATATATCATTGGCTTTGAATAGCTAGTTTGAATTTTGGGTCTAAAGAAAGATAATACTTAGGCCTACTAGACCGTGAGTAGTGATCTGTTTGCTAGTCTTTTGGACGAGACGATAAACCGAGGTCCTATTTGCTACACATAACTAATCAGTGCACGTAAAAGAACCCACAGCAACAAGGGTGTTGTCCGTGGCAAAATTCTGCAGAAAAAGCCACTCTGGTAGGGAAACAAATATAGTTGCAGACAGGAAAAGAAAAATAATAATGGGTGACGCTGCTCTTGTGGAGACCTACTCTCCCTGGGGAGAGCAGCCCAAATTTTACGCACAGAAATTTGCCGTGAATTAAAGTGGTATACACTACAATACAATACAATACAATACAATACAATACAATATAATACAATACAATGCAATACCTGCTGGTATAGGCTGGTGTTGTGGTTGGGTGGAATAATCTTGTGGTGAGAGCACCTAGTCATCGTCTGGAGGTAAATAATAATAATAATAATAATAATAATAAATGGAATTTATAGAGCGCAGTATCTTGCACAGACAAATCAAAGCGCTTGCACTCAACTCATTCTTACACAGTCATGCAACCAATAGCAAGTAATAGTTCTATCAAGTCCAAATGCATGCACACACACACACACACACACACACACACACACACACACGTTATACACTTTGGCAAGGTGATTGAATTTTTGGCTGTTGAAAGGAAAGGATAGCTATGAA
The DNA here is from genome assembly GCA_028751875.1 of Rapana venosa. NCBI lineage: Eukaryota > Metazoa > Mollusca > Gastropoda > Neogastropoda > Muricidae > Rapana > Rapana venosa. The sequence continues at coordinate 13,062,197 of CM054155.1, forward strand.
ATGACACAGGAGAGGAAATTCTTAGGTTTGAAACAAATATGTCTTGAGGCCAGATTTAAAAGAGTCACAGGAAGGCCTTTGGCGAAGAGAGATAGGGAGGCCATCCAAATCGATGGACCAGAAACAGAGAAAGAGCGACGGCAAACAGTGGACTGGTTGAATCTAGGTGTTTGTAAGCACAAGGAATCTGCAGCAGAGCGAAGGGAACGAGAAGGGGTGTACAGGTGGAGCCATTCACAGAGGTAGGAGGGTGCTGTTTTGTGGAGACATTTGTAACAGAGAGTACTGATCTTATAGTTTATTCTTTGTGGCACAGGCAGCCAGTGGAGAGACCCCAAGAGAGGGGTAATGTGCTCAGATTGTTTCTTTCTGAGGACTAGTCGAGCTGCAGAGTTTTGAACACGTTGAAGGGAGTGGATAGATGATGCTGGCAGACCAGCCAAAAGAGAATTGCAATGAAGAATGCGGGTTTCAGTCTATGCTGAAATATTCTTTTTCAGAAATCTGTTCCCCCTATAGTTAATATCGGCACTGACTTTACTCCCGTAAAAGTCCTTCGGATGAGACTGTACATCTAAGTCATGCACACTAAGCCGCGTAGAGCATCTTGCACATTATGTTTAAGACCTCCACCACCATTTTTTCATATAATTGTAAATTAGCTTTGGCCAGCAGGATAGACTGAGGACACGAACATACCCAGCATGCGCACTTCTACTTGGAGAAGAGTGGGCTCCCTCTGGTTCAATTTGCCATTGACACATTGCCAGAAAACGAATAGTGCAGTGCCCCCAATACTTGGTAAGGAGGGAAAGATGCAGGTTCAGTCAATAGCCAGGAGACCAAACAATGCTTGTCCGTTCTTCTATGAAGCAAAGTCAGCTTCAAAATGTAATAAAAACAGCAAAGAAAACCTTGAAAACGTAAATGTAAAGTCGTAACAAAATGCCAAAATGAAATGAAAAGAAACAAAAACAAGAAAAAATATATCAACAAAAGCAAACACACAAATCCAGCAATAACAAGGAACCAGACCAAACTAATCCAAATATAAGCAAAACATGATTTGACAGAAGGGAAAAGCACCCCAAAACAACGTAGAGAAAAAAAAACACAACAAAATGAACATAAAACATGTGTCTTGTCACTAGTGTGCTAAAGGCCTTAAGGTGTTGGCATAAGGATTTCACTAAAAACAAAGAAAGGAAGTTGGGGTTGGTGAGGAAAGGGGGTGGGGGCGGAGAGAGAGGAGGTTTGGGGAGGGGGGGCTAAAAGTAGACAGGAGAGATGCAATCACCTCCACGTTTGTGTTGGGACAATCAATAAAGCGTGATCACGATTGTGATCAGGCAATGTACACAGTGCATGCATGCACGCATCAACAGTTTCTTACAAAGAAGGCGCCCATACACACTTCTTGCTATGCAAAAGCCTCAGGGCAAAGACACACACACGTGAATGCACGCACGCACGAGTGAGCACGCGCAAACGCACATACAGGTACACACACAGAGAGAGAGAGAGAGAGAGAGAGATGAGAGAGAGAGAGAGAGAGAGAGAGAGAGAGAGAGAGAGAGACAGAGACAGAGACAGAGAGACAGAGACAGAGACAGACAGAAACAGAGACAGAGAGACAGAGAGAGACAGAAACAGAGACAGAGACAGACAGGCAGAAAGACGGACAGACTGTGAGAGAGAGAGAGAGAGAGAGAGAGAGAGAGAGAGAGAGAGAGAGAGAGAGAGAGAGAGAGAGAGAGAGAGACAGACAGACAGACAGACAGACAGACAAACAAAGCTATATACAGGCAGGCAGACAGACAAATTGAGGCAAAGGCAAACACAAGAGGGTGAGGTGGGTGGGGGGTAGACTGGAGGTTGGGGGCTGGACAGAATTTTAGATAGAAGCACACATATTGTCATCCATGTGCTATTAAATTTGTAAATGTGTGTTCCTGTACATGTGCATGCGCGTTCATGTGTGTGTGTATTTTTAATAATATGTGTATGTACTTGACTGTACTGTATGCTAGACCAGTTAAGGTCATAACATATCAAATTTATGTTTGAAATTCTGGCTACTCAGCTTACAATGAGGGCAACAGCTTATTAAGTGAAACATCCTCCACATTAAGCAGATGAGCACACACACACACACACTTGCACACATACACACATACATTCACACACTACACATACACACACAACACACACACTGCTTACACGCACACACTCACAACACACACACACACCACACACTCACAACACACACACACACACACACACACACACACACACACACTTCACACACTCACCGCACACACACACACACAACACACACACTGCTTACACGCACACACTCACAACCACACACACACACACAACACACACACACACCACACACACACACACACACACTCACACAACACACACACAAACACACACACACACACACTTCACACACTCACTGCACACCCCACACACACACACAACACACACACACACACACAACACACACACAAACACACACACAAACACATAGCACACACACAACACACACACACACACACACACACACACACACACACACACACACACACAACACACACACACACACACACACACACACACTATGTCTCACTGGCAGACTGACCTGACACTTCATTTGGGCAAAATCTGCTCTTGCTGACGTCATGTTCTCTTGCCACTGTCTTTTTAGCTAGCTCCTCTGTTGACAAGACTTGTAGCAAGGACCCAGCTGTGTAATTACCATTCCTCTCTTCCCCACTTAATTAAGTGTGTGTGTTTGTGAGTTTGAGTGTGTGTATGTGTGTGTGTGTGTGTGTGTGGATGTGCGTGTGTGTTCGTGTTTGTGTGTGTATGTGTGAATGTGTTGTGTTGTGTGTGTGTGTGTGTGTGTGGATGGATGTGTGTGTGTGTGTGTTGTGTGTGTTTGTGTATGAATGTGTGTGTGTTCGATTTTATGTCTGGTCACTAAAAGTGATATTAGACCAGCCATGGCAGATTTCTCTTCATGAAAATTTTTGTAGATGAGCACCCCCCTCCCCCCCTCCACACACACACTAGCAGTATGCAATTAATGTGTGTTGTAAACAACTTCAATTTTGTTTAAGTGTATGTGTGTGTGTGTGTGTGTGTGTGTGTGTGTGTGTGTGTGTGTGTGTGTGTGTGTGTGTTTGTGTGTGTGTGCTCATCTGCATGAATTTTCATGAAGAGAAATCTGCCCTGACTTAAAGTGGTATACATAAAAAAAATGATACCAGGAACACATCAGGGAATTATAGTTCATGAATGTAGGGACAGCTTGCTATGTCACAATTGTGATGTAGTATGTCCATCCTCCCAAGGGGTAATAACACGGTTTGATCACATATGTAGCAAAACCTTAAAAAAGAAACGCTAATATCCTTCTGTTTACAACAGCCAGAAGGGTTCCTATGGTTCAGCTTCCATGATCACCTCTCGCTACATTGATTCCTTGGTTTCTGTGATCCCGCCAGGAAATGCGTAGAAACCTTCTGAATGATTTCATTTCAAAGGCTTGCAGTTTCTTTTCCCGTTCTGCAGTCAAGGTCCAGCAATACCATCCATATGGCAGTATGCAAGTAAGGAGCGTTGTAAACATTTTCAATTTTGTTTGGAAGCTGGGTTTTTTATTTTTACAAATCTTGGTAAAGTTTGCCATGGCTGAGGTTAACAAGTATAGTCTGATCTTTACTCCAACTGAGGAAATGCCATCTTTGATCACTATGGAGTCAATATATTTGAAGGAGTCTATTACTTTTGGGGACGGGATAGCTCAGTGGTCAAAGCACAGGCTTTCCCCAAGCTACGGTTAAGAAGCATTGAGCATGGCTACAAAGTGAAAGGATGACTGTTTGTGTTCCTTGGCTTTAGTATAGTTCCCCAGTTCACCCAGCTGTAAATGGGTACCTGCATCTTTAGGGACAGGGAAAGTAAAGCAGCAAGGGAGAGGAGATGGATGCCACCCTCAATATGGTGGCCTTGGGGAAAAAAGTTTCTTTACACTTACTCCTGATGTGTGATTTCTCCCATCTGTACTAGTGACTTGTAGTATGAGAGAGAGAGGAGAGAGAGAGAGAAGAGAGAGAGAGAGAGAGAGAGAGAGAGAGAGAGAGAGAGAGAGAGTATTTACTATTGCTCTTGAATGATTGCATTATCTTTTGAGTTTCTTTCTTATAGCTTGGTCCATGATGTTGATGTCAGATTGGCTCATGCTTCTTATAACATGAAACGTTCGTTTTTGTTCTCTCTCTAACTTTTATCACCTCATATACATGCATACTTTCTAAAAGAATAGATTAATTTACCATCCATCCAGGGTGTATCAGCTCTGGCAGTGCATAAACTTGTCTAATTCATCATTACTACTGCTGCCTTTTGTGCAGTTATGTTTTGCTTCCCCTCTTTATACCTGTCATTCATTTTTGATATGCATACTTTTATTTATCTGTAGCTCAAAGGAGTCAATGGGAATAAACCATTGCCACATGTGAACTGTGACACCTGGCTTCCCAACAATTGCATAGGTTATGAGAACACCTTTTACCCTTACCACGTTTTGCTATTTCAAGATGTTGACCATTCAGGCCCATACAAACCATAGCGTCCCTGGGGCTGTTTACCATGACCTTGCGCTTCTCTTGTTCTGATTTCCTAGCATAAACACTAGCTTGTACTTCTAGCTTGCTTGCAAGTTCTACGAGTTTGTTGTTTCTGCCTCCAAAAAGATCAATGTCATCAGCAAACCGCAGACTGCAAATGGATCTGCCATTAAGAGATTAAGGTGTGGCATTCAAGGACGTCTCTTGTATGATCTTTTTCAAGAAAGAGGTTGAATAAAGTAAGCAATCAGACGATTCTGAAAGACAAACAGGAACACTTCTAGCAGATTACTTAAAGTTCCAGATTTTGTCCAAATGGCAGGAAGGACAAAAGTTCACGCTGCACACAGAGACACAGTTCCTGCGGTAGTTGTCAGCAGCATGAACAATGAATGCTGACGGCAGTGAAGTTCTGCTCCTGCCCTGGTCTTACATTATCACTGTGGTGGTAACGAGTTTCTGCACGGCTGCATGTCTGATAGAGACTACAAGTGATGCATAATTCACACAAACTAGCAGCTTGTTTTTCTTACTTTTCTTCTTTCAGATTTTGGTGTCAGCTACATGAGACTAGCTAGCTGAAACTGTGGGTACAGTTCTCCTTGTTTTGTCAATGGTAAGGGTTTGTGTAGACACCAGTTTTGCCACTATAAAGATAGCCACATTTCAACTTCGGGTGTATACAGGTTTGTTTGTGTTTCTCTCACCCATTAACACTGACCTGGAGTAAAGGATCTTTACTGAAAATATTTCATTTTCTTTACCCTTCAAGGCTCTCTCTCTCGCTCGTCTCTCTCTCTCTCTCTCTCTCTCTCTCTCCTCTCTCTCTCTCTCTCTCTCTCTCTCTCTCTCTCTCTCTCTCTCTCTCTCTCTCTCTCTCCTTCCCTCTCTCTCTTACCTGCTAATTTTCTACCTGTCTTGTCCATTCTCCAGTCTCTTCTCATGGATGTCTGACATTTTCTTTTTCTTTTTAGACGTGATATAACCTTTTGTCTATATTGTAAATAAGGTGACAATCCTTATACGGGTTACATATACAGTGAATAAACAGAAAACACTGGAATAAAAACAGCAGTATTTCAGGCAGTTCCCTGAGAAGCAGTGCAGAATCTGTCCACTCGTCAGAAAGGACAAAAGTTCACAAAAATGACACAGTCAGTCTGTTACTTGTCAGCATGAACAATGATTCCTTATGGCATTTACTTTCTATTTATAACCTCCTGGTTATCTATTGTTGGTGATAATTTTCTACATGTCTGAACATGGGACAGAGGAAGATGCATGATTCACGCTAATTAACCATTTGTTTTTCAGATGTGTGTTTCAGTCTTAGGTACAGCGATTGCACAATGATCAATGGGATTTAGTGGGAGCTTTTGATATGAATGATACTAAAATGGTAGCCTTTGAATTTTGGTAGAGTCTGGAAATTTAACATGCGATTATCTAAAATTGAGAATCAAATTTAAATAGATATAATTTTCTCCAAATATATATGCTTTTAGGAGATCACATTGTCTTTGTTAAGGCTATTTGGCATCAGATCTTGAAATCATTCCAAACATTTCTTATTTGATTAAAAAAAGTTACAGTTTTGAAGAATGTTGAGAAAAAATAATTAGACAACATACAATACAAAATCACGTTTGCAGACTGCGCACTGCATATATTAAATATCCGTTTAAAAGAGCTGACATTTTCTTTTTCTTCCTTTTAGTATGTACAGACTTTGTCCACGTTCTGTAAAGTTCATATGTAACTGAAACAGACCATTCAGAGCGTGTAAAGCTCCACATATTCTTTTTGTCTTCCTGTTGTTATCATCGTCAGACAAACTTGCTGCAATTTTCATTTCAGTCAATGTGCCAATATAGCTCTTGACTGAAATAACATTTCAATAATGAATGCATGACATAAACTGAGACCCAATCAAACGTTTCAGCATAAACCAAAGAGGCAATCTTAAAAAAGAGAGAATAGCAGTGTTTTCATTTCTTTTTTTAACTGTTTTAGATAGGATTTTCTTTGACATGCAGCATCCCCTCACATACATACACACAGCCACCCACTCACAAAGCAACATTTTGAATGGCAGTTTTTTTTCTAGCACATCACTTAAATGCAGACTCTTTCCAAACGTCAGGAAGGACACAGTTCACACTGTACAAAGACACAGTCCCTGTGGTTGTTGTCAGCAGTTTGAATCATCAATGCTGACAGCACTGACGTTCTGTTCCTACCATGGTCGTCCATTATTGGTAGCAATTTTCTGCATGGCTACATGTCTGATAGAGGCCAGTGTATTATTCACGCAAACGAACCATGAGTCTTTCAGATTTTCGTTTTAATCTTATGTACTGAGATGGCACAATGACCAGCTGGCTATAGTGGGGGCATTTTGAGCTAATGGTCTTGACATTGTGAGTTTGATGTTTGGTGAGCTTTGGTAATTTGTTGGTGTCCCATTTAGGCTGACATAATTTTTAAAAGGCTATGCTTTTATGCCATGGAGTACTCCTACAAAACCCTGTTTATTTTAAATATGTAACCTTTTCCAGATAGGTTTTATTTATTTTGAAAATAATTACAAGGGTAAGAAGTATTTTGAGACAATTATTACACTTATAACAGGAACTCACATTGTGTCAAGAAATGACATTGCATGTTATTTTCAGGATGTTAGAGCATTGCACTTGAAAGTTGACGGCCAGGAATTGAGCCTGGGCTCAAGCAATCACTTAGATGCCCATTGAAGAGAACTTTTCCCCTGGAGTTAACATTGGCTACTGACTTCACTCCCCCATAAGTCATTCAGATGAGACTATCGACCAAGCCTCCATGTCTGAATGCATGCAATCGTTTAGAACATATGTTACAACCCATTGTACCTTTCAAAAGAACAGGCCGTTTGTGCTGGTGAGAACAGGTGACGAAAACTCTATGGAGAAAAAAAACCACGCATGCACACTGGTTGTGTGTTTAGACATACATCATCACTGAAGATGGAAAGAGACTGTCTGAACCTTGAAACTGTAGCCAAGGAATGAAATAAAGAGTTGATTTTCTGCTTGTTTCTAGTTTTAAGGCCGCCGAAACATTCGGTAACTCCTGTAACTCTTACTGCTATTGTCAGTCTCAGTTAAATGTGCAGCAGTTTCGTTGTTAGTCAACGTGCCAATAAAACTCTGAGTGTAATCAAACAATAAAAAGAAAATATGTGATGTGAAATAATATTATAAGAAGCAATTAAACAGTTACACAAAAAAGAACCAACAAAGCAGCAATCCTGAGAAAAGCAGACTGGCAAGGTTGGGTTTTTCTCAGTACAGTACTAAAACCACAATGTGAGAGAGACTGAAAACTTACTCTGCATAAAGAGACACGTCCAGGGCTGCTGTAATTGTCAGCAGTGCAGACACTGAATCCTGAGAGAATTAACGTATTGTCCCTACCAGGTCATCCTTTATTGCTGCTGCCCTAGGTATTTTAGTAATAATAATAATAATAATAATAATAATATGTGAATTTATATAGCGCTGAATCTTGTAAAAAAAACCCAAACAAATCGAAGCGCTTGCACTTAATCATTTACAGGCATGCAGCTCTCCTTAAACATAATGAACAACATATTTCAAATCCATGCGCGCGCACGTATGCACGCACGCACGCACACACACGCACGCGCACACACACACAACACACACACACACACACACACGCACAACCACACACACACACACACACACACACACACACACACACACACACACACACACACACACACACACACACACACGGAACAACACTTAGAAGGTGAAATATGCTGTTGAAAATTAGGGACAGATATGTCGGGGGAAAGTCTCAGGTAGGGAATAAGTGTGTTTTGAGGCTGGATTTGAAGGTATCAAGTGAAGGCTTTTGGCGAAGTGAAAGAGGGAGGTCGATCCAGGTGGATGGACCAGAAACAGAGAAGGAGAGACGGACAACAGTGGTTTGTGTGGGTGTTCGAAAGCACAAAGTATCTGCGGCTGAACGAAGGGAATGGGATGGAGTGTACAGGTGAAGACAGTTACAGAGATAAGAGGGTGCAGATTTGTGGAGACATTTGAAACAGAGGGTATTGATTTTATACTCCAGTCTTTGTGAGACAGGCAACCAGTGAAGAGATCGCAGAATGGGAGTGATGTGTTCAGATTTTTTCTTTCTTAGGACCAGTCGAGCTGCAGAGTTTAGTATGCGTTGAAGAGAGTGGATAGATGATGCTGGTAGGCCAGCCAAAAGAGCATTACAGCAGTCTAAACGTGAAAGAATGAGAGATGTGACAAGCTTGGAAGTTGCATCAGTCGACAGATACTTGCGAATCGGGCTTATGCGCCGTAATTGATAGTAGCAAGACTGGCAGGTCTTGGTGATGAATTTTTTCATAGAGAGTGTGTTGTCAAGAACTACTCCTAAATACTTCACAGAGTTGGACAAAGGAACTGACGTATTGCCGAATTCTATTGAAGTTTTTGCGTTAGAGGAAAGTTTATGTTGGGTCCCTATGAGCATGGCTTTGGTTTTATCGGCATTAAGTTGTAACTTGTTCTGAGTCATCCAGTTTTGAATGTCTTGAAGGCAGTAGAACATATTTGTCAGGAGGGAAGGCAAGTTTTCAACAGTATCACTGCACTGAAGCTGAGTATCATCGGCATAGAAATGATGATCAATATGGTGGTTGTTTTAGTATATGTGAGAGTGGAGCAGTGTAGAGAGTAGAGAACAGGGCCCAGGACTGATCCCTGCGGGACTCCACATTCCATTTTGACAGGGTTTTGATTGAATTTTGTTTACAATAACTTTCTGGAACCGGTCTGTGAGGTATGAAGTAAACCAGGTGAGGGCTGTGCCGTTAATACCAAACGTATTTTGGAGGCGAGAAAGAAGAATTGAGTGATCTATGGTATCAAAGGCTGCAGATAAGTCAAGAAGAGTGAGGAGGGAGATTTTTCCTGCATCAGAAGCAAGTAGAAGTGTATCTAAAGTGTGGACTAGGGTGGTTTTGGTGCTGTGGTTGGGGCGATAGGCAGACTAAAAAGTGGGAAGGAGATCATTGGAATGAAGGTGACTGTTGAGCTGTTTGAGAACAACTTTTTCTAGTACTTCTTCTTGCGCGCAGTATGTCTGACACAGGCAATGGATGCTAGCAGAGGGTGCATTGTTCATGCCAACTAGCTTCCTAACCCTTGCTTTAAGAGCATGCACTTGATTGGCATTTGATGATTATGGCTATGGTTTTTCGACACAACATTAATTATCTTGAAGTCTTGAAGCTGTGGGCTTGAATTATGCAGTCTGGTGTAGTTCAGATGAACATGCTTGGTATCCAATATAAGCTGTTTGTCATTTACCTTAAAACATACATGTCATGCTTTTGTAATACATAGTTTCCCATGGATAGCTGATTTAGCCTTGGATATTAAAATCAAACACATCCCAAACAGGTTTCATATTGTAGTTGTTATTTATCTTGTTGTTGTTGATGTTGTTGTTTTGTGGTAGTGTCTAGCCCAGCATATCACACCTGGAGGTAACAAAGAATATAATAGTATCCCCTTTCTCACCCAGTGCACATGGGAATTCTTGCTGAACTGCAAGCAAACACTAGATAATAAGTTTGCATATATGACTGTTATGTGTACCTAGCTCAGCATAGAGGCAGCTATGTCTTGACTTCAGAGGTTATTGTTTTCTTCTCTAAAAGCAGAGGGATGTAGGATTTTTAGGATTGGAAGCTGATGGTGACTGAAAATAATCTCAAGAGACTCTTTTACAATATATTTTAATTTAATATAAGCCTTGGAATTTAGCTTACATCTACGGTAAGCAAAAATGATGTCCAGGAACAGCCTTTTTTTTTTACTATTTGAAAGGGTATAAAGAATTTGTAGTCAAAAGTGACCCATATGACAACAAGTAATGATTTTCCACAGATTGCATAGTATTGATTGATCTTCTGTGGCTATTCTTTATTTCATGTTTTGTTTTGTGTTTGAGACTTCACACGTTTTGAAAAGAAATGTTAAAGTTTACAGTTAGTCCACCAAAACCACGTGAGTTTGAATGTTAGTGTCGTTCCTTTGCTAGACATTCAAAGTACATTAACTAGTGGTTAGATATTTTGCCAATGCAAAGCCCCCCCCCCCCCCCCCTCCCGCCCTTTACCGTTTTGGTAGCCGCATTCCAACTTGAGAGATGTTTCTAAACAACACATTTGTGTGAATAAGTTTTTTATTTTATTATGCCATGTGCTCCTGCCCACACAAAATGGTCTACTCCTCTGAAAGATGGAATGGGTTTTAGTGTGTACACAAGATGTCCTGCATGAACTCACACACCGGGACTTGGTTCACGGTCTCATCCGAATGACTGACGTTGTGTGGGCAAGGCCAGGAATTGAATTCAGAACCTCGTGGTTTACTTGTTCGGCAGGTAGACCTTAACCTTCCAGCCACCTTCAATCTTGTTTGAATTTTTAAAAAAAGAAACAAAACACAGACGAAATCATTTGAGGATTTTCAAGCTCTCACACATAAGAGCTGTATTATTTTGCTAATATCAACATTAGGTAACACTGGAGTAGTTTTCTTAGACATGAGTGCATGGATTAAACGTTGACTTAAAGCATCGTAAAGAGAGAAGGAATCCATCATATGTTATAAAAGGTAAAGGTGTCCCATAACCTATAAGGTTGTAGGAGAGCGAGTCGTCAGAGACCTCACTTATCTAGGGCCAGCATATTGAGGGCAGCGCCCATCTCCTCTCCCTCGCTGCTTTACCTTCCCTGACCCTAAAGAGGCAGGTACCCATTTACAGCTGGGCGAATTGGGGGACTGTACTGAAACCAAGGCACGAAAACGGTCACATATCCAAGTGGTAACCATGCTTGATGCTGCTCAGCCTTAGCTGGGGGGAAAATAATAATAATATATGGAATTTATATAGCGCTATATCTTTCAGAGACAAATCAAAGTGCTTGCACTCAACTCATTCTTACACAGTCATACAACCAGTAACAAGTAATAGTTCCATCAAGTCCAAATATGCACGCACACGCGCACACACACACACACACACACACACACACACACACACACACACACACACACACACACACACACACACACAAAACACACACACACATGCACACATACAGAGGTCACACACCCTGGCAGGGCAGTAGAATCTTGGCTGTTGAAGGCAGGGAAAAACTATGAGATAAAGCAGGAGAGGAAAATCTTAGGTTTGAAATAAATATGTCTTGAGACTGGATTTAAAAGTGTCATAAGAAGGCTTTTGGCGGAGAAAGAGAGGGAGATCATTCCACATCAATGGACCAGAAATTGAGAAAGAGCGACGGCCGATGGTGGATTGGTTGAATCTAGGTATTTGTAAGGACAAGGTATCTGCAGCAGAGCGGAGCGAACGAGAAGGAGTGTACAGCGGGTACTGTTTTGTGGAGACATTTGTAACAGAGGGTACTGCTCTTATAGTGTACTCTGTGGCACAGGCAGCCAGTGGAGAGATTGCAAGAGAGGGGTAGTGTGCTCAGATTTTTTTCTTTCTGAGGATTAGTCGAGCTGCAGAGTTTTGTATACGTTGAAGGGATTGGATTTATGATGCTGGCAGACCAGCCAACAGAGAATTGCAATAGTCCAGACGTGAAAGAATGAGAGACGCAACAAGTTTGGATGTTGAGACAAGTCCTTTAAAACAAAGCAGATTAGATTTTTTCCTTCTCTCTGAATGCCTTATCTTTGCTGTGGAAGAGCCTGATATCCAATATGGATATCGATCAGATCATTCCATGATTAGTTTGAGTTTAAAATTTGGTAAACAAAAGAAGTGCAGGACGTACTGGAAATTTAACAACTCTCTCCTCAAGGATAGCATGTATACAAAAGAAATTAATGAAATTATTAACAATGTTATTGAAGAGTATGCTGCTGAGCACTATGAGAGAGAAAATCTAGAAGAATTATCTGAAACTAATATAAAGTTAACAGTTCCTGAAAAAGTGTTTTTAGATTTTCTGCTGATGAAGATTAGGTCAAGGACAATAGCATATGCAACACAGAAAAAGAAAGAGAGAGAGCAAGAGGAACAAAAACTAGAAAATAAAATCAAAGAAGTAGAGAAAAAAGTAAACAAAACAGAGTTGGACATTCAGCAATTAAATGATTTCAGTACTGAACTAACAGCCATTAGAGATGTTAAAATGAAAGATGTTCTTCTTAGATCAAAAGCTAGATGGGTAGAAGAGGGAGAAAAGATTACAAAGTATTTTTGTAATTTAGAAAAAAGAAATTATATAAGTAAATATATGCCAAAGTTAGTTTCAAATGACAAGGAGCTATATAAATCTGAGGATATTCTTTTGGAAGTTAAAGAATTTTATGAAAACCTATATAAAGAACGAAAAGTAAAAGAATATGAGATTAAAGATCTAGTCTCAGAAGTTCCAAAGCTATCAAGCGAAGAAAAAAAATTGCTTGAAGGTGAAATAACATTGGAGGAGGCTGGATGCGCTCTTAGAAATATGAAACATGGGAAAAGCCCAGGCTCTGATGGATTTACCTCAGAATTCTTCAAGTATTTTTGGAAACAACTTGGTTCTTTTGTAGTCAGAGCTTTAAATCGATCCTTTAGAGATGGGGAATTAACAAACACACAAAAAGAAGGACTAATTACATGTATCCCTAAACATGACAAACCAAAAGAATTTATAAAAAATTGGAGGCCAATATCCTTACTTAATGTTATTTATAAAATAGGCTCATCCTGTATAGCTAATCGATTAAAAACAGTTCTTCCCAAACTCATCAATGAAGATCAGACAGGATTTTTGCCTAACAGATATATAGGAGATAATATAAGATTGTTGTATGATCTGATTAATTACCTAAAAATGAAAAAAACTTCCAGGTATGTTAATTTCCATTGATTTTGAAAAGGCTTTTGATTCATTAAGTTGGCAGTTCATTTCAAAGGTATTTAACCCTCTTGTTGTTGGATTCTACAGAGCTAAACTGTCTGTAGATTTTGAATTCTTTGAAGGTTTTCTACCTCCATCTGACTTACTTTACTCCTAAGACAATTGTGTGTGTGCATGGCAAGTTATCAAGCTGAAATTTTGTCACAAGCTAGGTATGTTTTTGTACTTGCATTTAGGCGCAAGTTTATGTGTCTGATCACCAGATGTCTTGTCATTGTCACCTTATTTGTCACCAATCACAGGTAAAAATATGGTATATATGATAAAACAGCAAATCCTGCATGGATTTGATGATAGTTCAAGCATGTTAGTGTCGAATAAGGAAGTGATACCCAGCTGATGTCTTTACCAATGGTTATGTGCAATAGTACTTCAAGGATGTGTCACACAATGTCCCCATTGCACCTGTTGTTTTATGGTATGTCTTGTGGAGACAGAAGTTTTGTTTAACTATTTTTTCTTTTGAAAACAAGTCATATTCAATCAACATGTGACCTTTATACTGCACTTCATATCTGCGTGTGCTACCACATGTTTGTTAACTGTACAGAAGTGTATTATTGTACATGACTGTCACACTGTCACCAGTGTCACAGCACAGGTGTGACAAATTCGAAACAACACAGAACTTCTGTAACCCTACCAAATTTTTGTGTTGGTAGTCTCTAAAGTAGTCGTAGTGGTGGCACAGGGTCACATCACATCACAAAAAGCACAAATTATGGATGTGTGGGTGGGGGGGGGGGGGGGAGGGGGGGTACCCATTGCTCTCACCTGTCGAACCTTGGCAGACGGGAGACCTTTATTTTCCTTCTTACTAGTTTCGTTATCGGCATATCTGTTCGTTTCTTCCATTGCAGTTTCAAAGGAAAAGTGTGGTAATAATGAGAAAACAGTCAAAAGGCATCGTTTTCAGGCGTCTATGCCGCGGACCGGCCAGGAGGTCAAATTTCTCCACAGTGGTGTGTGTGTAGCACAGGTCAGGAATGTGCCCTGTAGCACATTATTTTCAGGCTCACTCTTCTCCCTAACTGCAGCATTTCCTTCCTCCTCTTCCTCATAAGCGTTTAATATCGGACTCACTTAACAATTCTCGTTTAAATATTTCTACTTCCAAGACAATAACATTCAATTTATCATCTCACTAATCAGATGAATCGTCTGCTACTAAAGAAAACGCCATTTTTTTTCGCCACACTGCACCATTGAAAAGCGTTCCGGTCGCTGGGTGTTATTTCTTCCTTCCCTCCCCACTACAAGCATGTTAGTGGTCTAAATTTATCACTGGCACCGTCTGACACCCTCCCTGCATCACCCCACCAATTTTCAGACACACTGTGTATAAACCACGAGATCTGTGTGTGATGGAAAAGTACTGCCCACGTGGGCAGCACCAACTGTCGGCTGCGGTCAGATTGGAATCTAGTGGCAGCCTCCGTTACTGTGGGCTGCGGCCGGATCAGGGACAAGAGGGTTAAAGCATTTGGATTTGGAAAAGATATACTTCGTTGGATTTCAACCTTCTACAGAAATATTAAGTCTACAGTTATAGTTAATGGACAGTGCTCCTCCTAGTTTAATATCCACAGAGGATGCAGACAGGGTGACCCTATATCTCCATATTTATTTATTCTCTCAGCAGAAATTCTAGCAATTATGATAAGAGAAAACCGAAACATCAAAGGTATTTATATTAATGACACAGAATACAAGTTGTCACAGTTCGCTGATGACACACAGCTAATAAATAAAGGTGACAGCATATCATTTGAACAGTCCATGAAAACTTTAGATTTATTTGGAAAAGTGACTGGACTGTTTATGAATATAGAGAAAACTAAAGTAATATGGCTTGGGAGCAAAACATTTTCTGATGTAAGGTATATGACCCATTTAAGGTTAGACTGGAACCCAAAACAGTTTAAGATACTCGGAATATGGTTTACACCAGACTTGTCACAATGTGAAAAACTAAACTATGATAACAAAATTACAGAAATAAGATCTCTATTCAACATCTGGATAAAAAGGGATATTACACCTATTGGTAGAGTGGCAGTGCTAAAATCTTTAATTCTTTCCAAACTGATATATCTCTGGATACTGTTACCTAATCCACCAAATGATTATATAAATATACTTCAGAAGCTATGTTTTAAGTTTGTGTGGAAAAATAAGCAAGATAGAATCTCGAGAAAAACTACAATCAAACATATAAAGCATGGAGGATTGGGAATACCATCTCTAAAACAGTATATAAAGGGGTTAAAACTTATATGGATAAGAAAACTTAAACTCAGGATGCATAAGTGGAGTTCTATCATTGAAGAGATTTGCCCTGTTGTCAAAGATCTGGACAAATATAGCTACTATATACCCATTAGGGAAAGAAGTTCAAATGCATTCTGGATTGATACATTCCATGCATACAAAATGTTTAGCAAGAAAGTTTAACTTGTTGATTCTGAAAATCTTTTGACAGAAAACATATTTTACAACGAGAATGTTAAAGTTGGTGGAAACTTCTTTCAAGTGAAAGAATGGATAGACAACGATATATATCGCATTGCAGATCTAGTTGACGAAAGTGGAAATTTTTTGACATATGAACATTTTAAGAAGAAATATAATATCAAGACACATTTTATTACACATTTAGGCTGTGTTCAAGCGATTAAAAAGTATATCATCAAAACGGACATCAATATAAATGATAATAGATCAAATAACCTTCAAAAGGCTTTGGGTTTTATTTTGACAAATAAAAAGGGAACACGCCCTTATTATGACATTCTGGTTGCAGATAACAAACAGCCAAAGTGTTGCAATAAATGGAACAATACAATACCAGGTGATCTCAACTGGAGAAATATTTTTGACAAAGTACATAAAATAAAAGAAATTAAAATGAAATGGTCCCAGATAAGACTGATCCACAAAATTCTAGCAACAAATAATATTCTGGATAAAATAAAAATTGTTTAAAGCAACAAATGCACATTCTGTAATTTTGAGAAAGAAACTGTTGATCATTTATTCTATGCTTGCAGCAAAACTTCTCATTTTTGGAATGAATTACAAAGCTTTCTTCAGGAAAATTGTGCCAATACACATGATCTAGTGCTGTCAAAGGAACAGATTTTGTTTGGATTTGATTCTTGATCAAAGAGTGATGAAATACTGGATGAAATATTAACCAATGCAAATTTTTTTATTTACAGATCTAGAGTACAAAA
This sequence comes from Rapana venosa, assembly GCA_028751875.1. Classification (NCBI taxonomy): domain Eukaryota; kingdom Metazoa; phylum Mollusca; class Gastropoda; order Neogastropoda; family Muricidae; genus Rapana; species Rapana venosa. The sequence goes on from CM054155.1 coordinate 13,079,110, forward strand.
AACGGAACCTCTATTTGGGGTTTTTAGAAAATATCTGAAAAAAATATATCAAACTAAAGAGTGTATTGCTAAAACAAACATGACTTATAGTGTTTTTGCAGGCAAATGGCAATATTACAAGCAACTAGTTGATGATGACTAGATACTTTCTGAAGAAACTGTTTTTGATAGCATTTATTTGTTGATATACTCAAAAATGTGATCTGTGTACTAAATCATTTCCATGTTCTTTTTTCTGTACAGTTTGTTAGGTTGTATTTAACTTATTTGAAATGTCGTATTCATAATCTGAATATATTGCAAACTCTTATATATACTTGCTTATAACATATATGTACATTTGTTCTATGTTATGCAGACAAATTATCTAAAAATCGTTTGTAAAAAAAACAACTGATCTTTTAAAAAAAATGTAAAAAGGAAGAAAATCTCGATTACCAAAAGTAAATTTAGAAACAGTTTGTGGGTAACAATTATGCGAATCTTTGAGTCCTATGGATTTGACCAATGTCACTTTATACATTTTACAGTGGATCGCGACAAGTGTCGTCACATAATTATTGCAGTGTATTGTATTGATCATGACAAGTGTCACTTTTCGCATAATTATTGTATTGATCATGACAAGTGTCATTTTTCACATAATTATTGCGGTGCATTGTATTGATCACAACAAATGTCATTTTTCACATATATAAATATATATATATATAATATATATATATATATATATATATATATATATATATTATATATATATATAAAAGTTTGGATGTTGAATTTGTGGACAGGTACTTTCGAATTGCACTAATATGCCGTAATTGATAGTAGCGGGACTGGCAGGTCTGGGTGATTAATTTTTGCATAGAGAGTGTGTTGTCAATAATGACCCCTAGATACTCCACAGCAGTGGATAAAGGACTGATGCATTGCCAAGTTGTATTGAAGCTGTTGTGATGGAAGAGAGTTTGTGTTTGGTCCCTACAAGCATGCTTTCCGTTTTATCTAAATTTAACTGTAATTTGTTCTGTATCATCCAATTTTGGATATCTTGAAAGCAGTGGGCCATACTTGTAAAGAGAGAAGGCAGATTTTCAGGAGTGTCGCTGCTTAGAATCTGAGAGTCATCTGCATAAAAATGATGGTTGATATGATGGCGGTTAATTATATGTGACAGTGGAGCAGTGTAGAGGGTGAAAAGAACAGGGCCCAGAACAGATCCCTGTGGAACTCCACATTCTAATCTGGCAGGTACTGACTTAATCTTGTTTAATGTGACTGCCTGGAATCGGTCAGTAAGGTATGAACTAAACCAGGTAAGGGCTGTACCAGTAACACCAAATGTTTTTTGAAGACGGGAGAGAAGAATAGAGTGGTCAATAGTGTGAAAGGCTGCAGATAAGTGGAGTAGAGTAAGAAGAGAGATTTTCCCTGAGTCAGAAGCGAGTAGAAGTGTGTTTAAGGTGTGGGCAAGGGTAGTTTCAGTGCTGTGGTTGACGCGATAGGCAGACTGAAACGCAGGAAGGAGACTGTTGGAGAGAAGGTGGTGGTTGAGCTGTTTTAGAACTACTTTTTCAAGGACTTTAGAGACAAAAGGTAGGATGGAAACAGGTCTATAGTTCTTCAGAATGTTGGGGTCAAGGTCATGCTTTTTGAGTAGAGGTGTGACTATAGCAGTTTTAAGAGCTGAAGGAACATTTCCAGAGACAAGAGATAAGTTTACTATTTTCGTAATAGTGGGAATAAGTTGTGGCAGGCACTGTGCAAAAAGAGAAGCAGGTATGGGGTCAAGATCACATGATTTTATAGTCATTCCTTTCAGAATTATCTCGATTTCTTTCTCGCTTGCGGGATGAAAGGAAAGGAGAGGAGTGCCAGAGAATTGGGGATCAGAAGTTGCAGGCTGGAAAGGTGTCTGATCCAAACTGGAGCGAATGTTGCGGACTTTGTCAGAGAAGAATGCAGAAAATATAGAAGGAAGTTCAGAGTGGTCGTGAAAAGAAGGCAGAGGACTAGCCTTCTCAGATCCAAGAAACGTGGATGTGAGGGAAAGAGAGAGATTTCATAGACGTGGCATAAAGAACTTGAGAAGAGTAATACTTTGTTTTTGCTGAGTGAATTAAGGTTTTAACCTTGTTGATTTCTTTACGAAGAAGCTGTTTGTTTTTTTCGGATTTTGCTTTTCGCCATTGCCGCTCTAGTTGCCGGCGTTTGCGTTTTGCAACCAGGATGTCACGGTTGTACCATGGTGCACAGGGAAAGCGAGTGCTCTGACCACTGAGCTATCTCGTCCCCTATCATATGTGATACACCCAACAAAACATTGAAAAATTTAAACAAATCAATAGCATATAGGACAAAATCACTAAAAAGCAGACCACATCCAACCATCAGGAAGGACAAAAGTTCACACTGCACACTCAGACAATCCCTGCAGTCACTGTCCATAACGCAAAGAATGAATCCTGACAGCATTGACGTTCAGTTCCTACTCCGTCATCCATTACTGGTGTGGAGGTAGTGATTTTCTGCATGGCTGCATGGCCAATGGAGGCAGTGGATGCTACATAGCAGTGAATGTATTATTCATGTCAACTAGCTCTCTGATTCTTGTTTCAATTTCATGTGGCTAACGGGCTTAATGGCCAAACAGTTATGGTTGTAAGCTTTGGAGACAAATAGTTTTGAGGTTTTGAAGTTGTGGGTGATTTATAAGTGTTACTATTCAATGAAGCTCTCTCTCTCTCTTTCTGTCTGTCTGTCTGTCTGTCTGTCTGTCTGTCTCTCTCTCTCTCTCTCTCTCTCTCTCTCTCTCTTATATATATATATATATATACTCTTTTTCACGAATAAATGTCTATTTTTATAGTTCTATAATTAACATGCAATCTATTTGGCTTTGAGTGGCAAAACTACTTAAAAGGATTTGTTTGTTTTACAAGATTTAGCGCTATATAAATTTCATATATTATTCTTTAACAACGGAGAGTGCAGGTTGTTATGTTAAGAGCTTGTCATGCTAAAGGCAATCTCATCACAGCATTTTACAACATAAAAACATTTTAGTGTAGGCCTTGGCAATTAGGTGACATCAACTTTTGGCCAGGGCTACATTTACTCATACTTTTTTGAATTTTTGTTAGCTGTAATACTCTATAAGCTTTGAAAACTTCTGTAAGAGGTGTAATCAATTTTTTCTAAAAGTAAAAACCCTGGAAGAGACTATCCAGGTCTTTGGAACCTCTCAAGTATCAAAATCCTCTAATTGTTATCCCAAAAACCAAACACATTTGCAGCTTCTTAACAGAAAATCCATGCACTGGTAAAACTCTAGACTTAGAACACATGTCAAAGATAGATCTGTGTTTAAAGTATAAAAAAAGGAATCATTTGCTGGTACAACAAACAGCTTATTCTAAAAACAGATCAACAGCACTTCTGGAAAATAGCTAAAAACCAGCATGTATCCACACAGCAGGAAGGACAAAAGTTCATGCTGCACACAGAGACACAGTCCCTGGGGTAGTTGTCAGCAGCATGAACAATGAATGCTGACGCATTGACGTTCTGTTCCTGCCCTGGTCGTCCATTATTTGCTGTGGCGGTAATGAGTTTCTGCACGACTGCACGTCTGATAGAGACAGGGGAGGGTAGCTAGCATTAGATGTTTTATTCACACCTTGTAGCTGCGTCTGTCTTATTCAATTTCTCTTTAAGCTTCATGAGCGTTGGAAGTCAGATGCATTTCTATGCTGTTATTTATGTGTGATTTTAACTATCACACGTGAGGGGAACTAAAAGAGGACTGGACATGCCAATGCTTCATTATCAACAAAGCGGTGTTGTTAATGATTTGTTTTCAGTCACAGAATGCTTTTTCTTCCTTATTTGTTTTTTTGTTCAAAGTAATTTATAACAATGTTGTTTTAAAGCTGTTGTAAGTAGAATAAAGTCTGTTCAGGTGAAAGACAGTTTGATTTCTGCAAAGTTATTCCATGACTTTGATTTTCTTAACCTCAGGACCAAGCATATTTAGAATAATCTTGTATGTGCAGGCAAGCACAAAAGTTATACATGAAAATCAAGTAAAAGAATATAGTAATAAGATCTTGCACAATCAATGACATTTAAATCAATACATCACTACATAGAAAATCCACACTTAATCTTATTGAATGGACAGGGTAAAATACTTTAATTGAGAAAGAAAGATATAGTGAAGAACTACATCGATAAATAAACGGATAATTGAAGACAAAAATGTGAACAATGAATCAATTTGTTGATAGATAAATATACACATGCATGGAAAAAAACACACATAGATAGATGCGTGCGTGCATACATAAGTGCATACTTACATAAACACACACATACATGCACACAAATAATATATAAAAAAGAAAAAAAAGAAAAAAAAGCACACCTTTGCTGGGTGGAGAAGGAGAGGAGGGAGGTCATTTGAAGGTAATATTATCAGTAACGACGAATGCCTAGTATTTTCTAACGTTTTATTCCTGTACCTTTTTTATATCTAAAGTATAAACGTGAAAAAATGGATGAAACAGTAAATGAAGTAATTTGTTTGTCCTGACGTTTTATGCTTTTCTTTTTTTAATTCTTAAAACATTTTTATTTAAATGTGTGTGTGGACGTGAGCGCACACAGGTGTGCATGAGTATGTGTGTGCGTGTATATGTATATGTGGTAATTTGTATTTTCAATGTATTTCCTTAACGATTTTTTCCTTTTTTTTCTTTTTTACTGGTTTAATTTAATGGTAAATGATGCTATAATGTAGTGACTTAGTATAATCATTACGAAATTTGTTCTTAGATAGATGGCTTGATGAAAAAAGCAAATGCATTGCTTATTCAATGTACCATCTGGAAATAAAATTTTGACTTGACTTGACTTGACTATATATATATATTTATATATATATATATATATATATATATATATATATATATATATATATATATATATATATATATATAAGTAAAATAAAATATCTCAGTTGATATGTGAACAGATCAGTGAGAAGCTATGACTTAAAATCAAAAGAGACAAAATGAAAAAGAGAGAGAGAACGAAAGAGAGAGAGACAGACAGAGAGAGAAAGAGACAGACAGAGAGACAGAGAGGGAGAGCAAGAGAGAGACAGAGTCAAAGAGAGAGAGAGAGAGAGAGAGAGAGAGAGAGAGAGAGAGAGAGAGAGAGAGAGGAGAGAGAGAGAGAGAGAGAGAGAGAGAGAGAGAGAGAAGAGAGAGAGAGAGAGAGAGAGAAGCAAAAAGAAAGCAAGATAAGATTGAAAAACGAGTGGAGAAACATTGATTGCTAACGAAAGAAAAAATGTACGAAGGTAATCAGATTTAAATAAATATATTAACTAACCGAGCACTGGAATGGAAACAGGGATAAATAAATTATCACGTGAATGAACCAAACAAGAAGAAGAAGAAGAAGAAGAAAAGAGAGAGATAGAGGGGGAGAGAGAGAGAGAGAGAGAGAGAGAGAGAGAGAGAGAGAGAGGAGAGAGAGAGAGAGAACTCTGAAATGTCGGCCTTAGGCCACAATACACTAAATAGGGGGGGGGGGGGGGGGGGGGGGGGAGTTAAAGGTGATAAGCCAAGTATCATCTTCCTTCTATTGACTACATGGGAAACATATCTGGATACGTTATGCCTTTGATTTACATTCAATGATTAAATTAAGAAAAACATAAAAATCATTTATGACGATTCCTTAAGAATTTTATCCCTGAGGCCTTTGTGAAGGCTGCAGTGAAACAAGAAATGGCATTCATTTTCAACTTGATTATCATAAAAGGAACGATTTCTATCCTGCGAAGATTCACTATATCTATGTATATATTATCAATTGGGAGAATACCAAATCTTAACTGGATGATAGCAACACGGAAGCAATAAATGTCCATGTCGTTTACATACTTTTCTCTTTCAAAAAGTGTTTTATATGAATTATATATATGGTATTTTGTTCGTTCTTTTATATTCCCCTCCCATTTCTGTATACACCAGTCAACTAGTCTTTGTTTAAACGCCCTCAAAAACATTTTGGCATCTCCCACTCCTTGCTGCAACCAAACAAAACCATAACCAGTCTCGCACAGAATCTCTCTCACGTTTGTAATCCAACAACTTTTGCCACACCTGTCCAATTCAAATAACATAATATATGCTCTGTGGTGTAATCTATCATCATCCATTTGAACTAATTTCAGCCAATATTTTACACAAGCAACACACGAATTAATGTACAGTGGGAATCGCCTAAAGCTCTATAAACCATCTTGTTTGGTGTCCTGGTTGGAACACCTAAGAATCTTTTACAGGCTATTAGATGTACTTTTGCGATGTGGTCTAGTCTTATTATCCCCCATACCTCAGATGCATATAACAAAATTGGTTGAATTTATATGTAAACAAAATTAAAGACTACACCCGCAGTCATTTCCTTGTACCTGTGAAACACTGTGTAATTGTATAACAGCTTTCTTTCCTTTAAATGCTAGTTGATCCGTACCCCTTTTAGCATTAATTCTAGTGGTGAAATTAAACCCTGAATAAGAATAATTGTTCACTACTTCTAACCTCTTATCATTATAAAACCATTTCTCATGTTGGTCCAGACACCCCACCCCCACCCCCTTTCCTAAATACCATGATTTTTGTCTTATCATTGCTTACGCATAATTTCATTTTATTACAGCACATGTGTAAAATATCTATCTTATTTTGAAGACCTTTGGGAGTGGTTGACAGCAAAGCTACATCATCTGCGAACAACAGAATAAGTAGTTCCGCAATATTAGGCAATATCTGAACACCATGTTTGCCCCTTTCGTCGACGTCCTCAGCTAACTGATTAATGAACATTGAACATAAAGTTGGCCTCAAAACACAGCCCTGCCTAACTCCAGTCGGGCATTCAGACAACTCATTAAGTTGGGATTTTGAACGTACACATGATAAAAGTGAGCTGTACATTGCTGTGAGAGAAGCGAGAATTTTCCCTTTAACACCCTTACTGTTTAAGCACTCTAGAAGTTTATCATGTTGCACAGAATCAAAAGCCTTTCTGAAGTAGCGCTAAGTGGCGATGCGTTCTCCCGCTCTCCCCGGGGAGAGCAGCCCGAATTTCACGGAGAGAAATCTGCCGTGACTTAAAGTGGTATGAAATAAAATCTGAGCGCTTTGATTTGTTGCTTTACAAGATTTAGCGCTAAATAAATTCCATACATTATTATTATTATTATTATTATTATTATTATTATTATTATTATTATTATTATTATTATTATTAACAGGTATACAACTGAGTGCTTTGATTTGTTGCTTTACAAGATTCAGCGCTATATAAATTCCATACATTATTATTCTTATTATTCTTATTATTACAACGTAACATTTAGGATAGTTGTGTAACACTTAGATATTATGCTATTTATAGATACACTCCTATAATTGTCAACATTATTCGGATCACTTTTTTTTTTATAGTGGAATCATTATAGCTTTAGACCATTGTTGGGGATAGATTCCTTAGTTCATTATGTTATTAAACAGTTTTGTTAGAAGCTTAAGAACAGTATTTTCACCAACTTTCAACATTTCAGCAAAAATGTCATCTATGCCAGATGTTTTTTCTCCATTCAGTTTAGAATAGCTCGAATAACTTCTTCTTCATGAATATTTTGTTTTAGGTCATGATCAAGTTCTTCTGAAAGAATGTTTTCAGTGCTAATTTCATCTGCTTGGGTTTGATTACAGTTTTGATATAAAGATTTAAAGTGATTAAACCAGTCATCTAGGCTAATGTTATTGTCAATTTTTTGTTTACCACAACATCCCATGTTCTCCAAATGTTTCAAAAACTGAGGTGAATCATTTATTTCATTAACTAAGTTGTTTGTTTGTAATTTTTGTCTGTTTGTAATTTTCTGAATGCTCATCTCTTTATCTTCAGTAAAATCTTTACTTTTTCCTTGCTTCTACATATAACATTCTATCGTCTTCATTGTGAGATTTCCTAAAAATGCTGAGTTTTTCCCGACTTTCTTTTTTTGAGTTGTAACATTCCTCATCAAATCATACTGACTTTCTCCTTTCTTAGCAGAAATCACTTTAAACATACATTGGCTTGACTCTTTCAGACATTCTACACATGGATCCAAAGCATTATCAACATTTGTATCTAATTTTTGACTTGCTTCTATCATTCTAATTTGGATTTCACTGCTTTGCAACATTGCAGCAAATTCACTTTCTTTATCTTCGTTCCATTTTTCTTGTGTGGTGTCTGAATCTTGTTGTTTTCCCCACATCAACATTACCATATGCTTATTTTCTACTTTTAAGACAACAGATAAGTGATCCTGACCTGTTAAGTTTTCAACAACAAGTCCTATGCAACTCATGGATAACAACAAATCACAAGAAATTATACAATAATTCAATGTACTTGCTCCAGATGACGCAATAAAAGTAAGCTTTCATCAAATTTCTGTTCATTCAGACCATTTAAAATAACACATTGAAAAAGATTGCACAAGTCAATCAACTGAGTTGGAAAATTGTTGGTTTGGCTATCATGTGATTTTCTTGAAAAGTGGTGATTTTTCAAAGATATTCATCAAAACCAGTAACATATCCAAAGAAACACATGTTCTCAGAAGCAGTTCTTGCATTCATGTCTCCATTCAACAAAATATGAAAATCATCATACATTTCATTCAGATCCATTATACCTTGGTCTATCATTTCAGTGCCATAGCACCTTCCTGCGATTTCCAGTAAGGAGAGTCGCTGGAAAGTACATACGAACTAATCAATATAATATGTTTATCTGTACATAATAAATCTGTATCTTTTTTCAAAACTACCATCTTTTCAATATTCATTTGAATAATATGTACATACTCTTCAAATGACTGTTTAACCATTACTATGACCCCTCCAGAGTATCTTCCTGCTGAGAAAGTTTCTATGCCTTTGATGTGAATACAATTTGAACTGTAAACAAAGTTGAATCAAAATCATCTCTAACAAAAGTTTCTGTCAAACAAAGAAAATCATGAGAAAGTAGGTAATCAAGAAAATGGGCATTTTCCAATTTCTGCAATAATCCTTAACATTCTAATTAAGAAATTTTATTTGTAACGTATTTACATTTTGTACAACCTGCTTTGCATGGTTTACTGGCATGGCTGTCAATGATTGACCATTAGTGCATGTATCATTATTCTTCTTATACATTCCATGCATTTGCTTTGGTGCTGTGGCCAGGCCAAATTGCTATTTGTGTGTGGCTCAGCAGCATGAGATTTAGGACTCATGCATTTATCAGTGACTTTTGTTTGCTCCCCTGGCGTGACTTTGCTGAAAGACTCTAGGATGCTGCTCTGACTGTGGGATCTCTGGGAATTTCTACCACTAGTCAGGCTTCCCCGTCTTGTACCAGGGGCAGCACTTCTTGGACTCAGGACTCTTGTTCGACACCTACTCCGTTTGTGTCCATTCACTGCAGGTCCTGACATGACACAGGTCTCTCTGATGTCCTGCTTGTCTGTTACACGTCTCATTCTGTCCTGGTATGTCCTGTGTAACTGAGTCATCAGTCTTGTTCTGTTTTGCATTATGCGTGGTTGTTTTGCATTGTTCTGTATATTAATGTATTTCATCAGATTTGTCTGTTTCACATTTTTCCTTCCCAGTCATTGGATTCTCATCGTCACTGTTTTCCCATATCATTTCATTAGTATCACCTTGGCCCAAACCAGCCATCATGTTGTCATCTGTCATGTCACTTTCCCGTATCAATCTGGTGTTGTTGTCTTTACTGTCTGTCACCACACCTTGGTCCACATCATTTCCAACATTTTCATCCTGCTCTATAGAGTCCAATTTCAGATCAGTTTCCTTCATTTGAATGGGATTCAGATCTTGACCACTTAGATCTATATCAGCAAGATCTTTTCCCCCATGGGATGACACTTGCTGCCTCTTAGGGATATGCCCGTCACTGATAGGACTGGACATCTCCCTGGTCCCTTCTGAGATGGGATGTTTTTCAGAGTTTGAGTTGCTGGAGCTTTCTTTCACCCACACGATCCTCCTGTCTGCCGATGCCCTGTGTCTTGGTGGTGCTGGCTGTTTTGTCACCTCACTGTAAGAGCCTGTGCTTGGTGCTACTGGAACAAAAGAGTGTCTTCTTCTGGTGTGTCTGTCTCCCTCTCTGTGATGGATTTTTCTTTGTCTTCCATAACCACTATTCTCTTCTTCTTAGTCCTTATAGCTCCTAGCAGAGCATAGGGCCTCAACAGCATCCCTCCACCTTCTCCAGTCTCTGGCAAGGGTCTTGGCCTCTTCCCATATCAAGCTGGAGTCTCTCAGCTCACTATGCAGGCTTCTCTTCCAGGTCTGTTTGGGGCACCCTCTCTTCCTTTTCCCCTGCGGGTTCTACTCGAGTGCTTGTCTGGTGATGTTGCAAGGCTCCTTCCGTAGGGTGTGGCCGACCCAACGCCACTTTCGCCGCCTTACTTTGACATCCATAGGCTGTTGGTTTGCCCTCATCCACAGGTCGGTACTTGGCACTCTGTCAAACCATCTGAGATAAAGGATCTGCCGGAGACATCCGTTGATGAAGGTCTGGATCTTGGAGGAGCTGGTGTTGATGACCCACCAAGTTTCTGACCCGTAGAGAAGCACAGACCACATTGGCGTTGAAGATCCTGAGCTTGGTGGTTGTGGAGATCGCATTTTATCTCCATAAGGGTTTCAAGATGGCAAATGCTTGGCATGCTTTCTTTATTCTTGCCTTGATGTCTTCGTCTGTGCCTCTTGTCTGGCTGATCTTCCTGCCCAGGTACACAAATTCATTGACATCCTCTACTGCTTTCCCAGACATGGTGACAGGAGCCTCTTGCTGGTTGTTGGTACGCAGTAGCTTGGTCTTCTCTTGACTGATGCTGAGGCCAACACGTCTAGCTGTGGTATCTAGGGCAGTGACTTTGTCTTGGATGTGCTGCAGGCGGTGGGATAGCAGAGCCAGGTCATCGTCAAAATCGAGATCTTCCATCTTTGTCATGAGGGTACATTGGGTACCTTTCCCGGAACTTGCGTAGGCCGTCCTTGTCACCCAGTCCAGCACCACAAGGAAGAGGAGTGGAGACAACAAGCAGCCCTGTCTGACGCTGAAAGAGATCCCAAAGCTGTCGGAGAGTCTTCCACCGTGGATGACCTGGCAGGAGAATCCTTCGTAAAGTCGTCTTATGATGTTGGCAAACTCTGATGGCACACCATAGTAGAGAAGGATGTTCCAGATTGCTTGTCTGTCCACGCTGTCAAAAGCCTTCTCAAAATCGATGAAGCAGGTGTAGAGAGGTGTCTGCCATTCTATGGACTGTTCCACGATGATACCACTATTCTCTCTGCCCCCTAATTGGCTGGCATCAGAGTGGTAATCAGAGAGTCTTTCCTTGCCTTTGAGAATCATGTACTGCTTGAAAGTAAGGGTACCGTGGTGTATTCATAACATTCCATAGACTTGCTCTGCTTGTTTAGTATAAAGTTGAGGAGGATAGTTCCTGTTTCGTCCACTTAGCTAACTTTTGTTGCTTCCAGAGACTTGTGTTCTGGTGTGAACAACTTCTGTGATCTTGCTGTTCCTGCTTGCATTTGCTGGAGGTGGTTGAGGCCACTTTTCTTTACTTCCTCCAAAGTTTGGGGAAGTGTTCTGCCATTGCCTCTTGTCTGTTGAGAGAGGAGAAGAGAGAGAGAGAGAGAGAGAAGAGAGAGAGAGGAGAGAGAGAGAAGCAAGATATACAGAGACAGAGAGACAGACAGACAGATAACAAACACACACACTCACACACACACCACACACACATACACACCACCCACACATACACCCACACCCACACATACATCCACCCACACACACAACACAAACACACACACACACAACACACACACACACACACACACACACACACACACACACACACACAACACACACACACACACACACACACACACACGACACACACACACACACACACACACACACATTCACCCACACACCCACACCCACCAACATACACACACACACTCCCCCCCCACACACACACACAAATACCTCCCTTTCCCCTCCCCCCTCACACACACACACACAAGGCAGATTTTCTGGTCTAGACCCCTCAGAGGCTAACTGCCCCCCACCTCCAGCAGTCAGTCTGTCACCATGCTGACCGTGTCCTCACAAGCCCCAACACTGGGTCCTGGTTGGCGGCACGGTGTGGTGATGCCTGTCATCTGCCCAGTGCAGCACACAGCTCCCCTCCCTCCCCCCAGTCTGCCTCTGCAGCAGGGCTGGCAGTGTGGGCAGCGGGGGCTGGTGCCTGGCTGCCATCCTCTGTTGGGATCACAGCAGGTGCCAGTCAACAACACACACACACGCACGCGCGCGAGAGCACACACACACACACACAAAAGCAAATGCACTGCTTATTCAATGTACCATCTGAAAATAAAAGTTTAAATTTGACTTTGACGCACGCACGCACGCACACGCACGAACATACACGCACGCACGTACACACACACGCATGCACGGGCGTGCGCGCCTGCGCGCACAGATACACACACACTAATTTCACATTGAGTGAACAGACATAAAATCGAAGCAGCCACACACACACACACACACACACACACACACACACACACACACACACACACACACGCACGCACGCACACACACACTCTCATGCAGGCATGCGCGCACACACACACACATACACACAAATTCGGCAAATTCAGGGCATGGTCTTTTGTCTAGGACTTACGTGACAATCTGACATTGATAGTTCACACACATACACACACACACTCACACACACACACACACTCACACACACACACACACACACACACTAACTCACACATACAAACACACACACACAAATTCCCCAATTTCAGAACATGGTCTATTTTTGCTAGGATGCCTCAGGGCAACCTGACATTGACAATTCTCTGTGGATTACTAGTTTTTAAAAAACGGGGTTACCATAACAGGTGACTGGAATGCTTGTGGCGACAGGAAGAAAAGAAAAGGAATCAAGCAGAAAACAAAGAGAGAAATAGAAAAAGGGAGAATTGCTAGCACAGAACTTCAAGACGGTTGGGAGGGAGTTGTGGGTTTCAGCAAGTAATGAATGAAGGAAACAGGGAAACATATGGCAGAAAATAACTTGCTAACAATGGCAAACAGGAGTTGCTGGGTTATTATATACATAACAAAGGTAAAGGGTATCCCATAACATATAAGGTCATAGGGGAGTGAAGCGCCAGAGACCTCACTTCTCTAGGGGCCAGCATATTGAGGGCGGCGCCCATCTCCTCTCTCTTGCAGCTTTACCTTCCCTGACCCTAAAGAAGCAGGTACCCATTTACAGCTGGGTGAACTGGGGGAACTGTACTGAAGCCAAGGCGCGCTAACAGTCACCCATCCAAGTGGTAACCACGCTCGACGCTGCTTAACTTGGCTGGGAGAAAGCGAGTGCTCTGACTACTGAGCTATCCCATTTCCATACAGCTCATACTAAGTGTTAATTCTGGTACAACATCGGTTGTGGCTGGCCAGCCCCATACAGGAATGATAGTCCCTATGACAGAACAACTGGGAAGCAACAGCCCTTGAACGGTCAACCTGGAGACAAGGCTGTGCAGAAAGGTTTCTACAAGTTCGAAGAGACACTCGCTCAGCACTATGAGGCAAAGAGAGCGAGAAGAAAAGCTGCAGCCCAGGCAGACAGACCAGCGTCAGACTTCATCTGTCCCCTCTGCCATAGGGGTGTGTATGCACTGGTACTGCAGAACTGATTTTCTGCATGACTGCTGCACTGGGCAGATAGACAGGGTGAGCAGATAGTCAGGGTGGGTAGATAGACTGGGTGGGCAGAGAGACAGGGTGGGCAGATAGACAGGGTGGGTAGATAGACTGGATGGCTGCAGTGTGTGCTGAGATTGCACTGAGATAAAGGGCTGGGTTTCATCACACCCTCCATGTGGTCTGTTGTCTGCAGCATCAGCGTCACACACCGGCTGTACACTGATGGATGGATGAATGGATGGATGGACAGATGGATGGATAGATGGATAGATGGATAGATGGTTGTGTGTGTATATGTGTTTCTGTGTGTGTTTCTGTGTGTGTGCCTGTGTGTGTGAGCGCATGTAAGTGTTTGTGTGTGTCTGTGTGTGCATGTTTTTATCAATGTTTTCTTCTTTTATTTGGAGGATAATGGATTAAGCACTTATGCACCTTTTTACACCCAGTACCCGTTTGTATGCAGTTTTGCAAATTGTCATTCATTCCCACAGGCACACACTACCCTACTCTTCTGAAAAGTGGAACGGGTTTTAACGTGTGCGTAAGATGTTCTGCGTGCGTTCGCACACGGGACTCCCGTTTATAATCTCCTCCGAAGGACTTTTGTGGAGAGTGGATTCGGCACTGATGTTGACTCCAGAGGAAAAAAACCTCTTGAACGAGACTCAAACCCGGTTCAGGAGATTACGAGCGCATCATTCTAACCACTGCGCTATCTCGTCCCCCTGTGGGTGTGCGTACGTGCGTGCGTGCGTGCATGCGTGTGTGTGGTGTGTGCGTGTGCGTGCGTGCGTGTGCGTGTGTGTGTATGTGTGAGTGAATGGTTTATGGTTACATGATGATACATAAGCATGTGGCGATGATGAAGGCCTTTTTTAAACAAAAAATTAGTTTTTAGAAGGCTTTTCGTGTACTAGATTTTATGAAAATCAACTTCAGTTGATTGAAACAGCATGGACTTGGGATGTCTTTGCTTTAGAGTCGTTATGCTTTGTAGTAAGTGGTGTGGTGGCTATGGTTTGTTTATTGGGGTTTTAGTTTGTGCGTGTGTGTGCGTGCGTGCGTGCGTGTGTGTTTTACACCTTTTGTCTGTTCAATGTTTTTCAAGAGATTCTGGCATTGTGTTTGTGTATACATACAGTGTTTGTTGTTTTTTAAGTGATATCCATTTTTTTCAAGATACCAACGTTTGAATAATTCATTATATGTTTTCATGAACTGTGCATAACTATATACGCAAGTTAATTCAACAGCACACGGTTCTGTAACACTATGACAATTTAGAGAGAAGTGCAACTGTCTTCACCTTCACATCCCATCTCGCTCCCTCACTTCTGCTGCAGATGCTTTATGCTTTCGAACACACTAAATGTCCTTCAGATGAGACTATAAACCGAGGTCCGGTGTGCATACGCAAGCAGAAAATCTTGCGCACACTTTAAAACCCGTTCCAATTTTTCGGAAGAGTAGGTCATTGTGTGCCGCTGGGAACGAATGACAACATTTACACAAGTGCATACACACGGGGACTGGAATTTTAAAAAAATCCCACACAAGTGCATATTCCATTATCATCGAATCAAAAATATAAACATAAGAACACGCATATTCACGTAACCCAGTATTGGTTATTGCTCTTTCTCTATTTACAACCACAATGAACCCCCTATCTCACTTCGGCAAAGCACTACATTTGACACGTTGAAATCTAGCCCCAAGACACACTTGTTTCCTTCCTAGGATCTTCCTCCATCCTTACACCTCCTAAGTGTTCTTACTTTCAACAGCCATCTCAATCACAGTCACTGTAATGGCGGTACTTGTGTGTGTGCGTGCGTGCTTGGGTGCGTTCGTGAGCGTGTAGGAGATCCTTTTGTGAATAATCGCCTGTGTGTGAATGATTGGAGTGCAAGTGCTTTGTTTTGTTTGCTTTACAAGAATCAGTGCCACAGTAATTTCATATATTATTATAACTAAGTGACATCAGAAACAACAGGAAAGAATCACCTCCCATTTCAGCAACCAACTAATCTAGTTAGTTAGCAGAACAGTAAGAAAACAAGCAAACAAGCAATCAGCCAATCAGCTGACCAACCTAAAATAAAAAAATAAACCAAACAAGCATTAAAGCAATATTTAATTACCAGACGAACATTTTTGCCCAGAAAAAAAACCATAGTAAAATCACAAACCTGCCAAGTTTATTTTTAGCGATTTTCTCTCTATACCTTTTACTCTCTGTCCAATTTGCATGTAATCATTTTGCACTGTATATCTGGGTGCAGGATTTTTTTTACACTTCATAAATAATCAATTAACTCATTCCTTCCCTTTCTCTCTCCTTAGCAGAAGGTCTAGTTTCTTATTCATTGTTTGCTTGGTTGTCTTTACATTTTAATTAGATTTGCTTGCCCCCACTGTGTTTAACACTTTGATTTTTTCCTTACTTGTTTTATTTATCTTTTTTTTTTTAACAATCATTGCTTTTTTTCCTTGTTCCACTTTCCAAGTTAGTTTTGTTCCTCCTGATAAAGTGGAAATCGTCTATACTACTCTGCACAGCTAAAACTGTCTTGTCTCACTCATTCTATTGGAGACCTGTGCCCTGTGATTATCTGTGGACAAACAAGCAAACAAACACAATAATGTCTATTGTTCTTCCTGACAGGCTGGTTTTGTGTGTTTGTTTTTGTTTAATGTCCATTCACTACTTGATGATAAGGACACACCCGCATTCAAACCAACTTCTGTCTCTCTCTCTCTTTTTTTGCTCCCTCAAAGCTATGTATAGCTCACTCCTATCCTGTGTAAGAATTAATAACGACTATACAGATTTTTTCCATTGTCCTACGGGAGTTCGCCAAGGTTGTGTTCTTAGTCCGACCCTTTTTTCACTGTTTATAAATAACTTAGCTCATCATATTAATGAATTTGGTGTTCATGGTATTCAGCTTATTCCAACTGTGACTGTATTGTTTATTCTCTTATTCACTGACGATGTGGTATTGTTGTCAACCACTCCCAGAGGATTACAGACTCAACTGAATTATCTAAAAACTTGTTGTGATAATTTAAAACTTAGAGTTAATAAAGAAAAGACTAAGGTTATGGTTTTTAGAAAAGGTGGACACCTATCAAAAAATGAAAAATGGTTTTATGATGGTGATCTTGTGGAAGTAGTAAACAGTTACACTTACCTTGGATTTACATTTACACCAAAACTAAGTTGCAAAATTGGAACTGCTGCTTTTGTAACAAAAGAGCGTTGTATATTTTAAGTAGAGCTTATTCAAAATGCAAAGAAATGACACAAAAAACTTTCTTCAAGATATTTGATGCAAAAGTGCAGTCGATATTGTTATACTCCTCTGAAGTCTGGGGAGTTAATAGACTCGATAACCTTGAAAAAGTACACCTTTTAGCTTGCAAACGATATCTGGGCGTACCTTTGAAAACGCCAAACAAATTAGTGTACGGTGAGCTAGGCAGATATCCTCTTTTCATCAACACAACTGTCAGATCTGTGAAGTATTGGCTGCATTTACTGCAGATGGAAGCAGACAGACTTCCAAAACTATGCTATCAGATGCTTTTGTCTTTAGATAATTGGGGTAAAAAATGTTGGGTGACAGATATTAAGGACATGTAATGTAGCACAGGTTTTCAGTTTGTATGGATGAACCAAGGTACCAGTAATGAACGCAGTTTTTTAAGTGAGTTCAAACAGAGATTAGTAGATTATATTCATGCAGGAATGGTAATCTACCCTACGTGATGGGAGTAGATATGAAATGTATAGAACGTTTAAAGATGTCTTTGGCAAAGAACGATATCTTTCATGCATTGATATAGTATGTCTTAGAGTCGCGTTTTCACATGTAAGACTTGGTGTATTACCTATAAACTGCAATATGCATATGTACAGTGAAAACCCGATGGATAAGCAATGTGCATGGGGTTTTCAAGAAGAAAATAAACGACACTTCTTACTTACTTGTCCATTATATAATGACATGAGAGAAAAGTTCCTTAAAGATTTTCTTTATTTACCTCTGTCAAGACTGCTAGATGGAAAGAGCAAAGATGTTTGTCGCCATGTCGGTAAATATGTGTTTCATGCTATTAGAAGAAGACAGGCTATTCTTGAAAGTTAGGTCATCTTCAGTCTCAACACCTCCACCCCAACCACTTTCCAAATATTAACTTGAGGTTTGTTCAGTGATTTTCTTGTTCAGTTGATATATATTTTGTTTTAATTTTTCTAGGAAGGACAGATGATAAAAAGCTGTATATCAGCCATAGTGTAGAATATCTAAATGCTTGTTTGTAGATATAAATGGGTTGTACTTTGTATTCTGATTGGGAAAAGGTTATTATATTTCGGTTGTCATACATTAATGGACTACCCCATCTCCACCCTCCCTCAATGTGTATGTATGCCTATGGCCAAAACACATTAAACATTTGAAATCTTGAAATCTCTCTCTCATGTATGTATATTCATATTCTCACAACTGTCTACAGTAGAGGTCTTACTGGGAAAGAATATATAATCTCAGCAACTAATGTTATGAGCTGCTGAGAATCATATAAAACTTCTTAAACAGTGGCATATTTTTTATGAATATCTATTCCTCTCCTTTTGAACAGGTCAGTTAGGATTGGGCAATCAAACAATAAATGGTGGATTGGAAGAGATTGAGAACAGCAACATGTCACATTTTTAGAATATTTAGTGTTCCATGCATTTAACCTCATTTTATACATTAAATTTCCACTTTCCGTAAGCAAGAAATGTTTCAAAGTGTGTTTCTTCATTTTGGAATGCATACAATTCATCAATTTAGCATTAATTTTATGCAAGGACAATGCTACATTGGAATAAAATGTTTCAATGTTGCAATCAGAGGCACCTTGTTTTGCTAAAGAATCAACCAACTCATTCCAATAGATTCCACAGTGAGAAGGGACCTAGCAAAAAGTATTTGTATGCCCCTGCTTACAATACAATGTATCAAGAATTTAATCTCAAATATAATATATTTCCTTATGCTCCCCTGCCAGTGCTTTAGTGCCATCAATACTGCTTTTGAGTCAAGGCTGCTCACTGATATACATAGGGTCGTTCCTATTTTAACGCTATCTATTCCATTGACTTAGGATCCTAAATCAAGTGAACCACGCACGCAGAACATCTTACGCACACCTTAAAACGTGTTCCGCTTTACGGGAGAGTAGGCCATTACGTGCCGAAGAGAACGGATGACAACAGTTGCAAAACTGTATGCCCACGCAGACTACATGCAAAAAAAGTACATGAGTGCTTAATCCACTAGCCCTGATTAAAAGGATAAATAATAAATATATAAATAAATGAATAACTAGATATGAAATGCTATTATTTAAAAGGTCACTGCCATTTCGGAAGGCTGTTGAGTTTCTTTCCATTTTAATGCTTTGTATTTGGCTACAGGGACAAGGGGGGGAGGGGGTCCACAAGACAGTCTGATTTAGTTTGTTATAGTTTTTCAACAAAACAGACTACTGAAAGCAAACCAAGCCTTTGCTTTTATTTTGAATGTCTTGGCATTGGAATAAAAACAGTCTTTTATCAGAAAACAAACAAACAGTGTTTCCTTACATTATAATGAAGTTGCTGTTGCTACTATTTTTTTGTGCTACTACTACTACTACTACTACTACTACTACTACTACTACTACTACTACTACCACTTCTACCATCTCTACTCATGCTGATGGTAATATCAACATTGTGATGCTGTTTTATTCCCGTTTTTAACTGAAGCTGTGTCTGCCGGCAGTCACCATCGCTAGCTAGGAGGACACTTTGCAGAGCGTGTGCTTGAGCAGCCAGGGTCGTTGATCACACTCTGTACCCTGTTTACTTTGGGTCCCAGAGTTTCCCAGGAGAATCCTCACAGCAGCCAGCTGGAAGGCATTTACCTTATCGGAGTGACTGGTTTATAGAGTCCCTGGCCAGCAGTCTCTGTCTGGCACCATGGTTTTAATCTCTGCTGTATAGTGCCAGGCTGACCTGTGTCAGAGCTAAGCTATCTGTTTTATTTACCAGCCTTTCCAGTGTGTTTGCTATAGTGCTCTGTGCTGATTTCTCGTGGGTTGTATTGATTGAAAATCGTCTCTGTCTGAGATGAACTGTCATGATATTTAGCTAATCAAAATGCAAATCATAGAAAATGTAGAGTACGGATACTAATCGACCATCTAGCGCATAAAAAGCACACGTTTGCTGGGTGGAGGAGGAGAGGAGGGAGGTCATTGAAGGTAATATTGTCAGTAATGACGAATGCCTAGTATTTTCTAACGTTTTATTCCTGTACCTTTTTATTATCTAAAGTATAAACGTGTAAGAATGGATGAAACAGTAGGTGAAGTAATTTTTTATTTATTTATTTATTTAAAAAAAACATTTTTTACTGACACTTGTCATGATCAATACAATAATTATGCGAAAAGTGACACTTGCCATGATCAATACAATACACTGCAATAGTTATGTGAAATATGACACTTGTCATGATCAATACAATACACCGCAACAATCATGTGAAAAATGACACTTGTCATGATCAATACAATACACCGCAACAATCATGTGAAAAATGACACTTGTCATGATCAATACAATACACGCAACAATCATGTGAAAAATGACACTTGTCATGATCAGTACAATAATTATGTGAAAAATGACACTTGTCATGATCAATACAATACACTGCAATAATTATGTGAAGACACTTGTCGCGATCCACTGTAAAATTTTAAAGTGACATTGGTAAAATCCATAGGACTCAAAGATTCGCATAATTGTTACCCACAAACTGTTCTAAAGTTACTTTTTGTAATCGAGATTTTCTTGTTTTTTACATTTCTTTAAAAAAAAGATCAGTATTGTTTTTTTTTACAAATGACTTTTAGATAATTTGATTGCATAACATAGAACAAATGTACATATATGTTATAAGCAAGTATATATACGAGTTTGCAATATAGTGAAGTAATTTGTTTGTCCTGACGTTTTATGATTTTCTTTTTTTAATTCTTAAAACATTTTTATTTAAATGTGTGTGTGGACGTGAGCGCGCACGCGCTCAGGTGTGCATGAGTATGTGTGTGCGTGTATATGTATATGTGGTAATTTGTATTTTCAATGTATTTCCTTATCGATTTTTTCCTTTTTTTTTTACTGGTTTAATTCAATGGTAAATGATGCGATAATGTAGTGTCTTAGTATAATCATTACGAAATTTGTTCTTAGATAGATGGCTCGATGAAAAGAAGCAAATGCATTGCTTATTCAATGTACCATCTGGAAATAAAATTTTGACTTGACTTGACTTGACTTGACTCTAGTCAACATCAGACAGCTAGCCACTGAAGTAATCAACCAATATATCTATACAGAGAAAATGTAGTGAAGGAAAACAAGTGCTGCAACCTTTACAATTTTTTTCTCGTACATGATTATTGTTTGTCAAAGATTTAAATAAAAATATACAGATGATATCATTGAAGGCAACATTAGATTATGAAAACTAAAAGCTGGTGAATCTTTATGCCTTATGCACATGATCCTTTCTTTAAAGGATACTGCCTGTACCCGGCCTGTGGGCCAGTCTTAGTTGAACAAAAATATTAACCCTGACATTTCCAGACTCCTAAAGTGTCGACACAAGGGGTAGAAATTGACGTCACATGGCCTTTACTTGGATCTCAGCAGAGAGTTATTCCCCACTTGACCAATTATTTCACGGAGAAGATAGAGTGCAGTCAAGCAAGCATGGTGCTCACTTAAAAGTTCCTTCTCATACACACTTCTTTTTATAGAACCAAAATATCTCTAAAGGTCCCGTCAGGGGATTTATTGAGCAACGATCATACCTTAGACCTGGCGCAGTGAGGATTTGGGCTCTTAGTTCAGCACTCTTCAGGGCTACCAACAGTTATTGAACCCTCATTCACCCTCTGTGGTAGATAACAGAAATATGCTTTCCATAATAATTCAGAAGTGAAATGGCCTTTGCTTAGATTTTAGCAGAGATGCCATTCCCGACTTGACTAATTATTCTTTTAAGATACAGTGGAGACAAACAAGTGTAGGTATCGACTTAAAAGCTCTTTATCCCCGTTCAGCACTCTTCCCAGGTACCAACGTTGATTGAAACCTTAGTCACCCTCTGTGGTGGTTAACAGCCAGACACTTTCCATAGTGATTTAGAACTGCTATTGCAGCCCGAAGAATAACTATTCTTGTGGCCTACCACCGCTGCCAGCAAAAGATGAAAATAAAAACAAAACGAAGTTATGCTTAAAACAATTCTTGTGAAAAAAATGTATGTATAGAAGGCAATAAAGACCTTGTGAATGTTTGTGCCTTATGCATGGGATCATTTTAATTTTTTTAAAGCATGCAAGGGACATAGTAAAGCATGTACCCAGCCAAAAGATCTGCCTTAATAGGAGAACAATAATGACCCAAATCTTGCCCGACACTGTAAGTGCTGACTCAGGCAGTTAATGTGTAATGGTCTTTATTTGGATCTCAGAAGAGATGAAAGTATAGTGAATAAAAACAAGTGCATGTAACCACTTACAACTTCATTCTCATCATAACAGTAAAACACTTTTATTATGTCGTTTAGAAGTGTCCAGTGCAACCCAGAGAATAAGTAGATAGTGTCCTACCACTGCTGCCAGCAAACTATGAAAATTAAAAGATAAGAAAATAATGCTTAAAGCAATTGTTTTGGAAAAGAAATTATATAGAAGAAAATAAAGTCCATGTGAAAAATGGTGCCTTATCCTTTTATGATACACACACACACACACACACACACACACACACACACACACACACACACACACACACACACACACACACACCCCACACACACACACATATATATATATATATATATATATATATATGTGTGTGTGTGTGTGTGTGTGTGTGTGTATACACACACTTGGACCAGGCCAAAAGTTGTGTCAGATATTGTTGTCACCTACTTGCCAAGGCCTATACTAACATGGTGTTATGTTGTAAAATGTTGTGTTGAGATTGTCTTCAGCTATGACAAGCTCTTAACATAGCAACCTGCACTCTCCTTTTAAGGAGAAAAAAATCATCATCTGAAGTCGGAGAATGGCTACATATATGGAGGGGTCCTTAAAAACATTCATACTCGCAAGCTTCTCATTCAGTGTGAAATTTCAATCTCACAGTGATTCCCAGGTAGGATGAGTGAGTCAGAGTGCACATTCTGGGTAACCCTGTAGTGTTAAGCTTGGGAACGCACAAACAACAACAACAACGACGACGATAACGACAACAACAACAACATACAC
>CM054155.1:13107416-13112524 GCA_028751875.1 Rapana venosa
AGTCATCATGCAACAATCTACCAGTCAGTGAAGTCATCATGCAACAATCTACCAGTCAGTGAAGTTATCATGCAACAATCTACCAGTCAGTGAAGTCATCATGCAACAATCTACCAGTCAGTGAAGTCATCATGCAACAATCTACCAGTCAGTGAAGTCATCATGCAACAATCTACCAGTCAGTGAAGTCATCATGCAACAATCTACCAGTCAGTGAAGTCATCATGCAACAATCTACCAGTCAGTGAAGTCATCATGCAACAATCTACCAGTCAGTGAAGTCATCATGCAACACGTAACCAGTCAGTGAAGTCATCATGCAACAATGTACCAGTCAGTGAAGTCATCATGCAACAATCTACCAGTCACACAGCTACTTCCCTGCACAGCTGTTTTACAGAGTTCTCCTGCAGTACATTTCTGCTGTGATCAGATGTTGCCCCCGATGTTCTGTGTGCGGCTTTAGTTTAAGGATTGGCTTGTTTGGACTTCCCTGTCGGTTTTTGTCTTCAAATGATCACTTCACTTCAGATTGCAATCAGTATTCCTTGCTACAAAAATATGTATGAAATAAAAAGAATCTAAAATAGGGTGAGAAAAATAAAAATAAAAAATAAAATCAAGTATAATTAAATAAAATACGATAAAAATAGAGATAAAACAGAAAGTCAGGCCTGCAATAAAATTAAAAAACAACATAAACAAAAATAGAATAAAATAGGAAATAAAAGGAAACAAAATAAAATTAAATGAACTATTTAAATGCAAAATAAAATAATCTAAAATAAAGCAAAATGTAAAAAAAACAAAATAAAAATTGAAATTCGATAGGGAAAAATAGAGCAAGAAATCTGAGAGCAATCTGGGTGACAGTGATCGTATTGTCTGACAACACCATCACCATCCACAACCCCTTTGAGACAGTGGACATGAGGCATTACGAATTGGTCATCCCCTTCCATTTTGTATGTTTCGAAAACATGACCACCTTCAATGGCTTTGAAACAGTGGACATGAGGCATTATGAATTGGTCATCCCCTTCCATTTTGTATGTTTCCTACGACCGAAAACATGACCACCTTCAATGGCTTTGAAACAGTGGACATGAGACATTGTGAATTGGTCATCCCCTTCCATTTTGTATGTTTCGAAAACATGATCACCTTCAATGGCTTTGAAACAGTGGACATGAGGCATTGTGAATTGGTCATCCCCTTCCATTTTGTATGTTTCGAAAACATGACCATCTTCAATGGCTTTGATACAGCGGACATGAGGCATTGTAAAGTCATCGCCTTCCAGTACTGCTGTTTCCTTATATCTGAAAACACCACAAAGACTCTGATACAGTGGACATAATGTCATTGCGACTCGT
Organism: Rapana venosa; assembly: GCA_028751875.1. NCBI lineage: Eukaryota > Metazoa > Mollusca > Gastropoda > Neogastropoda > Muricidae > Rapana > Rapana venosa. The sequence continues at coordinate 13,108,793 of CM054155.1, forward strand.
TCATCGCTTTCCATTTCCGATGTTTCCGAGAGTCCGAAAACACCACCACCACCTTCAACGGCATCGAGGCAGTGGTCAAGAGGAATTGTGACTCAGCCATCCCCTTCCTTTCCTGAGTGTTGTCAGTCTGCCCATCCTTCATCACCCACCAGTCCTAGCCTGGCGAGTCACCATGAGGGTCCTCTGGGAGTCCTGTCAGGAGAGGGGTCCAGTTCTGTTGGATCATCCTGAAGTCCTCTCTGCAGCAGAGGGCTGTCGTCTGCTCCATGGAATCCTTGCATCTGTAAGTAGATTTTAACAGCTTCAGTTGAAATAATTTCCTTTTATACATCTTTGGCATGTCAGTTTTTGGTTGAATTCATTATCTATATTGTGAAAAAAATAATCTTAAGATGAGCTACTCTTGCTTTTACGTGGAGAGAGATTGTGGAGTTTAGCTACTGCAGACATGGCAGCTTCTAAATGTGGAGTGGAGAAGTACCTTGATTATGTTAAAAGAAAGCACTTTTTAACAATATATCATATCAAACATATTCTGATATCATCTCTTTGATAAGAAGTAAGAGTTCATTGTAATGTGTTAGAATGTTTAACTTAATAAACTAGGTAGAAACGGATTTGACTAAGCTGGTGAAGAAGCATGGTGAAGTTTGTAGGATGAAAGCAGATCATTGTTATATCTGAGCCAATAAAACTAGTGTTTTCAGTATGCTGATGATGTCTTGTGGTTTCAGAGGATCTGCGTCTGGAATCATGTGCCAGTGACCTGACGTGAGGGCAGTCATCATGACCTATGTCTTCTGACATATATACAAGGTATTTCTTCTATTGTTTCTCTTGTCCTTATCTGATCACTTTTCTGTCAAGTTTTTGTTGCTGTCTTTGCTTCTGTCCATTTTTGTCATTCCCAGATAAGATCTTTTGCCCATCATTTACGCAGCAATATTCCAACTGTGGGGACATGGACACACCAGTGTGCATGCGCCTTTTATTAAAAAAAGAAAACTGTAAATAAATCCTGTACTGCTTATGTTAGTTTTCCTCTTTTTTAAAAATTTGTGTTTTGTTTTATCTATTCAACCAGGTGCGATAAGAGCCGGAACAAGTCAAATGGGACTGCTGAACTAGGCCCTCAACTCGCCATCCAGCTGGTCTGTACAACTGTAACAGAGGCTGCCATCCAGTCAGTCTGTACACCTGTAACAGAGGCTGCCATCCAGTCAGTCTGTACAACTGTAACAGAGGGTGCCATCCAGTCGGTCTGTACACCTGTATCAGAGGCTGCCATCCAGTCAGTTTGTACAGCTGTAACAGAGGGTGCCATCCAGTCGGTCTGTACACCTGTAACAGAGGGTGCCATCCAGTCAGTCTGTACAGCTGTAACAGAGGCTGCCATCCAGTCAGTGTGTACACCTGTAACAGAGGCTGCCATCCAGTCAGTGTGTACACCTGTAACAGAGGCTGCCATGCAGCACGGGTTGAACTTCTGAGCTGTTCCAGACGCTGTTTCCAGCACGACTGAAGGAAAGAGAAGACAGACATTGTCTTCTGGGACAGAAGGAGCCGTAGAAATGGGAACTCCAAGCATCACTGCTGAAAAGGTATGTTCTGCAAGAAATAGAATCTATATCAGGCATTTCGCCAAAATATAAGTCAGAAAATTGCTGAAATACTTAGCAACTAAAGCAGTTTCTTCCCCTTTCAATACATTGTGTCTTTTGTTAACTAAAATTTGTAAAATGTTTTAGTTGAAAAACGGGATTTTTGTGTTAAATCCTATGAGTAAACGGAATCATTGCCACATTTGAGCTGATAAAGACCTGAATTTGAATAAAAACTGTTAATAGCAATCCTAAACAAAACTATTTTCAAAGAAAGATAATGAGGGAAATGTAATGTGTGGCCACGAAGATCCTCTGAACTTTCAATGTTAGTGATTAGGATTCCCTTTTTTAGAGGCTGTGGGACTGGAACCACCAGTGTGTCGTGTATTATTTCAGCAATCTTGATTTGGGGACTTGCTTTGGAAAAGTTGTATAGGTACATAGTATATGAGATCATTGCCATTTTTTGCCGATAAACCAAAAGATGTGATGTAGTAATCGATTAAAAGGCGGTCAGATCCAATTCATTTGATTTTGGGCCTATAAACAGGATGTAATATTTCTTTCAAATATGTAAGCAAAATTCAGTTTTCATTTACGAAATGTTGAGAGGAAATAACTTTGATAGTTTAGTGAACGAAATTGAAATGTTATATTTTTACAGAATAATTGTGAATCTTTAGCTTGTGAGCTTTATCCCATTTCTAGCAGCAAGTCCAAAAGAACACACTTGTGTACTTCAGATTGAGAGCTATAGCGATGTTTATCATTACTGGCTGCTAATAGTCCAAATGGACTGCACACACACACACACACACGCACACGCACACACACACGCGCGCGCGCGCGGCCTGCGCGCACACACACATGCACGGACGCGCGCGCGCGCGCACACACACACACACACACACACACACACACACACACACACACACACGATTCAGAATACAACATGCATTTTAACACTATTTGGGGTATAAAGGAATAGCAAAATAAAGCACCCCCCAAAAAAGCTTTCACTTTGTACAACAAAATACTGAAATTACTGATAAAGTGTTCTTTGTGGAAGTAAAAAGAACAGATTAAAAGTAATTAACTCTAGAAAGGTCAGACATTTTAAAATTGTGTACACCAAACTGCACGAGCGCCTCCGCACGCACGCACGCACACACACACACACACACACACACACACACACACACACACACACACACACACACACACACACACACTGATTCAAACTCTTAATTTATTGTCTTGTCAGGATGAGAAATTCCCCCATTTCTTTCCACGCAACCTCCGCACCCCCCTCTTTCCCAATTTATTCTTCTGCCTTTTTCAAGCCAATTAAAATGTTGACAATTTTTGTTTTCTTTTCAGACGTTACGACATTTTTAGGACATCTGCGAAAAAGGACATCTCTGTCAAGGACACCATTCAGGACCACACTACAGCCAGGGAAAAGGATTTCCAGACATCAGATATTCCAGTCCCTGAGAGGGACATTGCTCGTTTAAAGAGATATGTACAAAGGTTTTGGTTAGGAAAGGTAGCAGAATAATAAATGAAGGAAATTAACCAAATGAGTGTTATCAAAACTTGTAAAAGATGTAAACTTTCGCAAATGTCAGTAGCTGCTCACGGGTTAGTGTAGCTTGTGAATATTTTGCAAGCTTTTTTTCAGAAGGAATCTGATCAAATGATTTAGAAAATGCTTAGCTCCTGACAGAACTTTTATTGCTGTTGTTTCTCTTTCTCTATCATCAAACGCTTAAGTAAAGGTGTTGTTGTCTGTCATATGGGCGAAAATGCTTTGCTCTGCCGTTATGCACCTGACAAGTCAGGCCCAGAGCATCTGAGTTTGGCCTGGGAGAGATTGTATTTTTTCCTTTTTGAAAAATAAGGCAGGGGGGTAGACAAAGAAGACAGAAAATAGTATTGAAGCAACAGGAAGAAAAGGAACAAGGCGGAAACAGAGGGATACGGTCGGGGTTACTGCTAGCACCAGAAGGTGGGGATGCTACTTGCACTGAGAGGCCCCGGCATCTGCACTGGGGAGTGTTACCGTCTTTGACAAGTTGGCATTTTTGAAAATGAGTGATGTCCTCTGAACGATGATTGAATGGTT
>CM054155.1:13113024-13145524 GCA_028751875.1 Rapana venosa
AAAAGAATAAATAATGAATATATAAATAAATGAATAACTAGATATAAAACGCTATTATTTCAAAGGTCACTGCCCTTTCGGAAGGCTGTTGAATTTCTTTCCATGTTAATGCTTTGTATTTGGCTACAGGGACAAGGGGTGAGGGGGTCAACAAGACAGTCTAATTCAGCTTGTTATTTTTTTTCAACAGCCAACAGACTACTGAAAGCAAACCAAGCCTTTGCGTTTATTTGGAATGTCAAGGCATTGGGATAAAAACAGTCTTTTATCAGAAAAAAGCATGTTTCCTTACATTATAACCAAGTTGCTGCCGCTTCTATTATTTTGTGCTACGTCTACTACTACTACTACTACTACTACTACTACTACTACTACTACTACTACTACTACTACTACTACTACTATTACTACTACCACCACTACGTCTACCATCTCTACTCATGCTGATGGTAATAGCAACATTTTGATGCTGTTTTATTCCCGTTTGTAACTGAAGCTGTGTCTGCCGGCAGTCACCGTCGCGAGCTAGGAGGACACTTTGCAGAGCGTGTGCTTGAGCAGCCAGGGCCGTTGATCACACTCTGTACCCTGTTTACTTTGGGTCCCAGAGTTCCCAGGGGAATGCTCACAGCAGCCAGCTGGAAGGCATTCACCTTATCGGAGTGACTGGTTTATAGAGTCCCTTGCCAGCAGTCTCTGTCTGGCACCATGGTTTTAACCTCTGCTGTATAGTGTCAGGCTGACCTGTGTCAGAGCTAAGCTATCTGTTTTATTAATCAGCCTTTCTAGTGTGTTTGCTATAGTGCTCTGTGCTGATTTCTCGTGGGCTGTATTGATTGAAAATCGTCGCTGTCTGAGATGAGCTATCATGATATTTAGCTAATCAAAATGCAAATTATAGAAGATGTAGAGTGCAGATACTAATTCAAGCAAGTGTGGGTGCTTGCTTACAAGTTCCTTCTTATACACACCTATTTTTATAGACTCGAAAATAAAAACAAGTACATGATAATATTTCTATATGTAGCATTATAGGATTTATTGAACAAGGATCATGCCTTAGACCTGGCCCAGTGAGGATTTCGGCTCCTAGTTCAGCACTCTTTGGAAGTGCCAACAGGATTGAACCCTCATTCACCCTCTGTGGTAGGTAACAGAAAGACGCTTTCCATAATAATTCAGAAGTGAAATGGCCTTTACTTGGATGTTAGCAGAGATGCTATTCCCCACTTGACTTATCATTTCATTGAGAAGATATAGTGGAGACAAACAAGTGTAGGTATCAACATAAAATTTATTTCTCCCGTTTCAGCCCTCTTCCGAGGTACCAGCATCGATTGAAACCTTAGTCACCCTCTGTGGTGGTTAACAGTCAAACACTTTCCATAGTGATTTAGAACTGCTATTGCAGCCCGAAGAATAAAGATTATATTCTTGTGGCCTACCACCGCTGCCAGAAAAAGAGGAACATAAAAACAAAAGGAAGTTATGTTTAAAGCAATTCTTGTGAAAAACTGTATATAGAGAGTGAAACAAAAACCTTGTGAATGTTTGTGCCTTATGCATGGGATCTTTTTTTTTAAATGATGCAAGGGATATGGTAAAGCATGTACCCAGCCAGATCATGTCACAGGTCAGGTCAGTCAGAGAAGTTCTCTGTTACTGCTATTGGTATCCATGTAACCCAGTACAACCTGTCGCATGTGGGGGAGGAAACCCCAATAAAAAAAACACCAAAACATATGGAGACTTGGAGAGAAGATTGGCGCCACCAAGGAATATCCTAAGCCTACAGAAAAGACATGAAAGACAAATGCAAAGCCAATATGATACCGGATCGGTCGAGGCCCGGGTTACCAGCGACCGCGCTTTCCATTGATCAACACCAGGGTGGAAGTGAAAAGTCAGCTACTGGAGTTAAAGATTACTTAAGCTCCCTAGAGAACAGATCACCATTGGAACATGGAACGTCCGTACACTCTATCAGTGCGGAAAAATCAAAGAACTAGAGTATGAGCTTAGCCGCTATAAATGGGACATTATTGGACTAGGAGAAGTGAGATGGACAGGATTTGGTGAGACAATGACTGAAGAAGGCAACAAGATCTGGTACAGTGGTCAAGAGAAACATCACCAACATGGAGTGGCATGTATTGTCAGAAAGGAAGTAGTGGGGTGCATTATCAGCTGTACACCGGCTTCCAGCAGGATTATCAGCATCCGGGTGTCGGCCAAGCCCAAGAACATCACCATCATATAAATCTATGCACAATCATCTGACCATGCAGATGAAGAAGTAGAAGAATTTTACGAAGATCTTGAAAAGACCATTATGAAGATACCCAAGAAAGACATCATCATCATTCAAGGGGATTTTAACGCCAAAGTAGGTCCTGACTCTTACAACCAATGGGCCGGTACAGTTGGTCAGTTTGGAACTGGAGAGACCAACGACAGGGGACTACGTCTGCTGGAGTTTGCCTGCACCCACAGACTTACCATTGCCAATACCCTCTATCCCCACAAGCAGTCAAGGAGGACAACCTGGCATGCGCCAAACGGCAAGATCCATAACCAAATAGATTTTACCTTAACACCACAGCGCTTCAAATCCAGCATCAACAGAGCCAGAACAAGAACCTACCCTGGAGCTGACATAGGCAGCGACCAAGACCTTGTGCTGCTGGTATTCAAAATGAAACTGAAGAAAAACAAACAGCCTGCAAACCCATGTATCAAATTTGACGTGGACAAACTGAAAGATCCAGATGTCGAGGAGATCTTCCAAGCTAAGTTTGACGGACGTTTTGCGGCATTAACCCTCCTGGACAATGACATCAATGACCTCACCAACAACTTTAATGAGGCAGTCCGAGAAACAGCAGAGGAGGTACTCGGTCGTCAGAGGAATAAACACCAGCCATGGACTACCAATGACATCTTGGACCTCTGCGATACAAGAAGAGCACTGAAACCAACCAGGTCTTCCAACCCTAATGAATACCTGGAGGCCAGCAATCTTGTGAAGAAGTCAATGTTAAAGGCCAGAGAGAAGTGGATCAGTGATCAATGTGATGAGATCGATAAAAGCATGAAAGTGGGCAACAGTAAAAATGCAATCGACACCCTGAAGAAACTCACAAAACCTCTTCAAACCAAATCATCAGTCACTGAAGGCAGCTCCGGAAACCTCCTCACAGAAAGCTCAGCTGTATTGAACAGGTGGTCTGAGTATTGTCAAGAACTGTACAACTACCCAATCCAACCTGACAAGAGCATAATAGAAGAGAAAGCAGCAACATCAAGATTACCCTCGCCATTACCTATACTGAGGGAAGAAGTGGAAGAAGCCATCCGCAGTTTACCAGTAGGTAAGTCCCCAGGAGCAGACAACATTCCAGCAGAGCTCCTCAAGCATGGTGGCGAAACAGTCATCACACATGTTACAGCTATCTGTCAGAAGATTTGGGAGACAAAACAGTGGCCAACAGAATGGACACAATCACTCATCATACCCCTGCCCAAGAAGGGGAATTTACGCCAATGCCAAAACTATAGAACAATCAGCCTCATCAGCCACGCCAGCAAGATCATGTTCAAAGCTTTTTTGAATCGACTCAACAAGGAGGCAGAAGAACACCTTGCAGAGGAACAAGCTGGGTTCAGGGCAGGCAGGAGCACAATCGAACAGATTTTTAACTGCCACATCCTGATGGAAAAAAACATCTTCACACATCAGAGAGACCTGTTCCACAACTTCATCGACTTCAAGAAGGCTTTCGACAGAGTATGGCACGAAGGCCTGTGGCAGGTCCTCAGAACGTTTGGCATTGAAGAAGGACTAGTGCAAACCATTCAAGCACTATACAACACTGCAAGCAGTGCAGTCCTTCTGAACACTCAGGTCGGAGACTACTTCAAAACCACAGTTGGGGGTCCGACAAGGATGCCTGTTATCTCCAGTCCTGTTTAATCTGTTCTTGGAAAACATTATGAGAGAGACCCTCCATGACTTCCACTCTACCATCTCCATTGGCGGCAGACCCCTCAACAACTTGCGGTTTGCCGAAGACATTGACCTCATGGGCAGAAGTAACACAGAGCTGCAAGATCTTACGACCAGACTTGAGAACAGAGCTGGAGCATATGGGATGGAGGTGAGCTCGGAGAAAAGTAAAGTACTTGTGAACAGCACGAGCAACGCCACTGCTAAAATTTACATGAACGGCCAGCAACTGGAGGAGGTAATCGCTTTTAAATACCTTGGTGCTACACTCACAAAGGACGGGCGATCGACGACAGAAATTAAAGTCAGACTAGCCATGGCAACATCTTCCATGCCAAAACTCACCACCATATGGAAAAGTAAAGAGATCTTTTTCCCAATAAAACAAAGCTCTATAAACCCTAATTCGACACCTCTTACAAAGGAAACCGGACTTTGCGCGAAACACAAAGCAAATCCAATCTTTTGAAACAAAATGCCATGAAAACTCGGGCATACCGGGAAAACGAAAGACCAAAAATTTTTGTCAAGACCCAAATAACAGGGCGGCGGGCCCACGGGAACCCCTACTCACCTCCTCAAAAGAAAAAAAGCCAGGGTTTCACCACGTCACCCGCCACAACCCTGCCAAAAACATTACTGCGGGGAACACTCAAGGGGGCAAAAGGGGGAAGACAGAACAATCATGGATGGACAACACAGAGAAGGGACCAAAATGAATGCCCGGGGCACTACTGCCAAGCCGAGACCAATGAATGGAGGAGGCTTCCAGGGCATCTTTTTTGTGTCTCCTCCACGACCCCAAAGGGTCACGTACTATAATTTTAAAAGATAGTCCCCCAGCCAAAAGTCCCCATTGGGAAAAAATAATGCCCCAAAAATTTTCCAGAAACTGTAAGTGCTGACTCAGGAATTAAAATGTGAATGGTTTTAATTTGGTCAAAGAAGAAGGGAAGATAGTCAAAAAAAAACACCAAAAACCCACTTAAAACTTATTTTTATTATAACAAAAAAAAAAAAAATTTTTTATTAACCCCATTTAGAGATTTCATTGCAGCCCTAAAATCAATGATATTCCGCGGCCTACCACTCTGCCACAAAATATGAAAATAAAAAATGCTTAAAAACAACTCTTTGGGGAAAAAAAAATTTTAGAAGAAAAAAAGCCTTGCAAAAAGGGGGTCTTATCCTTTTTTATAATATTAAAATTATAAAAAATATTATTAAAAATATAATAATATATATAATATAATACATAGGGGAAAAAAATAATTACCTCCCTGCACACTAATCTAACATACAAACAATAATAAAGGGAAAAATCAAATCTTTTTCCCTTAACCAGTGCACATACAAAATGCACCTGCCCCTAATATATATATATATATAAAATTATATATATAATATTTTTGGACCAGGCCAAAACTGTGTCAGAACGTTGCACTACTTTTCCAAGCCTATAAAAAAAATTTTTTATGTTTTAAAATTTTTTTTATATTTCCTTCACCCAAAACTTTAAATAATATTTTTTTAAGGGGGGAAAAAAAATTTTGAAGGGCGAGATGGCGCCTAATAGGGGTCTTAAAAAAAAACATGCTGAAGCTTCTCATTAGGTCAATTTCAATTCACAGTGTTCCTAGGTGGGGGTGAGGAGTTTTAAGTCACACCTGGGTTATCCCCCCAAGGTTAAAATGGGGGAAAGCACAACAAAAATAACAACAGCAACACGAAAAAGACCAACAACAACAACAACAACAACAACACACACACACACACCACACACACACCCATGTTTAGTGACGTTTATATTTTTTTTTAATATATATAATATAATATATATATATAGAATATATTTTTATTATATCAAAAAATTTTTTAAAACTCTTTTTCTTCTTTTTTTTTGCTCTCAAAAGAAATGATAAAAGAAACAGAAAAAAAACCGAGCACGTGGGATTTAAAACCTCACCCAAAAAGATTTGGGAATTGTGTTTTTCCAAACACCGACCTGTCATTGCGAACAGCAACGACGAGACAAGACGTTGTATTCACTGCGAAAGCCAACCAAAACGGTGGCCATTTGGGGGGCCTGTCATTCGCTCAAGTAACTTTTTTATTGTTAGTCGCTGTATTTAATTTTTTATTTATTTATTTATTTATTTTATTTTTTTCTTTTTGTTTTTATTTATCTGTTTATTAATTTTTTTTTACTATGTATTTCAAGGATAATCATTAAGCACGTGTGGGGTTTTTTTTATTCAGTCCCTGTGTGATCCCTTTTTTGTAAAGTTGTGACTGTCCCCACCGGGACAAATGACCTACTCTTTCAAAAAGTGGAACATTAAAAATGTGCGAAGATGTTCTGCGTGCGTTTCCACACGGGTTGGTTTAAAGTGCATCAGAAGGACTTTGTTTTGTTCGTTATTCGTTATTCGTGATAATTGCAAATGTTAGAAATTAATTATATCAAAAAGAAAAGCGATGGGGGCAGGGGTGAGGGAAGGGGGAGGAATTTGCATTTAAGTTTATTGAAAAATCTTGCTTAGATCACAATCGCAGTGTGCAAGATTTCCATGTGTTCCTTCGCCTATGACTTAATTTCTACTTTAAAAATGTTATTATGAGAATATAGAATTATGCAGTCACGTGCTTTTGTTACATCCAGTTCCCGTGGGCATAGTTTTTGTAAGTTTTCTGTGTTCCCACTTACACTCATAGCTTTTTTCCCTGAACATTAGATCAGGTTTGAGGGGACCTTGGTTTGTCTGACCTGAAAGGCTTTCAGACAATTAGTGGAGTCGGCACTGTTGTTAAAGGCGTTTAGGTGATAGCTCAACCCGGCCGTCAGATCACGATCATGCACCCACGCACAAACATGCATACATAGACATGCATGGGTGATGCCCACAAGACATACGTACTGTCATCCATGTAGAGGGAATGAGCATGAGGGAGCTGCGACCTCATGTTCTCATACCCATTTTTAATATGTAATGCTTATATTTTCCGGTGTAGACATGATACAATCTGTCCTACGATGGCGTTGCCGTGTGTTGCTATGATGTATTTACCCCCTTGTTTATCCTTGTGTAATCGTTATTTCTTTTTCCTGGTACTTTTCACAATCTTTAAACCCACATCAGTTATCTTGTTTTACGTCTATTTGACCCAGCTTTGTTCAACTGTAGCTCATCTTTAGCCTACAAGTGCTAGCGTACACGTATAAGCATCGCCTGGTGCACTAATTTCATGTGTTGGCACTGCTCTTGTGGCGACGCGCTCTCCCAGGGAGAGCAGCCCGAATTTCACGCACAGAAATCTGCCATGACTTAATTAAAGTGGTATAAACAAATAAATGAATAAATAAATAAGTTGTTCTGAACAAATGTGATTTTACTGGTTACGGGTTTTTACTTCTGGTTCCTCGGCAAGAACTTCCAGGTTCTCCAATAGTGAGATTTTTTTTTTCTCCTCTATTCTAACCTTCATGCGCGGCCTTCTCTTCCGATGGGCAGAGCAGAGCGGGTCTTTACGTGTGCGCTAGTTCTGCGAGTGTTTACACACGTGACCCAGGTTTATAGTCTTACCCTGTCTTTTAAGGCAGTGGAGTTTCTGCTGGCAACTCCTGAGGTTTACAAAGGGTTTGCCTATGCAACCGTTTTTGCCCACTACTCAAGTAGCTGCATTCTAACGTCGCAACAAACCAGTGTGCATGTGTCTGTGTTGTTGTTTTACCCCCCACTTTGTCATCCATTCCTTCCCATGTGGCTTCTGTGGTGGCTGAATCCCAGGGCCATCAGGTCACGAGCACAACGCTCTAACCACTAGGCTGTCCCTCGTCCCCCTATTAATAGTGCAATGCAGCTTCTTTGAAATAATGCACAGGCCGACATCTTCTGTAAGACGACTAAATCTCAATGAATGACGATGAGTTTTGCAAGTAGAAACATTTTTCTCTGAGAGAGAGAAGGAGAGACTATGCTGTTATGGCATGAACTGGATGCAACCGACCCTCTCAGGCTGTTGGATCTGAAAAAAATACTGCAAAGTCGTCTGCTAGTCTTTGTAGAAGGAACAGCTCGTTTTTCACCATAGTTTTTGTTTTATCTCGTTCCTGGGCCAGGTTTACTAATGGTGAGATTTTGCGTATCTGACCGTTTTATACCCACATTCAGGTAGCTGCATTCTGACGTCTCCGCACGCCAATGTGCATGTATCCTTTAAATGTCACTGTTTCTATTGGCACACAATGGCATAATCTTTGGAAAGGTACACCAGGTATTTAATGTGTGTGTGCAAGTTCTCTTTCTCTCTCTGTCTCTCTGTCTCTGTCTGTCTGTCTCTCTCTCTCTCTCTCTCTCTCTCTCTCCTCTCTCTCTCTCTCTCTCTCTCTCTCTCTCTCTCTCTCTCTCTTTTCTCTTTTTCTCCTCTGTCCCTCTCTCTGTCTCTGCCTCTCTTCTCTCTCTGTCTCTGTCTCTCTGTCTCTCTCTCTCCCCTTCCCCTCTCCCTCTCCCCCTCTCTCATCCCTTCTCTCCCCCTCTTCCCCGTCTATTTGCCTCTGTCTGAATTATGACACATGTGTTTGCCTGTTTTACAGGTGCTTTGCAGCAGTCTTGGAGTGACGGTGATTTTGGCGCCATCCCTTTCTATCAAAAACCACTTCAAGGGGACAGGGGAAAAAGAGCAGAGAGCAGTTGCAGCAGTTTGCCGTTCATCATTGAAGTTATCCTGCAACGATTCACTAGTCAGAAGTTAATCTGTCAGTCAGTGAAGTCATCATGCAACAATCTACCAGTCAGTGAAGTCATCATGCAACAATCTACCAGTCAGTGAAGCTATCATGCAACAATCTACCAGTCAGTGAAGTCATCATGCAACAATCTACCAGTCAGTGAAGTCATCATGCAACAATCTACCAGTCAGTGAAGTCATCATGCAACAATCTACCAGTCAGTGAAGTCATCATGCAACAATCTACCAGTCAGTGAAGTCATCATGCAACAATCTACCAGTCAGTGAAGTCATCATGCAACAATCTACCAGTCAGTGAAGTCACCCATGCAAAAATTTCTACCCAGCCAGTGAAGTCATCATGCAACAATCTACCAGTCAGTGAAGTCATCATGCAACAATCTACCAGCCAGTGAAGTCATCATGCAACAATCTACCAGTCAGTGAAGTCATCATGCAACAATCTACCAGCCAGTGAAGTCATCATGCAACAATCTACCAGTCAGTGAAGTCATCATGCAACAATCTACCAGTCAGTGAAGTCATCATGCAACAATCTACCAGTCAGTGAAGTTATCATGCAACAATCTACCAGTCATTGAAGTTATCATGGAACAATCTACCAGCCACACAGCTGCTTCCTTGCATAGCTGTTTTACAGAGTTCTCCTGCAGTACATTTTCCTCTGCTGGGATCAGATGTTGCCCTGAAGTTCTGTGTGCGGCTTTGGTTTAAGGATTGGTTTGTTTGGACTTCCCTGTCAATTGTTGTCTTCAAATGATCACTTCACTTCAGATTGCAATCAGTATTCCTTGCTACCAAAGTAAGTATGAAATAAAAGGAATTTAAAATAGGGTGAGAAAAATGAAATTAAAAAATAACAAAATCTAATAAAATAGAATAAATATAAAATATAGAGATAAAACAGAAAGTCAGGCCTGCAATAAAATAAAGTAAAATAAAAAACAACATAAACAAAAATAGAATAAACTAGGAAATAAAAGGAAACAAAATAAAATTAAATGAACTATTTCAATAAAAAATAAAATAGATTTAAAATAAAGTAAAATATTTTTAAAAAAATTGAAATACGATAGGGAAAAATAGAGCAAGAAATCTGAGAGCAATCTGGGTGACAGTGATTATATTGTCTGACAACACCACCACCTACAACCCCTTTGAGACAGTGGCCATGAGGCATTGCGATTTGGTCATCCCCATCCATTTTGTATGTTTCCTACGACCGAAAAGATGACCACCTTCAATGGCTTTGAGACAGTGGACATGAGACATTGTAAAGCCATCGCCTTCCATTACTGCTGTTTCCTTATATCTGAAAACACCACAAAGGCTCTGATACATTGGACATAACGTCATTGCGACTCGTTCATCGCTTTCCATTTCCGGTGTTTCCGAGAGTCCAAAACCACCACCACCACCTTCAACGGCATCGAGGCAGTGGTCATGAGGAATTGTGACTCCATCATCCTCTTCCTTTCCTGAGTGTTCTCAGTCTGCCCATCCTTCATCACCCACCAGTCCTAGCCTGGTGAGTCACCATGAGGGTCCTCTGGGAGTCCTGTCAGGAGAGGGGTCCAGTTCTGTTGGATCATCCTGGAGTCATCTCTGCAGCAGAGGGCTGTCGTCTGCTCCATGGAATCCTTGCATCTGTAAGTGGTTTTTAAACAGCTTCAGTTGAAATAATTTCCTTTTATACATTTTGGAAATGTCAGTTTTTGGTTGAATTCATTATCATATTGTGAAAAAAATAATCTTAAGATGAGCTACTCTTGCTTTTACGTGGAGAGAGATTGTGGAGTTTAGCTACTGCAGACATGGCAGCTTTCTAAATGTGGAGTGGATAAGTACCTTGATTATGTTAAAAGAAAGGACTTTTTAACAATATATCATATCAAACATATTCTGATATCATCTCTTTGATAAGAAAATGTAAGAGTTCATTGTAATGTGTTAGAATGTTTAACTTAATAAACTAGGTAGAAACGGATTAGACTAAGCTGGTGAAGAAGCATGGTGAAGTTTGTCGGATAAAAGGGCAGATCATTTTTTATAACTGAGCCAATAAAACTAGTTTTTTCCCAGTATGCTGAGATGTCTTATGGTTTCAGAGGATCTGCGTCTGGAATCATGTGCCAGTGACCTGACTGAGGGCAGTCATCATGACCTATGTCTTCTGACATATATACAAGGTATTTCTTCTATTGTTTCTCTTGTCCTTATCTGATCACTTTTCTGTCAAGTTTTTGTTGCTGTCTTTGCTTCTGTCCATTTTTGTCATTCCCAGATATCTTTTGCCCATCATTTACGCAGCCATATTCCAACTGTGGGGACATGAACACACCAGTGTGCATGCGCCTTTTTATTAAAAAAGAAAACTGTAAATAAGTCCCGTACTGCTTATGTTAGAGTTTTCCTCTTTTTTAAAAATTTGTGTTTTGTTTTATCTATTCAACCAGGTGCGATAAGAGCCGGAACAACTCAGATGGGACTGCTGAACTAGGCCCTCAACTCGCCATCCAGTCAGTCTGTACACCTGTAACAGAGGCTACCATCCAGTTGAACTGTACAACTGTAACAGAGGCTGCCATCCAGTCAGTATGTACAACTGTAACAGAGGCTGTCATCCAGTCAGTCTGTACAACTGTAACAGAGGCTGCCATCCAGTCAGTCTGTACACCTGTAACAGAGGCTGCCATCCAGTCGGTCTGTACAACTGTCACAGAGGGTGCCATGCAGTCAGTCTGTACACCTGTCACAGAGGCTGTCATCCAGTCAGTCTGTACAACTGTAACAGAGGCTGTCATCCAGTCAGTCTGTACACCTGTCACAGAGGCTGTCATCCAGTCGGTCTGTACACCTGTCACAGAGGCTGTCATCCAGTCAGTCTGTACACCTGTCACAGAGGCTGTCATCCAGTCAGTCTGTACACCTGTAACAGAGGCTGTCATCCAGTCGGTCTGTACAACTGTCACAGAGGGTGCCATGCAGTCAGTCTGTACAGCTGTAACAGAGGCTGCCATGCAGCACGGGTTGAACTTCTGAGCTGTTCCAGACGCTGTTTCCAGCACGACTGAAGTAAAGAGAAGACATCCATTGTCTTCTGGGACAGAAGGAGCCGTAGAAATGGGGACTCCAAGCATCACTGCTGAAAAGGTATGTTCTGCAAGAAATAGAATCTATATCTGGCATTTCGCCAAAATGCAAGTTAGAGAATTGCTGAAATCATTAGCAACTAAAGCATTGTCTTCTCCTTTCAATATTTTGTGTCCCTTGTTAACTAACATGTGTAAAATTGTTTAGTTTGAAAATGGTGTTTTTTTCTGTGATAAATCTTATGAGTAAATGGAATCATCGCCATAATTATTTGAGCTGATAAAGAAGAGCTGAATTTGAATAAAGTCTGTTAATAGCAATCCTAAACAAAACTATTTTCAAAGTGAAATAATGAGGTAAATGTAATGTGTGGCCACGAAGATCCTCTGAACTGTTAAGGTTAGTGATTAGGATTCCCTTCTTTTAGAGGCTGTGGGACTGGCACCACCAGTGTGTCGTGTAGTATTTCAGCAATCTGGAACTGAAGACTTGCTTTGGAAGAGTTGTATGGGTACATAATGTATGAACTCACTGCCATATTTTTGCTGATGAAGCAAAAGATGTAAATGTAGTAATCAATTAAAAGGCGGTCAGATCCAATTCATTTCATTTTGAGACTATAAACAGACGTAATGTTTCTTTCAATGATATACACATCTTTGTTCTTAAATGTTGAGAGGAAATAGCTCTGATAGTTTAATGGACGAAAATTGAAATGTTATATATTTACAGAATAATTGTGAATCTTTGTTGTAAGGGTTGTTGTTTTTCGAAATGATAACAACCGTTTTGATACTTAAGCTTAATCAAAAGATGTAATTTTTAAAAAAATTTAAATTGAAATTTGTGTTACAAAATGGCATCAAATCAGTTTGATATGTAAGCTAATAAAGCAAAAAAAAAAAAAGCGATGTCTTTGAAGAGTACTTGTGAATTTATTTTGGTTAGACATGAAATTCACCATTAAAAGATTTGGTTAGCAGAAGAAATAAAATGAATGTGACGACACCTTTAAAGAATAATTGTGAATCAATTTTGTGTCGAAGTCATGTGATAAAAGCATGTTCATGCTGTAGGTAACAAAGCAATAGGTGAACTGTGACAATGTCTAACTGCTTACAGGAACATCTGGACTGAAATAAAGTGCCGAAGAACAGACACGCCATTCAGCATCACTTGTCCGTTACCAACACATGATCAGGTGAAATTTGTGACTATTCCGTCTGTCATAGCATTTGTTTATTGTATTTGTGTTTGTAACTTTCTAATCTAATCGAAGGTTCCAACTGGACTCAACACTATTTTTAAATGTTCAGACATATTTAATTTTTATTTTTTATCTGAATTGTCATTCAGACCATAATTATGACTCTCTACCACATACTTATAGTCTTTTTACACCAAAGACCATTAACAAAAATCTACCATGTCATTAATTTGTCCTAGAACAAAAGTTGGACAGTTCTATGAAAGGTTACACAGATTGAAACGCCTAACTAAAATTATTAGAAAGTTGAGGAATCAGGATTGAAAAATGTCAAAACATGCCTATAACAACCACACACTTAGAAACAAGACAGCTGCCAGAAATCCATCACACACTTTTGCATTGCCAATATCTACCAATGCTCAGACTTTGGAAGATCGGTGGTCAAGGGGTAACAAGCCTGTCTAGAAAGCGAAAAGTCCAGGTCGGAAGTGTGCGGTGGTTCGTATCCCGTTTGGACCCGAAACTTTTTCCCCATCCATTAGATCATGAGTGGTGGTCTGGGCGCTAGTCTTTCGGATGAGACGATAAACCGAGGTTCCGTGTGTTGCACATAATTATTTAGCGCATGTAAAAGAACCCACGGCAACAAGAGAGATGTCCCTGGCAAAATCATGTAGAAAAAAGCCACTCTGATAGGGAAACAAATACTGTTGAAGGCAGGAAAAAGAAAAAAAATGGGTGGCACTGCTCTTGTGGTGACATGCTCTCCCCGGGGAGAGCAGCCCAAATTTCCCAGAGAAATCTGCGTGACTTAAAGTGGTATAAATAAAATAAATAAAAAAATTATAAAAATATGCAGTACATCTGATTTTATTCAAGTAAGGATTTAAATGATATTTTGAAGGATTTACCCAAAGTAAGTACTTCGAAATTTCCATCAGCTTACTATGGATTTATTTTAAAGATTACACTTGGCGTGGCAGTGTACTTTCTTGTTTTAATTAGTAGTTGTGAAACCTTGTCAAACTGGTGGTAAATCACTGAGTAGCTGCTGACATATACATAAGACTCCAGTTTTTATGTGAGGTTGAACATGTGCTCAATCTTAGCATGGAGTTTAGAACTTCCTGAACATTACGAAATGTACTACCACAGGTAAGGTAAGGAGGTAAAGGAGTCCCATAACCTATAAGGTCGTAGAGGAGCGAGGCGTCAGAGACCTCACTTCTCTAGGGCCAGCATATTAAGGGCGGCGCCCATCTCCTCTCCCTCGCTGCTTTACCTTCCCTGACCCTAAAGAGGGTACCACAGGTACTCGTACTAAAAAAAAAATATTTGGAATAGATATAACATAGTAACAGACAATTCATATAAAAGCAAGCACAACCAGAACAAACCACACACAATATGGAATCACTCGAGGTTTGTCCCATTTCTAGCAGCAAGTCTAAAAAAACACACCTGTATACTTCAAACAGATGTATAGTTATAGTGATGTTTATCATTACTGGCTGCTGATAGTCCAAATGGACTACACATACACGCATACGCACACACGCGCACGCACGCATACGCACACACACAATTCATAATATAAAATGTACTTTCACCCCATTAGGGGTAGAAAGGAATAACAAAACAAAGAATACTTTTCCGTAGTACAACAAAACACTTACATTACTGATAAACAAGTATTCAGCATGGAAGTAACAAGAACAGAGAAAAGTAATTAACTTTACAAAGGCCAGGTATTTCAAAATGTATGCACCAACCTTTTAAAAACAAAAAACGTGCGCAATCGCGTGTCCTCACACACACAAACACACATAGATACACACATACATACACACACATACACATACACTTTAACTCTGTTATCTTGCCAGGATGAGAAATTTCCCCATTTCTATCACTTATTCATTTTCTTGAACTTTCCACTCAACCTCCCCCCCCCCTCCTGTATCTGACTTCCCAATTTATTCTTCTGCCTTTTTCAAGCCAATTTGACAACTTTATTTTTCTTTTCAGACATTACGACATTTGAAGGACATCTGCGAAAAAGGACATCTCTGTCGAGGACACCGATCCAGGACAACATTACAGCCAGGGAAAAGGACTTCCCCAGACGTCAGATATCCCAGTCCCTGAGAGGGACCTTGCTCTTTTAAAGAGATATGTACAAAGGTCCCGCTTAGGATAGGTAGCAGAATAACGAATGAAGCAAATTAACCAAATGAAAGTGTTATCAAAAGCTTTTTTAAAAATATAAACTTTCGCAAATGTCAGTAGTTGCTTATGCGTGTAGAGTAGCTTGTGAATATTTTGCACGCTTTATTTCAGAAGGAATCTGATTACATGATTTAGAAAATGCACAGTTTGACATAACTTTATTGCTGTTTTTCTCCTCCACAAATGCTAAACAAAATACTGTTGTTGTCAAGGGCGAAAATGTTTTCCTGCCCTTTTCGCCGACAAGTCAGCCCAAAGCATCGATTTTGGGGGTGGAAGAGAATGGTTTTTTTTCTGAAAAATAAGGCCCTGGGGATAGACAAAGATGGCAGAAAATTCGGGAGGCAATGGGAAAAAGAACAAGGGGAAACAGAGGGAGGGATATGTGGGGTACTGCTAGCACCAGAAGTGGCGATGTACACACTGAGAGGCCCGGCATCTGCACTGGGGATGTTACCGTCTTTGACAATTTTGGCATTTTAAAATGATTTGTGTCCCTTTAAAAGATTGATTAAAAGGGTTTGGTTAGAAAAAACTTGGTCTACCGAACTGAATTGAAATTTGGATTTGAAAGAATTGGTGTTTTTTTAACCATAAGAATTTTTCTTTAATTTTTGAAACGGAGTTTTATCAAATATTTTGAGAAAATACTTCTGTTCTGACATTGTATGCAATGATTACATCGGATTGCCTTATTCTTTGCCAGAATACTCGCGTTGTAAAATGCCTTGTGGTACTGGCTGAAATTATAGTTATTGTTTTGTTGGTTTATTTGTTTGTTTGTTTTTCACAGTGATTCGGATCAAATGAAAGAAAACAATGTTGTGATAGTCCGCCTCGTCAGGCTATGTATTTTGTTTTCAAATTAAGAAAAAATCAGTTATTGGAAAATGGATTGTGTTCGATCCATAACCTATGGGGTTGTTGGGCAGCTAAGTGTCAGACTTCAAAAGTAAAACTTTGAAAATAAGCAATAACACAGCCAATGATTTTTGCTGGATAAGAAATATGTGCTAAAGAAATACACAGAAATTGAATCTTAATAAATATCCTAGTCGTGAGATGAATTTTAAGCATGACTGTTATGGTCTGGCTGCCTCTTGTACTGATACTTTTTCATTTTACTTTAGCAGAATTAGTGACATGAAAGTTTTGATTTTAGAATTGGTATGACGTTCCAGAGTATTGTGAACAAACCGGTATGACAATTTGCCAGGGGTATACCATTCATGTTTGCTTTGTGGTGTCAAGTACATCAGGTAAAAGTGTACAGTCCCTTCAAATGAAAGTGTAATTAAAATCAATCAACCCTCACCCCCTCCCAGGTCCTCTGGCAAAGCTCAGAGGTTCGCCATTAGTTTTTCCTATGCCAAGGTTTCTGCCCAGGAGTAAGACAGTCGCATTCCGACTTGAGGAATGTCGAACATTTGAGTTTATTTCACAAAACATGGGTGTTATAGGACTTTTAGGGAAATGGTGTGTGTGTGGGTGTTGTGTGGTGTGTGTGCGCGTGTGTGTGTGTGTGTGTGTGTGTGTGTGTGTGTGTTTGTATGTGGTGGGTGTGTGTGTATGTGGTGGGTGTGTGGATGTGTGTGTGTGTGTGTGTGTGTGTGTGGTGTGTGTGTGTGTGAATATGTTGTGCGTTCGTGTTTGTTCGCGTTGTGTGTTCGGTGTGTGTGTGTGTGTGTGTGTGGTGTATGCTATGTGTGTATAGTGTGTTGTGTGATGGGAATAGCTGTAGGGAGGAGACATCAACTGGAAGGAGAGGCAAGGAAGGGGGAGGGGTGTTCAGGAGGGGTGTTCAGGAGGGGTTTAGTGGATGCACATGTAGAGCTGTGGGGTAGTAAAGAAAGATGGCTGGCTGATAGAACGTTTCTTGCAAGTTCTGTTGTTGGTCCTAGGCTAGAGCTCTCAGGCTTTGCTCATGCAATAGTTTTTGTCCACAGTTATCTAGGTAGATACAATCTGATTTCGGGTATTTACCTATGGTTTTTTGCCTTTTTTTAATGGATGCAACTCGTTCAAACATATCGCGGGCCTGAAATTAAAGTAGTAATTCGCAAAACTGGATATTTTGTGGACACCGATGTCCAACGCATAGTCATAGTTTGATAGAACTGTCAATGCTGATTTTAACATCCTTACTACCGAAATATAGACCTACGTACATCCACTGTAGTCAGTTGGCCTATAATCAACTTGAAATGAAATGAAGTGCCATTGTGTCTATGGCTGCATACATTATGTCTATGTGCTATTGTGTCCACGTGCTTTCTAACATTCAGACCGACAAGCTGACAGACAACCATTACCCGCTACTAACACTTAACTCTAACCCTGATTCTAACTTCTACCCTAACCCTGGCCCCACACGTGGACACAAAAGGCATATAGATAGTATGGTGTAGATACTGACACAATGATTGAACATTTTTTATTTCGGGCTGAATATTATCGAATTTTAACTGTTTACTAGGAGTAAATGGATAAGCACATCAACTACATTGTTTATTGAGAGTAGATAATTTATAGTTAAGCACAGAGCTACTTTACATAATTATTTTTAAAAAGTAAACATAAAAAGATAAATAAATTATAGGAGAACAGTATCCAAACGCACCAAAATGGTTTTAAAATTATCACTATAATAAAGTACCAACAATTATTTCATTTCTCCATTAGTGCCTAATGGTTCAGCAATGGCCAGATTGTTGCATATGCACTCATTTCTGGCTACCCTAATGTAGCCGTATCCCAACTTGGGGGATAGACTGAAAGGATAAAATAAATATAATAATCAAATACTAGTGTTATAGTTGGTAGAGAGGAGGGGGGGTGGAATTTTAGAGAAAGGAATGCTAGGAAGGAGTGGAGGGATGGGATGGGATGGCGTGTGTGTGTGCGTGTGTGTGTGTGCGTGTGTGTGTGTGTGCGTGAATGTGTGTGTGTGGTGTGGTGTGTTGAGTAGGTGTGTGTATGTGTGGTTGGTGTGTTGTGGTGTGTGCTAAGGTGTGTGTATAAGTTTGCGGTTCGCTGTGTTTGTAAGTGATGTAGGATGTGAGTGGGGTGTGTTTACGTGTGTGAGAGAGAAAAGTGTGTGTCGTAAGCTTCTGTGCGTGTGTTGTGTCCTTTATGGTCTGTGGCGTGGTTGTGTGATGTGAGTGATGTGTGTGTCACTATTAAAAGGAAGGGTATAAGTCTGTTGAGGTCCATGGGTCGTGTGTGTGAGTGTATGTATGTGTGTGTGATGTATTTCATTTTTCACATTTTTTAGATTTGGGGGGCAGTGAATAAGCACTTCGTGTGCTCTTTTTTCTTTACACCAAGTCCTGTGACATTGTCCGTTTTGCGTCTGTTCACAACAGCAACGTAATGACCTATCTTTTCAAATGGGCGGAAACGGTTTTAATGGGCGCGGAATAAAAAATGTTCTGGGTGTATTGGAACACGTAATGTATCTTATCGCTTTTATAGTCTACATCACGACGAATCGTGCGCGCGCGCGCGGTCTTTGCTGTTATGTGTGTGGTAGGAAATGTGTGCTGCAGCAAACTTAAGGTATGGTTATACACAGGTATTGTCAACAGATGTGTGTGGGGGGGGGGGGGGGGGGGATTTTAACGGGTTAGCTGTGTGCGGAGGAAAATGGCCCTGAATGAACTATGATTATTAAATTCACTATATGTATGGTGTAAGGAAATCTGTCAAATTGCTAGAGCTGTAACCGTTATTGAATTTGTTAAAATTTTGTTAAGGCTGGAAGTACAGGAAACTTTAGAGTGATACGAAAACTACTTGTTGAAAAAAAGGTTTTGTGTACATCTTGACAACATTGCTTTATAAAAGGCATTTTCATTTTAGTTACTGTTTTGTATATGAAAACCATGTTACCTTTCATTCTATGTGTATAAGATTGTGGGCATCTTGAACTGGCGTATCCTGTTACAATCTTATTTCCAGTCTTTTGCTTTGCCGTAGGTCATGGACATGCCCATTACCCAGGTCATAGCACTGCCTGTCAATTTATAGACTTTCTTCCTGTATCTTTCCCAGTAGTCTTTGATTTCCATTGTCAGCGCAATTGTATTCTATGACAGCCTTTGTTATTTTGTTTTGTTCAAGTCTGGAAGTAAGTGGAGAGTGAAACGAGGTTTTAGAGTGCCCAGGTTTTGTTTTACCCACACAATAACGGAGAAGATTGGGTGGGTGGGGGGATGAAAGAAAAAAATAAGTGGGAAAAAGAGGTCAAGACTAAGTTGGTTGACTAAGATTAGTGAATGACTGTACATTGATAAGTACTCATTACCGCATGATTTTATTGCCTGCTTTCTTTATGGTCCAACCTTTTGGCTGTATCTGTTATGTCATTTAATGTTATTTTATATTTATAAATATTACATGTTATATTATATTTTAATCTGTTATGTCTTGTTATTTTCGTAAGTATGAACTTTTCTTTCAAATAAGTACAATTCAAAAATTCCAGTTGCAACAAAGGTTTTGTGGGAAATGTCTCCCAGCAGATTCACTGCGCTTAGTAAAGCTGTTGTGTTTTGTTCGCCTTTCTTATTGCATTTGAATAGTTTGATCTTTATCTTGAAACCTGGCTTGTGTGGAAAAGTAGAAAGGGTTTAGCATTGTTGTGGTTTCATTAGTGGTGGTTGTAAACTGTATTACAGGCAGTTGTGCCCAACAGATAAATAAAGTTGTTTGTTTTGTTTGTTGTTGGGGGAAGTTTTGTTGTTTCTGTTGTCTGTTTTTGAGGGTATAGTTTGGTTTTGGCATAAATCAAATTGTGGAAGTAGAGGAAACCCGAGGAGTTTCAACCAGAATGCTAGGACAGCTTCTCTTTGGTCTTAAGCGCTTGTCTGTCCTACTTTTCTCTTCAAGTCGATCACATCTTTAACACGTTGTATTGAAACATTTTACATAGCTATTTCAGGTTTAATGACCAAAAGGCGATGCTCCTTTTATATTGCATTTTTGATGTATGCAATATGAAGTGCTGAGTGCAGAGCAAAGCAATTTACTGCCGATTTCTTGTTTTCTTGTCATGTCTTTTTTTCTTCTTTTTTGAATGAATTGCAATGTTGTTTTAAGACTACATATTCTGTAACAGTTGTTGTTGTTGGCGTTTGATGTTTCAATATTCATTTTGGAGGCTGGAAATGTCTCTGCTTTATCCGAGCAGTTGTGTAATTGACTTAACACGCATATAACCGTTATTTTCAAACAATGCCCATATTTTTCACCTGATATGAACAATAGTGTTTGTGTGTAGCGTGTTGCCTGCATCATGTTTTTTGTTGTGGAAACAACTCTAAAGCGCAATGCCTTAAGTCATGCCTCTAACATATCCCTCTTTATGCGAAATTGTCTGAGAACATGATTGCGACATGGTATCTGGTAGATGGTTGAAGCTGTGCTGTATATATCTTTTACTTTGTTGGCTGTCCCTTCCCCCTAGTTCATATTCTTCAACGGGTTACAATTTGTTTTATGTGCATTGTTTTTTCACAATGTATTGTTTGAATGTATTGTTTGAAGCTGCTTTCAAATCGATTTTACTAAACATGAATGGTGAAATGGAAACCCCTTTTGCAAGTAGCATGTAAGTTTTTTGTTTTGTTTTGTTTTTGCTTTTTGACAAGGTTTTGTTTTTCTCAAAATCCAGTTATGTTTGTTTCGGAATCCCAACTGGATTTACTTTTGCAAACCAATGTAATTACCTATATCATATGAGATAAATCCAAGCTTACCCATTTGAATGAGCGGTGGACATATTACATGTTCCTTTTCAGAATCGACAAAAGATGTTTAATGTAACCGGTATTACTATTATTTTGTATGTATTTCATTACAATCGTGTCTAAAATTGATTTCATATGTTTAAATAATTGGTGAGCACACACCGCTGACACTTGACCCCCAACTGACCTTTTCCCTGGAACTATACAAGCTGTGCACTATTCCCTCTTCTTTAATACTGTCAAGCTGATACTTAGCTCTTATCATTCTGGGTGTCTTTGCTTTCTGGCTGTAAAGATATACATGAGTGGAAATAAGCTTTTTATCACTTCTGTTTTTTCAAAAACGAACACGTCATCGCAAAGATATTTTCAAATGATAATGTGAAAATTCTTCTTCGTCGTCAAACACTCAGACAGCAACTATTATTTGTTATTATGAGCCAAAATGCGTCAAGCTGCCCTTAAGAACCTGACAAGTCAGACCCAGCGCATCCGACTTTGGCATAAGAGAGAATTGTTACCTTGTAAGTCTTTCTGGAAGAAAAACGGAATGGAATAAGCAGGCAGAAAATAGACAAGAAGGATGTGACAGGAAGAAAAGGAACAAGACAGAAACAAAGGAAGGGACAGATTAAGGGGTTTTCTTGCACACAGAACTTCCTGAAGGTGGGGATGCTTATGTCACGGTCAGGCCCCCCGGCATCCCACGAGGGATGTGTGAATTCAATATCGAACAAAAGTCAGTTGGTCGGTTCAATCGTGTCAATGTCTGGTAGAGCATTGGGAAAGCATACCTCCTCCCATCAGCTAAAAAAAGTGGCTGGAGTTAGGGGTTGGGTAGCCGAGCTCGAGCTGAAAGTAAACAAAAGGAAAAGGGAAATTCAGAAGTGTTTTGGATTACGTATTGTGAAAATTGATGTAATACAAGATCTGATGACAAATAAAACACTGGGACCAAGGTCTTTGTTCAAATTTCATTTGGAATGACTTGTGTTACAAATGTAGATCGAATACTATATACTTTTGTAATCTCAGGTCAGAGACTCCCTCTGCTACTGGTACACCATGTAACCAGTAACACTGACACATGTGGGAGAGTAAACCCAACCAAAAATTCCGACCTGGAGAGGGGATGGGCTCCGCCAGGTTTGATTTCGCCCTAAGATACACAATGACCAAAGACAGCCAGAATCTCCATACCGGACGGTCGTTACTCGCACGGTTACCAAGGGAGACACCGCGCATCTGTTGCTCATACAGGACAGATGTAGAAAGTAGCTACTGATGTAAAACGCAGCAAACAATCTCGTGCCAGACTCAACACCATCATTGGCACATGGAATGCCAACCACTAGAGCTGCAGGCAACGTGGATGAACTGACCATGAGATGTCCAGATATCATTGGCACATCTTGGGCTCTGCTGAAGTCAGGTGGAAAAAACATGGAGAACAACGACCCTTAGGAAGACCACAAATTATACTTACAGTGGGAAAACAGGATAAAACATGAAACACGGCGTGGGGTTTCTCGTTCACATAGGGACCACGTGAAACACCGTCATGAGCTGTCAGCCTGTGTCCAGCAGAACTTATACCATTCAGCCCTGAGGAGCAACCCCTTTAACATAACTATTTACGCATACGCCCTACATCAGACTGCACAGATGAAGCCGTTAGAAGAATTTTATGACCAGTCTAAAGAGGCTTTGAATCAAACACCCAAGAAAGACATCCCGTGTGCAAGGCGACTGGTAAACGCACCAAGGTAGGATAGAAGATGCATGGAAAGACTGGAGGGCGTTTTGTGGGGCCCACATTGTAATAACCAATCAAATGAAGAGGCTTGAGAACTCTGGAGTTTGCTAGTAACAAACACCGCAGACTAGTGAATACACTTGGCCACACAAGAAATCCAGAAAATGGACATGGCATAGCCCCAAATGGAGGAACACCCACAACCAAATAGATTACATCATGGTGAAAAGACGGTTTCAGTTCTTGCCGTTTAACAATCGCACAGACACGAAAGTTTTCCAGGGCAGACATAGGGAGTGTATCATGTCTTTGTGATGAGATCTTTCGACTACGTCTAAAGAAAATCCACAAGCGGAACAAAATCAGGATCAAATTTGACTCGAGAGAAGCTGAAGGACTCAGACGGTATTAGAATTTTTCAAGCAAGGATAGGTAGAGATGGGAAAGTTTTGCAGCACTCACTGTGTTAGTGCTCAGAACATTAGACACACTGAGTAATTTGTTTCAATACTTGCAGTGACTGAACCAGCAAAAACGAGTTGCTTGGCAAAACCGCCGACCAGTCAAAAAAAACCATGGGGTCACACCTAAATTCCTACATCTATGCGACAAGCGATAGAGAGTTGAACAGAAAAAAGAAAAATGAAACAAAAGGAAAGAGTGACTAATATAGGGCACGTCAACAAAAGAAATCAGAAGTCCATGACGGAGGCAAAACGAGAATGGATCGGTGAACAGTGCCAATGACATTGCTAGAGAACATCAGAAAAAACAATAGCAAGAAAGCATATCAGCTGGTGAAAGACTGACTAGCACGAAACAGAGAAAGTTTAACAATCCAAGACAAAAAATGGGGAAGTGTCTCACTGACGCTTGGGATTATTCTGAACCCCAGATGGACAGTATACTGCTCCGACTGTATATACTATAGAAGAGGAGATCCTGAAGTCATTAATGTACCGAAAGCTAAGGACACAGGACAGTTCTCCTATCCTCGAGAAGAAGGTGGAAACAGCAGTCAGATCGCTGAAAAGGGGGAAGTCAGCAGGGGCTGACATACATTCAGCTGAGTTGGTCCCAAGCTGGCGGGGAAGCCATGATCGCGCTCCTCTACTAATAATCTGCAACAAGATTCCTGGCAGACAGGAAAATGGGCCATACCACCATGGACGCTGTCACTCATCATCACCCTCCCCAATGAAAGGACATTCTACAAACCATTGCATAATTACCGCACAATTAGCCTATTATGTACCCAAGCAAGGTCCTTGCGGACAGATAATATTGAATAGACTGAAGCCTCTAAGCAGACGTCCCAATCATTGCTGAGGAAACATGAAGGTGGCAGAGAAGGGCGCTTGCCATAACCAGATCGATTATGAAACCGCAGATTTACTAGGTGTGCAGGTTCCGGCTAATTAGACATGACCTATACCACGTGATGTTAGCGTTGTGTTGCTAGGCAGGTGGAATGGGAGGGGGTTGATGCGGTGGGGGATTCCTGGTTAGGGGTAAGCTTCAATGCTAAATGTTCAGAGTCATCAAACAGCTGTACAAGCGATAGGCCACCAGTGCAGTGTACTACAAACAACATCATTGGATAATGGTTTCGAACAACAGTTGGTGTAAGGCAGGCAGTTACTCTCAACCCACTCTTGTCAACATCTTCCTTTAGAGAAGCATGGCTGATGCAATGGACAATCATTAAGGATCAGTCCAGCTTTGGTGGCCAGAACGATACATACCTCCGATCGCAGATGACATGGATGGAATAGCAGGATCAGAAAAAGTGCTTGCAGCCTAACAGAAACTTGATATATGGACTCCAAAAACATACGGCATGGAAATCAAGGTGCAGAGAAGACCAAATGATGACTAATAACACCAACGGGCATTAGCAGCTGATATCAGGGTTATGGACCAGAAGCTGGAAACAGTTCAAAGCTTCAAGTACCTTGGAGCCATTGTATCCGACCTGGGGATCCAAGCCCAGATGTAGTATGCGGACAGCACAGCATAACAGCTTGTCAAAACCTAAATCCATTGGAGAGATAAAAATATTCACTTATCTCCAAGATCAGACTAATGCGGCTCCCTTGTCATATCCATATTTCTGTATGCCTGTGAATCATGGTCCTGACTTGCAGATTTGAGAGAAAAGAGTACAGGGCAGTGGAGATGAGATGCTTTCGGAGGATCCTTGGCATCTTCCTACAAAGACCACATAAGCACGAAAGAGTGCTTAACATGAACTTCAGGCAAACCATTGGACCCTATGAGTTCCTTCTAAACGATCGTGTAAAAGCGTAAACTTAAGTGGTATGGGCATGTCACAAGATCCCAAGGAATTACAAAGAAGTTTTGAAGGCACTGTCCAGGAGGAAGAAGAGAGGCTGCCAAGGAAGAGCTGGGAGGATAACACTCAGTGATATGGACGGCCTAGAACTCTAACAAAACCTGAGATAAGGCAGAAAGATGAGAAAAGATGGACGGGAACTGTTGCTGTGTTGTCCTTTGAGGGTGCCCCCACGGTCGTCAGACTACGGGACAGATAGATAGATAGATAGAATCTCTCTATGTATCTCCCTCTCCTCCATCTCCTTTCGTATTTTAATCCTTCTCGTAACTGCTCAGAGGTTACGAAAAAGTAATGCCATTTACATAAAAATCGCCAAAAATATCGACATGCAAACTATATATGACACAGTAAATTCCAGAGGTTTCAAATCAAACTGCTCTGACGATACCTTCTCGCTATCCTGAAGCGACCATGGAATCAATAGAAAGTATGGCGCCCCTAATGAACCGCTAGTTTCTTTTCTACAGCAGATGATAATGGACAATCATACTGATGGACAATCATGCTGATGGACAATCATGCTGATGGACAATCAATGGACAATCATGCTGATGGACAATCATGCTGATGGACAATCAATAAGAGTGTACTCATGAGGAAATGATGGGAAGCTGGACATGGTCCGATGGAAGCTGTGGATTTTCTCGGCTGTAGGTGTTGACTAGCTTTGACTTACTCGACTTATGCCTCTGGATTCCCTGGGGAACAAGGGGCCGCAACAACCCCCACCCCTCCAACAAACTCGGCTCTGGGAGATCCTCTTCAGCTGGGCCCATGTCACTCCGGCTGCCTGCCTTCGTCTCTGCGTCCACGCTTCTACGCCTGGTCTGTTTTGGTCAGATTTTGGGATTGTTTACGTCGATTGACTAGCGCTGAGGGTCATTTCATTGATGAATCACAGTTTCTGGATGCTGAATAATTATATTCTCACGGTCTCCAGAGTGTGGGAGGGGAACGGGGAAGAGTAATCGGGGTGTCTGGTTGAGTTAGAGCGGGTAACTTCAAGCATTTAAAGCATAAAATTGAAGTAAAACGGTAGGAGCAGCATTTGTGATCTAGAGGGCTATGGTTTGAGCCCAAGTTAAGTTTGAGCCACGCCCCAGACACCCGTTCAAGGGGTCCCCCATATGGAGTTAACATCGGTTCCGACTCCCTTGAGGTCCTGTGTGTGAACGTACGCAGAACATCTTGCACACGCGTTAAAACCTGTTCCAGTTTATGAAAGAGTAGGTCATTGTGTACCACTTGCAGTGGGTTGCAAAACTTACAAAAATGCATACACACGGGGAATGGGTGTAAAAACACATAGGGTTTTTTTCCTTATTTCTGAAACAAAGGCAACAAAATAAAACAAATTATGGCCCCACTGTTTTGTTTTCTTGTCTGTGTGCTCTGTCTGGTACTTTGTCTGTTTTACATGGGTAGTTTTAAAGTTGTATTAACAAAAACTCCCAACCCACTCACCACACCAATTCTCCATACACGCACGCACACACACATAGCACGAGTATTAACATGAATGCACGCACGCACGCATGTCACACTTGTGTTGCATATCTTGATAAATAACTGGAAATGAAAACTTGATATTCACTTGGACTTTTTTCACACACACGCATACATTCTCTCCCCCCTCTCTCTCTCTCTCTCTCTCTCTCTTGCCTATCTCTCTCTCTCTCCTCCTCTCTTGAAACAAAACACACACAAATTTTAAAAAACTGCATACACACAGGGGACTGGATGATAAAGCACATGGCACATGAGTGTCTTATTCCATTTTCTTCGAAATAAAGACTAAATAAATAAAAATAACACGAAAAACACACCCACACACACACACACACACACAACACACACACACACGCACGAACCGAACACCACACACACACACGCACGAACCGCACACACACACACACACCTCACACACACACAACACACACACACACACACACGCACGAAAACTCTCGCAAGCACACACACACACCGCACGGCGCGCGCGCGGCGCGCAGCACGAACGCACCACACCATCACCAACAACAACAACAACTTTGCCTCAAATCAAAGGACGGGATAGCCTGTTGGTTAGAGGGATGTAGTGTTGATCTGCAGACCCGCGGTTTGATTCTGTTTAAGAGAATTTTACCTCAGGAGTTAACTTGCTCAGTGCCGACTTCCACATTTCCAAAAGTCTTTCGGTATGAGTCTATAAACCGATTGGTCCCGTGTGCGAACGCGGCCAGAACAATCCTTCATACGTTAAAAAAAAAAAACCCGTTCCACTTTTCGGAAGAGTAGGCCATTGTGTTGGTGGGAACGGATGACAAAATTGACAAAACTGCATATACACGGGGACTGGATGAAAAAAGCGCATGAGTGCTTATTCAATTATCCTCGAAATAAAAGAATAAAAGAATCTGAGAATAACAGACTAAAAGCCAATCACTGTCTGAGATGACCCTGAAGTGACTTCATCCTGGCGCCACTGTCCTGAAATAACTGCAGATCAATGGACCACGTGCTCCTGCCAATGAGCCTCTCTCTCTCTCTGTCTCTCTGTCTGTCTCTCCCTGTCTGTCTCTCTGCCTGTCTGTCTCTGTCTGTCTGTCTGTCTGTCTCTCTGTGCCCTGCTGCAGACAATGAGAAACAATCAATGGGCCAAGTGCTGCTGATAATGCGATAGTGGCACCCAGCAGTAGATAGATAGATAAATGTATAGATAGATAGATAGATAAATGTATAGATATATAGATAGATGGATAGATAGATACATAGATAGATAGATAAATGTATAGATAGATTGTTAGATGGATAGATAGATAAATGTATACATAGATAGATATATAGATAGATAAATAGATATATATAGATAGGTAGATCAATAGAAAGGTAGGTAGGTAGGTACATAGGTAGGTAGGTAGGTAGGTGGATAGACAGGTAGACAGACGAACAGACTAACAGACAGACAGATAGATAGATAGATAGATAGACAGATATGTAGGTAGGTAGGTAGGTAGGTGGATAGACAGGTAGACAGACGGACAGACTAACAAACAGACAGACAGATAGATAGATAGATAGATAAATAGATAGATAGATAGATAGATAGATAGGTAGGTAGATAGGTAGGTAGGTAGGTAGGTAGGTAGGTGGATAGACAGGTAGACAGACAGACAGAGAGACTGATAGATAGATAGATAGATAGATAGATAGATAGATAGATAGATAGATAGATAGATAGATAGATAGATAGATAGATAGATAGATAGAGAAAGTGATGCAATCTTGCAAGATGAAAGCTTTCACAGCTGGAAGTATTGTCTGTGCTGCTATCAGGAAGGTGTTTTCACCTGAGTCACATCACATCCTTATGCTAAGTGTTTGTTTTTCTTTTCTTTTTTTGCTGTGGCTTTTACAGTTTCACTTAGCTCCCCCTCCTTTCTGTGTGTGTATGTATGTATGTATGTGTGTGTTTGTGTGTGTGTGTGTGTTTTTGTGCGCGCGCGCGTGTGTGTGTTTTGTGTGTGTGTGTGTTTATCTGTCTTTTTCTCTGTTTGTAAGTAGCTGATGTGCTGATAAATGCCTCTGTAATTCATCATTTTACTTCTTCTTTTTTTTTTTCGGGGTGGGGTGGGGTGGGGGTGGGGCTGATTGAGGAGATAATCCAGTGGTTAAAGTGATCTGTTGGTAATTTGACGGCCTGATTTCAAACCACCATTAAGGCGCATGTTCGAGGGTGTTGGGTTTTTAAAAAAAAATTCTGGAGCTTACATCACTGCCTACTCCACTCCCCCAAAAGTCCTCCGGATTAAACTGTAAGCATGGTTCCATGTACAAACGCACGCAGAATATCTTGTAAAGGTAAAGGTTTCCCACAACCTATAAGGTCGTAGGGAAGCGAGGCGTCAGAGACCTCATCTTCTCCAGGGGTCAGCATATTGAGGGTGGTGCCCATCTCCTCTCCCTCGCTGCTTTACCTCCCCTCACCCTAAAGAGGCAGGTACCCATTTACAGCTGGGTGAACTGAGGAACGGTACTGAAGCCAAGGCGCGCAAATGGTCACCCATCCACGTGGTAACCTTGCTCATGCTTTTACCACTAACTATCCCGTCCCCATAGATGTGTCATCTTATGCACACGTTGAAACCCGCTCGACATCTCGCAAAAACAAGCCATCGTGTGTCGGTCATATAGGATGACCAGATTGAAAAAAAATGCAAGGACAGTGGTGTTGCACTTAGACATCATCCCCAAAGTCAGAATGCAGTAACTTAATAGTGGACTTACACAAAATCTCACCATTAGCCCAAACGATTTTTAATGTGTTCCATTGTCTCACGGTGTTGCGTGTTTTATTTTGCTTTGTTTAGCTTCAAGTCTCTGACGTGTGCTGACCAGTGCGTGAAGTGTTACAACTTGTCCTAATCTTAACTGTTCTCGATAGATACGCTTTATTTGTCAGATCCATATTGCACGTAAAGTAAGGACCATTCTTTAAGTTTGCTTTGATAATATCTGATGTTGCTATGACGCATTTAGCCACAAAGCAGTCTACAATACATACCCATGACTGAGAAATGAAGATAATCTTCATGTAAAAATACCAACAATGATCATGCTTGCCAGTTGCCATGGCACATTGGTTAGCGCTTTGGGTTAGGGGCTGGGAGGTTATGGGTTTGAATCCCACACTCATGGGGATTTTCCTGACTCTGGTTGGTTCCTGCCCACAGGGAGTGTGCTACAGACTGATCTGGGAAGACAGAGACCCCACAGATGAGCTGTATCCACTTTATGCGGAATTGAGAGAATTGCTAAAAATGACCTGACCGGCACTAGAGGTATCTGAATTGCTCGGCCCGTTTGACGCCGGAATAAGAATATGATAGGAAGCATAGAATACAGCTCTGTCAAGTATCAAGTAGGCTTCCGTGGCAGTATCATTGCATCATCTTCCATCATTGTTGATCATCATACAGTGAAACAAGTATCACTGATTCAATTCAATCCAGAAAATTTATGTTTTTCACAGATAAAGAAACTCACGAGGGCTACAAGCCATACATAAAAACAGCAAAACAGGAAACCACACAGAAAAAATCACCACAACACAGTATTCAGATATCAACACGCACACATCACAAGATAAAATAAAAAAATCGACAGCCCCGTTGTTGTGGTCTTGTTGTAACCTCACTTTCGCTATCCACACACCCTGTTGTACCTGTGGTGAGTGTGTGTCCAAGCCTTCCTGGTTGCACGGTCACTGGAGGTCACTGGAGGTCATTGGCGGGATGTTGTGGTGGTCACTGCCCTGGCTGGGTGTCTCATTCAGTCTGGCTCCGTGACTAAGCTGTTGTTGTTGTTGTCAATATGGAGGTTTGTAGGTGGTGTCTAGGTATGCTAATCTACAGCATACACGGCTGAATACCATCGCAGTGACCCACAGCAGCGCAGAGCCCCTCTGGCCGGTGGCGCTGCGGCGGCCAGGTATTGATAAGCTTCTTGTGAACTGTGAAATTGGGATAAGACATAACGATGCTGGGTATGGCTGAGTGGGGGGGGGGGGGGATTGGGATGAATGGTGTGGGAACAGCAAGATAGAAACTTGGAAAATGATGAAGCAGCCCAACAAATGATAGTGATGGGGTTTTAGTTGGTTGTGCAGTGATACAGGGGATACACTGAAATCCTTTGAAAGAACATAGATAACCATAGATTAGTATTATGTGTGACCAAAGTAAATGACAAAGCTGTTCAAAGCTTTTAAGAAAAAGTTTGAGTCATTCGCCTTCTGATCTTCCATAAGTATGTGTAAACACATATGAACACATCGTGTGCATGAATATGTATTATTCCAAGTGTATGTAATGCAGCCCTAGTGCATTTGTTTCAAAAAATACCTTTTGCATTTAGTATCCCCCCTCCCTCTATTGTGAGATACCATGGAAACTTTCAATATAAACATTGTTTACACATCCTGACAATTATGTGCTAGAAATGTCCCACTTTCTATCATTGTCTTTCTTCTCCTTACCTTTAAATTGCTTCTCATGTTTTTCTGTGACTTTCCCTGTCAAATCGCCTGCATTCTGTTGAACACATTATACAAATATGTTTTTCCAGCGTAGTATATGACATTTTGCCTGCGTTGTTTCATTCTGGCAATCAAATAATGCAATTGTAAACACTAGGATGGGCAAGGAATATTCATTCTGCAGTGTAGTTAGCCCATATGGTATTTTTCTATGTATTCTTTCGTACATTGAAGTTTATATTATCCTTTTCTTTACGCTTCATTAACCTGTGGATACTAGATTAATCAGAATGACTGGTGTGCCTTAAGCATGGCATGGTTCTACTGGCTTCAGGAAATACAAGAAGTCAGGGACTTTGTCCATTCTTTTGTTCCAGTCTGGCAATGTTAGGTATTTAAGGGTGTTGATTTTGAACTTGTGGTGAATGTTATTGGAATTGTAACATCCATGTACGGTAACAGCCCTGGTATGGCCTTCCTGGTCAGTCAGGCAATACAGAAAACTCCTCATGAATGATATGAATAAAAAAGGCTTTCTCTCCTCTTGTCCATCTATTGATTTGTTGTGTGTATGTGCATCCAGCTCTCTCTCTCTCTCTCTCTCTCTCTCTCTCTCTCTCTCTCTCTTTCAGGAAGGCTTCCATTGATAAAAACACAACAAAAACTGTCATCTTTATATCTGCCAAAGACGCCAGTCAATGGCTCCAATAAATGCTCCTCTCACTACTAAATATCATGGGATGTTTTAAATCCCCCCCCCCTTTCCGTCAGGTGACCTTTGTGTGACCTGCTTCTGGCCCACATTCCCGAAATAGCTCTCAAATCAATGTCTTGGAATGACGGCTGTCTCTCTTGCCTTGTGGAAACAAGAATGCTGGGGCGGGTGTGATGATGAGATATGGCGCAGGGTAGGAGATCAGCCTTTGAAGTTATGCAGATTGCCAGCTTGAAGTAAGGCTCAGGGTTGAGAGCTGCTTGATTGGGTTTCAGCTTTGGAGTGTAGTATGTATTATGTCTTCGTCTTTTCTGTGGCATGTAGGGGATTAAAAAAATCTTTTTTCTGTATTTTCTTCTTCTTGGTTTTGTGTATGCTCATTACTAGATGCTTTAGACAGGCAAATGTTTGTAATACAACAAAATGTTACCAGTGCAGAGGGGGGAGGGATGTGTGTTTCAATGCCCCAGAAAAGATAAGTAATGACTTCGTCATTGTGGAGTGATAGAGGACATAAGTAAGGGATGTTGTATATTGCTGAAAATCATGTAATACACTCTCACCGTCCATATTTGGACCTAGAATCAGCTCCTTTCTTT
>CM054155.1:13150524-13170524 GCA_028751875.1 Rapana venosa
TATACATTCATGGATAGATACATATACAGACAAACAGACAGGCAGGCAGACAGACAGGCAGACAGACAGACACGACAGTTGGGTGGACAGACAAACAAACAAACCTACAGACAAACACGGTAGGTAGGTGGATAGACAGACAGACAGGCAGACAGATAGACGGACAGATAGTCACGACATTTGGGTGGACAGACAGACAGACAGACAGACAGACAGACTTGCCAAGTTTAGATGAACTGTGCTGCAACACCTGGTGTTATTTCCAGTCGTCTGCTGTGTGAGGAGAGAGATACACGGGCAGGACAAACAGGACAGGGGGGAGATTTGGGTTGGGTTTTTTTTTTTTTTTTGGGGGGGGACAAAAAAAAGAATAGTATTGCAGCCATGACAGTTTTACACATACACAAACGTGCTCATACACACATACAAACACAGAAACGGACACACACACACATGCATAATACATACATACACAGGCTTGCACGCATGCACACACGCACGCATGCACGAGAGCGCGCGCACGCAAACGCACGCGCGCACACACAAACGCACGCACGCACGCACACACACAAACACACACACACACATATATATATATTATATATATATATATACATATATATATATATATATATATATATATATATATATATATATATATATATATATACACTCACGTACATACACATAAACACACACACACGCACGTACGCGCGCGCGCGCGCACGCACGCAGGCACACACACACGGACACACACACACACACTCTGAGTCATTCTGTTTCTTTTGTTTTGTTTTCCTTTTTAGTATTTGTTTTTATGATATGAACATGAAAGAATACATGATTATGTAATTGATATAATTTTGTTTGATTAACATTTTGTGATTTTTACAAAGTCTTTTATTTTTTAAAAATCTAAATGTGTGCACGCACACACGCGCGCGCATGTGCGTGCGTGCGCGCGCGTGCGTGCGTGCGCGCGCGCGCGTGCGTGTGTGTGAGTTTCGCAGTCCATTGCGTGTTTGTTATTTTTGGTCTTATTGGTTCATTTTATTGTTAATAATGCTGCAGCTAAATATTATTGATGAAGTAAGCTTTGTTCCTAGGTAGCTGGCTTGATGAAGAAAAAGCAAATTCATGCTTATTTAATGTACCATCTGAAAATAAAAATTCACTTTGACTTTGACTTCACACACACACACACACCTCTTTATGTTTACAACTTACATAAACAAAAATCTGTAAACAAAATAATACAATTATATTGAAAAAGGCCAATAAGCGGAGAGGGGGGGGGGGCGCATAGCACAGGTGTAAAAGGATGTTCTGGTCCGTTTTTGTGACAAAGATATCAACACTTATATACTGCAGCTGTGGAAAATATCGAATGACACGAAACATAGTGTTGTTCTGCCACTTGACCAAATCAGGATTAAGGATACAGATTCCCCCACTAATTAAGTTAAAGATAAGCTTTGGTTGACAAAGTTGGAGACAGACAATTAAAGCGGGATGACAGGAAAGCCTAGTGGTTAGAACATTGCGCTCGCAATCTGACGACCAGGATTCGAATACGGTTCAAGGGGATATTTTCCCCCTGGAGTTAACATCAGTGCTGACTTCACTCTCCCAAAAAGTCCTTAGTGTGAGACTGTAAACTGATGTCCCGTGTGCGAACACACGCAGAACATCTTGCGCACACGCTTTTCGAAAGAGTAGGCCATTGTTTGCCGGTGGAAACAGATGGAAAAAAAATTGCAAAACCACATACACACGGGGACTAGATGTAAAAAACACATGAGTGTTTATTACATTATCCTTGATATAAAAGAATAAATAAATGAATAGTTACATAAATAAATGTTTATCAAGTCAAAGAATAAAGAGGGATTTTCTCCAACATAAATTGCTTTCAGACAAGAACAAACTCAAAACGACTGTTGCATAGATCACAATAACTTGATAATGTAAATATTATGAATGCCGTCATCTTACTACCAACACTAAAATATGCAATGTGATATCTCAAAAATAAGAACACACCAGTCGGAATGGTAAGGTAAAAAAGGTTAAGGTGTCCCACAACCTATGTGGTCGTAGGGCAGTGAGGCGTCAGAGACCTCAGCTTCTCCATGGGCCGGCATATTGAGGGCGGCGCCCATCTTTTCTCTGTCTCTCTCTCTCACACACACACAC
Organism: Rapana venosa; assembly: GCA_028751875.1. NCBI lineage: Eukaryota > Metazoa > Mollusca > Gastropoda > Neogastropoda > Muricidae > Rapana > Rapana venosa. The sequence goes on from CM054155.1 coordinate 13,152,721, forward strand.
ACACACTCTCTCTCTCTCTCTCTCTCTCTCTCTCTCTCTCTCTCTCTCTCTCTCTCTCTCTCTCTCTCTCTCTCTCTCTCGCTGCTATACCTTTCCTGACCCTAAAGAGGCAGGTACCTATTTACAGCTGGGTGAACTGGGGGACTTTACTGAAGCCAAGGCGCGCAAACGGTCACCCATCCAAGTGGTAACCACGCTCGATGCTGCTTAACCTTAGCTGAGGGAAAGCGAGTGCTCTGACCACTGAGCTATCCCGCCGGAATGGATGTTGCATTCAATGAAATATCAAAGCATATGCTAGAAAAAAAAAGCTTTTGCGTTGTATGAATTATTTCAGAAATGCAGGGCTGAGGGCAAGCTCCCTATAATCTGGAAACAGTTATTGTGTCAATACCAAAACATGGAAAACCCACAGAAGGCATCAACAGATTTAGACCCAATGCTTCGGCTTCACATACCAAAAATCTTGTAGAAATACACAGTTCACTTACGATCTGTTTATGTACTTTATTCTTTTATTTGGAGGATAATGAAATAAACACCCATTTCCATTTTGTATATCCAGCCTCTTGTGTTTACGGTTTTCTTAATTTTGTCATCCGTTCCCACAGGCACACAATGACCTTCTCTTCCGAAAAACGGGAACATATTTTAATGTCTTAGCAAGATGTCTATTTTAGATAAACGGTTTATTATTGCGATGAAAGTACACCAATACCAGTAAATCAGGCAAGTTTTCGAAAAAGATAGATCTGTTGTTGATCATCTGGTTAAGCTGACAACGCACATCAAACATCAGTTTGCGCGCAGAAAGAATATTCCTACGACTTTCTATACACCTACAGCTTACGATCAAGTCTGGCATGTTAGATTGCTATATAAACGTTAACATCTATTGGCGTGTCTGGTCCATTTACTCCTACATTCAAAATTGCCTGTATCCGGGATAAAAGCATTCAAGTAAAAACCGGAAGTACTTGTTCTTCGTCGTCGAACACTCAGACATCATCTCCTGCTGTCTGCCATATGTGAAAAAATGCGTTGCGCTGTCGTATTAAGCACCGACAAACTCAAGCCCAGAGATTCCCACTTCAGCGTGGAGGAAAAGTGTTATCTTTTAAGTCTTCCTGGGAAAAGGGCAGGACAATGGACTAAGAATGCAGACAATAGACAACAAGGAGGTGACAGGAAGAAAAGGAGCCAGGCAGAAACAGAGAGAGGGATGGAAGAGATGGAATTCCTAGCGCAGAATTTCGAGAAGGTTGGAGAAGGGGTAGATGCTAGTTTTTTTGTTTTTGTTTGTTTGTTTTGATGTCGCGTTTGAGAGGAATCTACCGCTAATTTAAATATGGATATATTCCAATTAGCAGTCGATTTCAATATATATATATATATATATATATATATATATATATATATATATATATATATATATATATATATATATATATACTACTGACTTTTTGGACTCTGATTGGATCATTCTAGACCATAGACAGACAAACAAACAGGCAGAGAGAGATAGCAAACAACAGAAAAAGAGAGACAGATAAAATTATAGCTGAACTGAAACAATTAGCTATAAAGACAAGAAAGAAAGACATGGGCAGAAAGACAAAACAGAACAGACAGTAACGGGGGCTGTGGAGAGAGAGAAAGAAAGAAAGAAAGAAAGAGAGAGAGAGAGAGAGAGAGAGAGAGAGAGAGAGAGAGAGAGAGAGAGAGAGAGAGAGAGAGAGAGAGAGAGAGAGAGAGAGAGAATGAATGAATGAACGAATTTTATTTGACAAAAGCTACAAGCCCATCAGTCAAAGGGGGTAATTGTAAATAACATATTAACATAGGAATGAATATGAAAAGGACATGAGTAATAACCCAAAGTCCAGATAAATGCCAACCAATATTTTCAGTTATTACGTATAGGTTCCGTTTCATTCATAGTCTGATTACGTTTATCTAGAGCCTGCGTTATATATATTGCTAAAGATTTAAGCTCGGACATATTATTTGAAGATAACACCTTTTGGACCTGTTGGTTGGGTTTGTCAAAAAAGCAATTTTTTGGCGAATTTCATGATAAGTTCTACAAGCAAACAAAAAAGAAATTCGTCTTCTTCTTCTTCTCCACATGCTGGACAAGAGTTGTCTGTCTCTGCTGTAATATACCATTGTTTGCAGTTCAAAAGACCACACAATCTTAGCCTAAATTTTAGTAAATTACTTCGAAGCCTTTTATTAGTTAACGATATCAGATAATGTTCTGGACCAAACGCATCTTTAAAGGAGCTATACCAAGTGTATTTTTCACTAGACATTAACTGTTCGTGCCAGTTTTGATGAAAATATGAAATAAGTCTATCTTTCAATTCTCTAACAATCTGTTCTTCATAACCCACCCCCTGGCATAGCCAAACAATACCAAATCCATTTATTGTCAAAAGATCTTTTACTTTAGTCGCCCAGTTTACTTTACCATTATTATGTTGTATAAGCAGCATCTCGTATGCTTGTCTGTTTATTCTTGACATAGGAAGCCTGATAAGTTTAATCCAGTATTTAATGCATTTAGTTATGGTTCTTATATACAAGGGGTATCTACCAGTTTCTCCGTACATAAGTTTATTTGATGCATGTAATGGAACACATAAGAATTTTTTCATGGCAAAGGTGTGTACTTTTTCAATTTGTGTGGTATCTACTAGACCCCATACTTCTGCTGCATACGTCAGGGCAGGTTCTATTTGTGTGACAAACAGTTTCCAAAATAATGTACTATCAGCAGAAGCTAATCTTCTCATTGATTTGATAATTTGCATAACTCCATTTTTTAGCTTTTTGACACATCATATCAAACATATGGCTATTACACAACTTTGTTGAAAATGTTACCCCAAGGTACTTATAGTTATTTGTTACTTTAAGTTTTTGGTCCCCATAAGTCCATTTTTCTCTCATTCCCAAGTGGCCTCCCATCCTAAATACCAGCCGCAGCAGCAGCATTGGCAGCAACAGCAGCAGCAGCAACAACAGCAGAATTAACAACAGCAGCAGCAACAGCAGCAGCAGCAACAACAGCAGCATTAACAACAGCAGCAGCAACAGCAGCAGAGGCAGCAGCAGCAACAATAGCAATATCAGCAGCAACAGCAACAATAGCAGTGAGAGAGAGAGAGAGAGAGAGAGAGAGAGAGAGAGAGAGAGAGAGAGAGAGAGAAAGAGGGAGAGAGACAGACAGACACACGGACACACAGACACACAGACAGACAAGCGGACACACAGACACACATTTAGACACAGAAAGAAGTAGGCATACAGAAACAAAGACAGGGACAGACAAATAGACAGACAATCAGGTAACTATACAAACAAAGACATTATTCACATTCAAGCCATGATGACAATGTAACAGCTGTGTCTGCTGCTAATGCTTTTGTTGCTGCTGCTGCTGATACTGCTATTGCTGCTGCTGCCTCTGCTGCTGTTGCTGCTGCTGTTGTTAATGTTGCTGTTGTTGCTGCTGCTGCTGTTACTGCCAATGCTGCTGCTGCGGCTGATCATTTCATACAGGTACTTCTCAGTGCACTGAACACAATGTGTCGTGTCAGCCCAACACATTTGGTGTTATATCAGCTATTGTATTCATTACTTGATAACACCTTCAGACTTGGTCTTCTTTCTTCCTTGAAACGATTCTCACTAAGGCTGTAACGAACGTGAGGGAAGTATTGTCAAGTCAAGTAAAAGGAAAAAAAACCTTAAATTATCCCACGTAAAGCAGCTACAGTCTGACAGTACAGTTTTTGACAAATGCAATAGTGTAGGTTAGCCTACACAGTTGAAAGTGAGAGAGAGAACCCCCCTCCCCCCCCCACACACACACACACCCCGCGCGCGCGCGTGTGTGTGTGTATGTATGTGTGTGTGTGTGTGTGTATGTTTGGTGTTAGGTGTTTTACTGTCAAGGTGGTATCAATATCGTTGAATGTATTAAGTTTTCTCTGTGTGCGTGTGTGTGTGTGTGTGTGTGTGTGTATGCTGTGTGTTCTCTGTGTGCTCTGTGTGTGTGTGTTGTGTGTAGGGTGTGTGTGTTGTGTGTCTTTTGTGTGTGGTGGGGTGGGGGAGGAGGAAAGGACAGGACGGTTGAAGAGAGAGAGAGAGAGAGAGAGAGAGAGAGAGAGAGAGAGAGAGAGAGAGAGAGAGAGAGAGAGAGAGAGAGAGAGAGAGAGAAAGTGTGCGTCTGTGTGTGTGTCTTTGTGTGTGTAAATGTGTGTCTGTATGTGTGCTATGCTATTTTATTCATCCAGGTGATTCGAATGTTCATTTATTCCAAGGTGATGAAGAGATTACATATTCACACTGCAAACGTAAAGACAAAAGTGTAAATGTATGGGAGGGATGAAGTATAAAAAATGATATGGACGCTGTTATATCCAAAACATTAACATTTTATCGTGACATTCCTACCCTTCATTGACAGATGGTCCCCATTGTTGATAGGGAAACATGAAACTGGAAATGATATAGTGCGCGCGGGCCCGCGCGTGTGTGTGTGTTTTTGTGTGTGCGTGTGTATTTTTTAAATCTATGTGCGTGTGTATATGTATGTATGTATGTATGTATGTATGTATGTATGTGTGTGTGTGTGTGTGTCTGTGTGTGTGTGTGGCAAAGTCAAAGTCAAACTTTTATTTTCAGATGGTACATTGAATAAGCAAAGCATTTGCTTTTTTTCATCAAGCCATCTATCTAAAGAAAAAAAAGAGATAAAAAAGATCATATATATGCAGACATAGAAATAAAATAAACTTAATCAATGATAAACCATTCAAATCAAACAAGAAAAGACAATAACATATGCATACATGGAGTTAAAAACAAAACAAAAAACCCTGAACAATATTAAACCGTTCAATTCAAATAATTCAAAAATCTTGAAAATATATCCATCATAATACAAACAAACAAACAACAAAGAAAAACTAAACCAAAACAAACAAAGAAGACAAAACAAAATGTGTGTGTGTGTATGTGTGAGTGTGTGTGCGCGCGCGCGCGAATGCGTGAATGCATGCTTGAGTTCGTGTGTATATGTGTCGGTGTGCATGTGGGTGTGGGTGTATGCGTGCGTGGTGCGTGCATGCGTGCTTGTGTGTGTATGTGTGTGAGTCTGTCTGTGTTTGGTAGTGTGTGCCTACAGGTTGAGGGTGGCATGCAGCCTTCGAATACCTGTGCACTGTACACTGGGGTGAGCACAACATGCTTGTGGATGATATGGAAGCTATGGGCAATACACTTGTCTCTCCACTTTCTTCTTCTTGTCCTTCTTGTTCTTCTTGTTCTTGTTCTTCTCCTTCGTTATTCTTTGCCATCGCAATTCGTCTTCTTCGCAATTCTTCTTAGCAATTCTTCTTCTTCTTCTTCTTCTTCTTCTTGACAATTATTCTTCTTCTTTCTTCTTGTTCTTGTTCTTGTTCTTCGCAGTTCTTCTTCTTCTTCGCAATTCTTCTTCTCCTCCTTCTTCTTCTTCTTCTCCTCCACCTTCTTCTTTCTTTTTATTTTCTTCTTCGCAATTCTTCTTCTTTTTAATTATTCTTCTTTGCAATCTTCTTCTTTGCAATTCTACTTCTTCACAATTCTTCGTCTTCGCATTTCTTCTTCTTTGCAATTCTTCTTCTTCGCAATTCTTCTTCTTCTTCGAACGCTCACACAGCAACTATTGCTGTCTGTTACACGATCTAAAACACATCACGATGCCGTTAAGCGCCTGACAAGTCAAGCCCAGCGCGTTCGGTTTCGGCATAAGAGAGAATTATTATCTTATATCTTTTTTTTTTCTTTTTTTTGGGGGGGGAGGCAGGAGAATGGATCAAGAAGACAGAAAATAAACATGAAGGGGAGGTGACAAGAAGAAAAGGAACAAGGCGGAAACAAAGAGAGGGGGTAGGCAAGAAGGAATTCCTGGCCCCGAATTTCCAGAAGGTGGGGATGCTATTTATACTGAGAGCCACCCCCCCCCCCCCCAACACACACACACCCTTCCCGGAGCATCCCTACGGAGAAAATACAAAAAATGTGAAGTGTAGGCAATAATATATTTTTTTCTACTGTGTAACACTACCTTATACAAGGACATTGACAGATGTGCATGTAATGAAAGAACAATGAAACATGACACACCTACACCGTAATAAAAAAGAAAGGGTAATGCCCTACGTAGTTTATTAGGGGGGCGAACAATTCATTAATCTTCAAAAAGACAACAACAACAAAACACAATCCAAAAAACCCCAACTCTGTAGCTCTGTGATCCTGCAGTAGCCGCTTGTCTAGAAAATGGGATTTTTTGTTTGTCTTTTGTTTGTAGGAGGCACCGTGGTCGAGTGGTTTAGGCGGTCAACTCGTGATCCAGAAGTCGCGGGTTCGATCCCCGCTCGGCTCGGTGTTGTGCCCTTGGGAAAGACACTTTACTCCTATTTTCCTCACTCCACCCAGGTGTACAAGTGGGTACCAGCTCTGCTGGGGAAGTATCTGGCGACAGACTAGCGTCCTGTCACAGGGGTGGTGAAAAACCATCAGTTCGCTTAACGCTACAGAAACCGGGATAAGCTCCGGCTCTATGGGCCTTCTGGCTCGAAAGAACATACTACTTTTGTTTTGTGGTGTTTGTTTGAGGGTGCTTTCGGGGGGCGGGGGGAGGAGTGTGTGAATCCTGCTAAATGCAAAAGGTTGTTTTTTGCTACCTGCACTGGACAGTGAGCGGTGCCGTGCAGGTTTCTCTGGTTTTTATGAGATGGTTTATCAAAGTTGTTGCTGTTGTTGCGTATGTGTGTGTGCATGTGTGTGTGTGTGTGTGTGTGTGTGTGTGTGTGTGTGTGTGTGTGTGTGTGTGCGTATGTGTGTGTGTGTGTGTGTGTGTGTGTGTGTCTGTCTGTGTGTGTGTGCGTCTCTCTCTCTCTCTCTCTCTCTCTCTCTCTCTCATCCTCTTCTCTCTCTCTCTCTCTCTCTCTCTCTCTCTCAAAGTGAAGACGCATATTCTAGCACGTGGCGCGCAGGCATAACGTATATCATAATAATAATAATAATAATAATAATAATAATAATATAATAATAATAATAATAATAATAATAATAACGATAATAATAATAATAATAATGATGATGATGATAATAATAATGATAATAATAATAATAATAATAATATTAATATTTTAATAATAATAATAATAATATAATAATATAATAATAATAATTTAAAAATAATAATAATTAATATTAATAATAATAATAATAATAATAATAATAATAATAAATGGAATTTATATAGCGCTGTATCTTGCACAGACAAATCAAGTGCTTGCACTCAACTCATTCTTACACAGTCATGCAACCAATAGCAAGTAATAGTTCAAAACAAGTCCAAATGTGTGTCTGTGTCTGTGTAATTGTGCGTGTGTGCACGTGCGTGCGTGCGTGCGTGTGTGCGTACGTTGTGTGTGTGTGTGTGTGTGTGTAGAGGCGAGATGGAATAACCGTATTCCAAACAAAAAGAGTTAATATCTTCGTGTGTGTGGGGTGGTGGGGGGGGGGGGGGGGGCTCAGTCTGGTGTGGTGTGAAGGACACTTTGATAGCAATGCTAAACAGTTTTTTTCATCGATCCTTGGTTTCTGTCTCTTCTTTTTTGTTATTATACACAATTCAGATGAAGATCTTGCCTATTCCCCTTTCCGTATACAGAAGCTGTATTTTTCTGCCTTTATTTTTTCTACGCGTAGGGCCTATAGCAATTCTTTCTCTTGCCGAAGTCCGATGCTCTAGGCCTGACTTGTCAGGCGCTTAACGGCAGCGTAATGCATTTTTGCTCATTGGACAGATTACAATAGTTGCTGTCTGAGCGTTCGAAGAAGAAGAACTGCGAAGAAGAAGAAGAATTGCGAAGAAGAATTGCAAAGAAGAATTGCGAAGAAGAAGAATTGCGAAGAAGAAGAAGAAGAAGAAGAATTGCGAAGAAGAAGAAGAAGAAGAAGAAGAAGAAGAAGAAGAAGAAGAAGAAGAAGAAGAAGAAGAAGAAGAAGAAGAAGAAGAAGAAGAAGAATTGCGAAGAAGAAGAAGAAGAAGAAGAAGAATTGCGAAGAATTGCGAAGAAAAGAAGAAGAAGAAGAAGAAGAAGAAGAAGAAGAAGAAGAAGAAGAAGAAGAAGAAAGAAGAAGAAGAAGAAGAAGAAGAAGAAGAAGAAGAAGAAGAAGAAGAAGAAGAAGAAGAAGTAGTAGAAGAAGAAGAAGAAGAAGAAGAAGAAGAAGAAGAAGAAGAAGAAGAAGAAGAAGAAGAAGAAGAAGAACTGCGAAGAAGAAGAAGAATTGCGAAGAAGAAGAAGAATTGCGAAGAAGAAGAAGAATTGCGAAGAAGAAGAAGAAGAAGAAGAATTGCGAAGAAGAAGAAGAAGAAGAAGAAGAAGAAGAAGAAGAAGAAGAAGAAGAAGAAGAAGAAGAAGAAGAAGAAGAAGAAGAAGAAGAAGAAGAAGAAGAAGAAGAAGAAGAAGAAAAAGGAGAAGGAGAAGAAGAAGAAGAAGAAGAAGAACAACAACAACAACAACAAGAATTGCGAAGAAGAAGAAGAAGAATGAGAGGAGGAGGAGGAGGAGGAGGAGGAGGAGGAGGAGGAGGAGGAGGAGGAGGAAGAAGAAGAAAAGAAGGAGGAGGAGGAGGAGAAGAAGACACATTGCCGGTACAGCTTTTCTCAATGATTACAAATTGGACAGTTAGCACGCAAGAAAAAGATGAAAAAGAAGAATTGATTGTAGACCAATCATTATTTCAAACCATCATCATCATCATCATCATCATCTTTGTCGTCGTCATCACCATCATCATCATCATATAATTATCATTCTCATCACCATCATCATCATCACCACCACCACCAACAACATCATTATCATCATCTTCATCATCATCACAACCACCATCACCACCATCATCATCATCATCGTTGTCGTCGTCGTCATCACCATCATCATCACCATCCTCATCCTCATCCTCATCATCCTCATCATGACTATCATCACCGCCATCATTATCAAATAGCACAAACACAGCGCAACACAGAACACTGCAACACAAACATATACTTTTATACATAAATAGACTAATATCAACTGAAGTTTTTTTTAAAAGAAAATGCCCCCCCCCCCAAAAAAAAAACCAAAAAAAAAAAACCAACAGATTTCTAATTAGACCGTAACAAGGTACATGTATAACTACTATGCTTTTCGTTATCACTCTATACTCGGAAGGTAATAATTATTGTCATGCAGATGAGAGGAGGATGGAAAGTAGGCACAGGTGGAAGAGAGTAACATGACACGGGCTTGGTGAACAGCTGAAGGACAAAGATGTAATATATTGGTGTGTAACACTATACCCATTGTCATCCACGTGGATTAAGCAGATTGAGAGAGATAGAGAGAGAGAGAGAGAGAGAGAGAGAAGAGAGAGAGAGAGAGAGAGAGAGAGAGAGAGAGAGAGAGAGAGACTGAGAGAGAGAGAGACAGAGAGAGAGACTGAGAGAGAGAGACTGAGAGAGAGAGAGATTTTTATTTTCAAGGGTTACATGATATACGCATTTAAATACTGTTATGCCTAGGCTGTAGGCTTAATAGGAATTACAATGATGAAATTGTAGGTGCTACAAATAAAAGTCTACATACATATGGCATGAAAGAGATAGATAGACAGACAGATAGATAGGTAGATAGATAGAGAGATAGAGAGAGAGTGTGTATGTGTGTATGTGTGTGTGTGTGGCACCAGCCTGAATGGTTGAAGGTTGTTTGAATCAATACGTGCAACAGATGGGGACCAGGAATCTATGGTTTGTTTTTGGCCACCCAAATTAAAGGCAGAAGTAAACAAACAACAAAAACAAACAAACAAACAAACAAACAAACAAGCAGACAAAAACACACAAGGGCAAAATGTACATCAAGTCAGCTGCTATTAAATGAAAACGACTGGTATGTTAGACCAAATGAAAGCGAACGAAATCGTATAATTCAGCAACACAGTTGACAATACTGTCCTGCATGCTATGCATGTACATGTGGTGACAAGGGTGCACAACGTTAGACCATTGGAATTTACAGAGACTAAGAGTAATTTTCCAGGTTATTCTCTTTTGTGTTTTTTCCCGCCAAACATGAGCCATATTGGCAACTACAGTTTTTGGTCTATTATTGGAGAATATATATATATAGTATATGCAGTTTTCGAAGCTCTGTCAACTTTTTCATGAAAATATATGTTGCAATGAGATGGTACCCAACAAAAAGTGACATTTGTACCTCTTAAAACTAGAAAATGTATAAGATGATTTATTGTTTTTATAATATATATATATATATATATATATATATATTATATATATATATATATATATATATATATATATATATATATATATATATATATATATATATATATATATATATATATATATATGTTGTTTTTTTATAACGGCTGAGTTTTCTTTTTGGTTAGCTGCACCTTTTGCATACTCATTGATGCGTGTAGGTTTATCAATATAGGCGATAAATTATAGCTGCTATAATTATGTCTGGCCCTAACAGTAACACATTTTTTATATAGTTACGAAGACATTAACAGCAAAAGCCACCGTATCAACAATAACAAAACATGAACAGCATCAACATCATCAACAATAGCAATACAATGCAGACCAAGCTAGCAGGATCATAATCATGTCAGAGGAACTGTTTCTGGAAATTCAAACATACAAACTGAGTGGGGGGGGGGGGAGACAAACAAACAGCAAGCACAAACACTAAAGAAGCAAAAATAACTTTCTACAGAAAGGATCAGCCATGACATGGTCAAAGTAAACGAGTGTGTACCCCTTTCAAGTCAGTGTAACTTCACGGACTTTATTAAGTTTTTATGCTTGTGCTACTAGATGCAGACTGGGCTTTTTGTTACCAGTATACACTCACTTTTGTATAACCATAATAGATTTGTCTAGGTAAGACTGGACTATAAACACGGCGTAATTCTCTTTTTTTCTATTTCGTTATTATTTTTCAGTGTGCGGGTTTTTTTGTTTTCTTGTTTGATTTGTACTTTTAGTTTTACTCTTTTCGCACAAACATGTCCTATCGAAAATGATTTGCCATGCAATGGCTTATACGAGCATTCACGATAGGGATTGAGAGATTCCAAATTGTTATGCATCAAGGATGCTATTATTTTATTTATTAATTTATTCTGTTATATCAAGGATAATGGAATAAGCACTCACGTGTTTTTATCCAGTCCCCGTGTGTATACAGTTTTGTCAATTTTGTTATCCGCACCCACCGGCCTACTCTTCCGAAAAGCAGAACGGTTTGTAACGTGTGCGCAAGATGTTGTGCGTGTGTTCGCACACGGGACGTCGGTTCATAGTCTCATCCAAAGGACTTTTGGGGAGAGTGGAGTTGGCACTTCAGAGGAAAAATCCTCTTGAACGAGATTCAAATCTCGGTCAGCAGATCACGAATACATCACTCTAACCACCAGCCTATCCCGTTCCCCCATTATGACGTTGTGAGGAGCCACAATTTTGTCCTATTTCTGTTCAAAAAGCAGCCAATCAGAACAGGTTTCTTCTATACTTAGTGTTTTGGTTGGGTTGGCTTGTGCTAAAAGGGCCACTGCATCGTTTTAACAAAATTATCATTATTTTCTATGCATCTCCAAAAACTAACATAATTATCAGAAGGACAGAGACTACAGTTTGACATCAAATGGCCCTGAATTAACAGCCTAGGTTTCTTTTGTTTAAAAGTTTCAGCATTAATGTGTAAGATTTAGAAAAAAAAGTGTTTGTTTGTTATTATAACTAATGCTACCAAATGAGTAGTACATGATGAAGACCAGGGGAACAACCGATAGGACTGAATGAGTTTCTAGAAAACAGTTTTTTCTCAATTTTTCCCTGAACAAAGTTGTTTTGCTTTTGCTGCCTCATCTTCTAATGGGCCACCGAACCAGACACTATTTTCTGTTATTGCACGATGGTCACTGATGATGAGGATCATGTAACAGTGCCGATATGGAAGAGCATCTGCTCTGATATTACATGACAGGGCTGTGCTCTACGCTTTCCATCATGATATATCCCCGCGTCAACCTGGCCCGAGAAATGCAGTGTTGGTCAGGTAATTTGAACAAAATTCTCAAAATTGCATCCATGAAGTGGATGAAGTTCGACAGAGTGGCCCAGTCTTCCCTATGAGCCCTCTAGCAGACTCACCCTGGGTTGGAGCCGGTTGCAATCTGAAAAGACCCCTATGACTTATGGAATTCAAACCCGCGACCTTCCAGTCCGTGACTTAAGGTGCTAACCACTGCGCCAAGGCGGATGGTCCGGGTAAAGTTCTGTTGATATCATGGTTTCTCCTGTCCTTAGAAAAGCGCATGAAGGCGTATTCCTTCATCCTCGATATTAAAGAGTAAAATAGATAAATACATAAATAAAATAATAAATGTATATATTACAGAGAAAGCCTGTTTATGGTCTCGGCAAAAATGAATGGCTGTGAAAGAGATGTAAACTAATATATTGGGCTAGCTACATTTTCAGGTTCTTTGTCACATTTTGTCCTGTATTTTTATGCACTGTCTTGTCTTAGGGGTGAAAGGAGTGAATGGTTAGAACATCACATGATTGTGAAGGCACTGGTTCATGTCGTCTAGAGGTGTCGGTCTCTCTCAGACATTTTCCCAGGAATTCACTTTGGTTCCATGTCATGCCCCTCAGAAATCTTTTGGGATAGGCTATAAACTGAGTCCCAGTGTGTGAGTATAGTCATATTTGCTTATTCAAATAAATATAATGATTTTCACACTAAGTAAAACACAATTATCTTTTGAAGATAAGACAAGATTTAGCCGTTGTTATCGATCATTGAATATATTCCGAAATAAAAAGAGAAAAAGAAGAAGAATGAAAACAACACAAATTGCAAAAAAATAAACGTTCCGAGAAACAGCAATAAGAACCGTATCTTCATTAAAGATGAAAGTGACTTGTGTACACAGTTTATCATTTACGATTTTTTGGTTGTTGTCTGTTCTCTAGTTTATATCAACCCGATAGTTTTAAAACTAAACCGGTGTGTTTGTTTGGTTGTTTGTTTGTATGATGGTTTGTTTATTTGTTTGTTTGTTGAATTTATACCCCGTGTTTGGTTCTTATCATATGTTCATATTAAACAATATACGCGCCCCCTTCTTGTATTGGGTGTCGAATTACTCTTAAATGTTATCACTATCTGATTTGTGCATACATCGCATTTATAAGATTGAACACAAGCGGGTAATTTTGCATTTGGAGCAGTTTGTTATGATTTTCAGTGGTTGTTTACAAACAATAATATCTGCAAATGTAGACGTATTCGCATTGTTTTCGACAAGAGCATTTGATTAGTTTTTGTTTGTTTGTTTTGGGTTGTTTTTTTAAAGGAACCAAGTTACATTCTGTGGCTCAGTTCGATAATTATGTATGCCTTTGCCACTATTCTCGACTATATCAAACAAAATAAGACTAAATTGTGACCGTTCTGCTGCTTTGATTCGCTTTCTAGTACAAAACGTGTTTAGTTTTCCAAGCTTTTTATGCACTACAGATCAATCATAACGTTATTTGAGTATCGGCATTCTCTCATTTTACGTGTCGTATATGAGGTTTTTCCCCCACAAAGCGGTGACTGTCCAGGGTTGACCCTTACAGTTCATTCAATCGTCACAGTGGAGAACGACAGTAGAGCTGGTTTTACCTTTGTGGTCTAATTAATCTGTTTAATATTTAATTAGTCGCAGTTTCCATCTGACATTTTAGATTGTAACGAGGTGACAGCCCTCATATGGCCTTGGTGGTCGGCCGGGCTACAAACAAACAATATGATTGAATCGGACTGGGACCATCCTGTTTTTTTTGTAGTCTGATTGTTGTTGACATTGATCAATATAACTCTTTTTAGTTGCTTAACCTTTTGTACTCTACATACTATTAAAACTATTTATTGTTATTGGTTGCATGTGTAAAAATAGGTGGAATGCAAGCGCTTTGTTTTGACAAGATGTAACGCTATGTAACTTCAATGTTCTTGATGTTGTTGTTGTTGTTCTTCTTCTTCCTCTTCTTCTTCTTCTTCTCATTATCATCACTATCATCATCATCATCATCATCATCATCATCATCATCATCATCATATTATTATTATTATTATTATTATTATTATTATTATTATTATTATTATATCATTATCATCATTATCATTATAAATATCATTATTATTATTATTATTATTATTATTATTATTATAATCATCGTAATCGTCATCATCATCAGCATCATCACATTTATTATTATTATTGTTATTATTATCATCATCATTATTATTATTATTATTATTATTACTATAAATCATCATCGTCATCAGCAGAGCAGCAGCATCACCATCACCATCATCATCATCATCATCATCATCATCATCATCATCATTATTATTATTATTATTATTATTATTATTATTATTATTATTATTATTGTTGTTGTTGTTGTTATAATTATTGTTGTTGTTGCTGTTATCATTATTACTCAAATAAAGCCTTTTGCATGTTGAAGTTGCAGCAGCAGCAGCAGCAGCAGCAGCAGCAGTAGTAGTAGTAGTAGTAGTAGTAGTAGTAGTAGTAGGGTGAAGACCCATGCGTACACGCAGTTGAAGGCGCGCGAGCGCGTTGTGTGTGTGTGTGTGTGTGTGTGTGTGTGGTGTGTGTGCACGCGTGCGCACAGGTGTTTGTGCTTTCGTGAAGGAGCGTGCACGCTCGCGCGGGCGAGCACGTGTGTGTGTGTATGTGTGCACCCGTGAGGGAGTGCATATTTATATACGTACACACGCGTGTGATTGTATGTATGCATGCCTGCATGTCTGCGTGGATCTGTGTATGCACGTAGGTGCACGTAATTCATGCATGTGCGTTCACTTGCACGTGCACTCATGCGCGTATGTCTGCATGCGTGCCTGCATGCTCTGTTAGCGCCTCCACTGTCCGTGACCGCCCCCACCGCCACCCCTAACAAATACCACAACAACAAATCTTTAAAAAAAAAATGAAAAATTTAAAAGAGAGAGAGAGAGAGCGAGAGAGGAGAGAGAGAGAGAGAGAGAGAGAGAGAGAGAGAGAGAGAGAGAGAGAGAGCGAGAGAGGAGCGAGAGAGAGAGAGCGTGAGAGAGAGAAGGAGAGAGCGAGAGAGAGAGAGAGAGAGAGAGAGGGAGAGAAGAGAGAGAGAGAGAGAGAGAGAGAGAGAGAGAGAGAGAGAGAGAGAGGGGGGGGGGGGGGGGTACGAGATACCACTTGCCTACAGCACATGCATCTGTGTTGGCATGTGCATTTTGCTTTCCTCTCTCGTCTTCCTTTGACCGATTTTAAGGTTTTGTACGTGTGTGTGTGTGTGTGTGTGTGTGTGTGTGTGTGTGTATGTGTTTGTGTTCGTGTGCGTGTGTGCGTGCTTGCATGCGTGTGTGTGCGTGTGTGTGTGTTTGTGTGTGTACTTGCGTGCGTTCGTGTGTGTGCGTGCGAGTGTGCGTGCGTGCGTGCGAGTGTGTGCGTGCGTACGTGTGTGTGTAAAGGTAAGGGGTAAAGGAGTCCCATAACCTATAAGGTCGTAGGGGAGCGAGGCATCAGAGACCTCACTTCTCTAGGGCCAGCATACTGAGGGCGGCGCCCATCTCCTCTCCCTCGCTGCTTTACCTTCCCTGACCCTAAAGAGGGCAGGTACCCATTTACAGCTGGGTGAACTGGGGGAACTGTACTGAAGCCAAGGCGCGCAAACGGTCACCCATCCAACTGGTAACCACGCTCGACGCTGCTTAACTTGGCTGGGGGAAAGCGAGTGCTCCGACCACTGAGCTATCCCGTCCCCGTGTGTGTGTGCGTTTGGATAATAGGCAGACAGGGAGACAGACAAGCAGACAGACAGATAGATGGACAAGTAGGCAGACACATACATATAATAGCAGCAGCAGAAGCAGTAGCTGTAGCAGGGGTGTAGTGATCCTCGTACAATCAGTTTCATTGTCGTCGGCGTCGTTGTCATTATCATCATCATCATCATCAGCAGCAGCAGCAGCAGCAGCAGCAGCATCTTCATCATCATCATCATCATCGTCGTCGTCGTCGTCGTCATCACCATCATCATCGTCATCAACATTATCATCATCATTACCATCGCGATCATCATCATCGTCATCGTCGTCGTCGTCGTCATCATCATCATCTCAGCAGCACCAGCAGTCACTCACAATAGCAACAACAACAATAACAACACAAACAGCAGCAAGCAACAGAATAGCAACAACGACAGCACCAAGCAAAACAGTGGTAGCAGCAGCAACAACACTCATGTAAGCCAAAACAGTAACAACAAAAGCAGCAGCAGCAGCAGCAGCAATAGCAACAGCACTGCTTAAACCCCCATCACTATCCTCTCATCCTCATCATCATCATCGTCGCCATCATCATCATCATCATCACCATCATCAACGTCATCATCATCATTATCGCCATCATCTCTATCATCATCAGCCACTTCATTACCACCACCACCACCACCACCACCACCCCACCATCATATCATCATCTTCATCCCACACCATCATCTTTCGTCGTCGTCATCATCATATCATCATCATCGTCATTATCATCACCATCATCATCGTCATCATCATCATCATCATCATCATCATCATCATCATCACCGCCACTCTTCGTCATGGTTGCCGTTGTTGTCGTCACATATTGTGAACCACCAGTCGTTTTCTCTCCCAAAATTTGACGCTATCTCATTCCCCATATCCCCCACCCCCCTACTTGCCCTATCTCCCCCTCCCCTCCCCTCCCTACCCTCAGTGACAACCCGACGTGTGTGCTCGTTGGCGACAGAGAGAGAGAGAGAGGAAGAGAGGAGAGAGAGAGAGAGATGAGGAGTGAGAAAAGAGAGAGAGAGAGGAGAGGATGCTTGCAGCAGAGAAGACCTAGCGCAGCAGCAGCAGCAAGCAAAGCCACGGAAAGTGGGGACACCGGCAAGCTATCGAGGCGACAGTTTCGCTTTACCCCCCACCCCACCTCTACCCCTATCCCCTCTTTCTCCCCCTACCCCAAAAAATAGTGTGCGTGTGTGCGCGCGCTTGTGCGAAGGTCGCGCGCGCGTGAGTGTGTGTATGTGTGCGTGTGCGTGCGTGCGTGCGTGCGTGCGTCGCTCTTGCTAGCTAGCGAACTTGCGTTTAGGAGATGTGCGGAGGAGCGACATGGTCTTCGTGCGATGTCGCGCTGAGCGGAGTGTACCAGTTTGGGTCAATTCTACTACTACGACTACTACTACTACTACGACTGCTGCTGCTACTTACTTGTTCGGCTACGCCCCTTAAACTGCGTGCTCATTTCGTGCGACTCGTGGCGAGTGGTGGAGTTACTTTGCGCTGTGTGGGTCGAGTGCGGGAGAGGGGGGTTCTCTTCTCTGTGTGTGTGTGTGTGCGTGTGCTGTATGTGTGAAGTTGTCCTATTGCGTGTTGTTGCTGCTGCTGCTGCTGCTGGTTGCTTAGCTAGCAGAGGCAGAAGCGGCATCCCAGTGGCAGTTTTCGGATTCGGCGAGGAAGGCGTGGGTTTCGGTGTAGGATTGTGTGTGTGTGTGATGTGCGATGTATTATTACTATTTACTAGTTATTACTTCAGCTACTTTTACTACAACT
>CM054155.1:13183024-13185524 GCA_028751875.1 Rapana venosa
ATACCTCCATTACAGCTTAAACATGGACAACATAAGTATAAACCGCACACACAAACACGCAACACAAACACACACACACACACACACAAACACACACGCACACAAAGACACACTACACACACACACACCCACCCACCACACACACACACAACACACACACACACACACACACACACATCTTGCGCACAAGTTAAGTCCAGTTCCGCTTTACGTAAGAGTAAGCCATTGTGTGCCGGTGGAAACAGATGACAGAATTTACAAAACCGCATACACACGGGGACTAGATGTAAAAAAGCACATAGGTGCTTATTCCATTACCCTCGATATAAAAGAATAAAATAAAACACGGACACACGCAGACACACAGACACACAGACACACTCATACATACACACACACATCAGTTGCTGAGGTTATCTATTCTTCCCCAGTAAGACCTCTACTGTAGATAGTTGTGAGAATATGAATATATACATATAGTAGAGAGAGAGAGAGAGAGGGAGAGAGAGAGAGAGATGAGAGAGGAGAGAGAGAGAGAGAGAGTGTGGTATGAATGCGGGTGTGTCCTTATCACCAAGTAGTGAATGGACATTAAACAAAAACAAAACAAAACAAAACACACACACACACACACACACACACACACAGAAGTGACCACTTACAGCTGGTAACTATCTTTCAAAAGTCAGGAAGCGGGCGTTTCTCTGGAACCAAAATAAAAAAAGGAAATGATATAATTATTCCAGACTGTCACATTGGAACACTGTGTTCTTTCGTTCAGATCTTCTTAGCTTTTTGCTTGCTTGCTGCCAGAATTTCTCAGGAACACTCCTGTGTTGCTAGAAATACTGGTAATTCGGAAAACAGGGGATGGTTTTGATAGACTTTAAAGGAATGGAAGAGAGCTGTGGGTTCTTGTTTCTCTCCTCCCCTCTCAGTTCCTCTCCGTCCTCCCCCCCCTACATGTTTTCAATGTCTTTCTAATCTCTCTCTCTCCTCTCTCGCCCCCCCCCCTCTCTCTCTCTCTTTCACTCTCTCTCCTCTCTCCTCTCTCTCTCTCTCTCTCTCTTCTCTCTCTCTCTCCCTGCTCTCTCTCTCTCTCTCTCTCTTTCTCCTTGAATATGGCCAAGCCTATAATAAATAAACTTCGCATTCTCTCTCTTTCTCTCCCTCTCTCTCTCTCTCTCTCTCCTCTCTCATCTCTCCTCTCCTCTCTCTCACTCTCTCTCTTCTCTCTCTCATCTCTCTCTCTCCTCTCTCTCATCTCCTCTCTCCTCATCTCTCTCTCTCTCTCTCCTTTCTCTCTCCTTCTCTCCTCTCTCTCCTCTCTTCTCTCTATATGTTGTATATGTTGTTGGGTGTGTGTTTTGTGTGTGTCTGTGTCTGCCGTTTTACTCTCTCTATCTCTCGTCTCTCTCTGTTTTCTTATTCTGTCTTCCTGCATGTGTGTGCGTGCGTGTGTGCATGCTTGCGTACGTGCGTGCGCGTGTGTGTATGGGGGTGGTAATAGTGTTTGTGTCTGTTAGGAGAGAGAGAGAGAGAGAGAGAGAGAGAGAGAGAGAGAGAGAGAGGAGAGAGAGAGAGAGGGGAGAGAGAGAGAGAGAGAGAGAGAAAAGAAAGAAAAAGAGAGAGACAGAGACGAGAGAGACAGAGAGAGACAGAGAGAGAGAGAGGCATGTATGTATCAGCCTGTCTGAATCTTCTTCTACTTCGTCGAACGCTGATACAGCAACTGTTGTTCTCTGGCATATGAGCGAAAAGCGTTGCGCTGCCGTTACGCGCCTGGCAAGTCAGGCCCAGCACATCCGACTTCGCTCGGCTTGAAAGTCAGTCTGAATGAATCATGTGTATGCATATATTCGCCCTACGTGTCCATGTGCACGAACATGCACTTCAAGATTACAGGAAGGCAAACAGAATAGTGGCCACAAACATCTGATGATATCTCCCTAAAGTCATAAAGCGTGCGTTTCTCTGTAACCCAGCAGAAAAGTGACAATTGATGGCTTGTCGATCTACACATCACAGCATCATGTTCTTTCGATCAGAAACTCACCCCCCCCCCCTCCCCTCCTTTTCTTTACCCCCGTAATGTAGCTTTTCTCAAGAGGTGGCTGTGTGTGTATGTATGTATGTGTGTTAATGCATAACACTACTAATTCAGAAAACAGCTGTATGGTTTGGGATGGATCTTCCATTAATGGAGCGAACGTATCCTAGCTTTGATGCCTTTCCCTCTCCTCTGGCCTGCTCGCTTTTTGTCAATGGCTTTTGATTCTGTCTCTCTGTACGTGGTTCTGAGTATGTCTGTGAGTAGGTCTGTTTTTCTGTCTGTCTGTTTGCCTCTTTCTGTTACCATCTGACTCTTTGTGTCTCTGTATATGTATTTTTCTGTCTCCCTCTATTTGTCTGTCTCTGTATGTCTCTGTCTATCTCCCCCCCCCCTCTCTATCTCTCTCATCGCTCTTTTTCTCCCCCTCTCTCCACCACTCTCTCTCTC
>CM054155.1:13190524-13199856 GCA_028751875.1 Rapana venosa
CTTAATTCCTTTCACCCATTTTAGGGTATAGAGGATTAAAATTAATTCAACAGGAGAATAAAACTAAGAGCAATACACCCCAAAATAATATCAATACTAACAGGAACTGAAAAGCAAGAGTTCATAGCAAAATGATAAGCGAACATTACTAAAGATTTAATACACTTTTAAAGTACAATCTCTTTGAAAGTCTACACTTGTTGAAGACAACAAACAAAAGTCAAGAAATACCTGCAAATCCTACGAATTTCATCAGCCTGCAATAATTATAAATGGACATGTCTTGAAGAAAATACTGAGGACAAAAATCTTGTCGTAAATGTTCAATGTGGAGACATTCCATGATAAAATAAAACCCCACCCCCTAAACAGATATATCAAATTTTTAATACATTCATTCTTCCCTTGGTACATTATGGAAAGGTCCAATTGCTATAGGAAGCTTCTCTCTCTCCCTCTCTCTCTCTTTCACACATACGCGCACGCGCAATCACTATCTCTCTCACTCTATCTCCCTCTTTCACTCTCTCTCTCTCTCTCACAAACACACATACACACACACGCACTCATTCTCTCTCTCTCTCTCTCTCTCTCTCTCTCTCTCTCTCTCTCTCTCTCTCTCTCTCTCTCTCTCTCTCTCTCTCCCTGATAAATATGAATTATCATATTGTAAACTATTGCATGAGGGGACAGCCATGTCATGATAATAATTGTGCTGTATGTATATAATGATGAAAATGATAGGGAGTTAGTTCATGGTTTTGTCCCTGAGCCCCCTAGTCAAAGGACACAAAGCCCATCACATTAAATCACTGTTCATTTACATTGGCGCGGACATTCGCGTGCGAATTCTCTCTCTCTCTCTCTCTCTCTCTCTCTCTCTCTCCTCTCTCTCTCATTCTCTCTCTCTCTCTCCTCTCTGTATATATATATATATATATATATATATATATATATATATATATATATCTGTGTGTGTGTGTGTGTGACGGGTTGCATGGCCTATACAATTGAATTGGAGTTATTGAGTTCTCCTTTTCTCTCCCCTCTCTCTCCCTCTTTGTCTCTCTCTCTCTCTCTCTCTCTCTCTCTCTCTCTCTCTCTCTCTCTCTCTCTCTCTCTCTCTCTCCCTCCTCCTCTCTCCCCCTCTCTCTCTCTCTCTCTATCTCTCTCTCTCTCTCTTTAAGGGTTGCATAACTTATACACTTACATTTAACTTCTTGAGTTCTCTCTCTTCCCCCCCCTCTCTCTCCCTCTCTCTCTCCCTCTCTCTCCCCTCTCTCCTCTCCCTCTCTCTCTCTCTCACTTTCTCTCTCTCATAACACACACTCACTCATATCACACACACACACACACACACACACTCACTCAAATCGCACACACACACACACTCACTCACTCAATTCACTCACACATACACACAATCCCTCATAATACACACACACAGACACTCAGACACACACAACACACACACACACACACAAACACACCCACACACACACACACTACACTCTCACACACCACGGAACAGGGAATCAAATGCTACAGTACGATGAGAAGATAGACAAACACTGTACAGCCTGGGTCTGCTGCCGCTTCCAGACAAACATAGGCCGTCATGATAGTGTGAAATGCCTATCAGGGGAGTGTGTCAACGATTCTCTTTGCCCTCTATGTGTGTGTGTCAGTCTGCCTGTGTGTCTGTCCTGGTCTCCGTCTGTGGACTTGTCTCTCTTTCTCTGTCCTGTCCTTTCTCTCTGCTTTCTGCTCTTTCTCTCTGCTTTCTGTCTCTCTTTTCTATGTGTTTGTTTGTAGTGTTTGTAAGTATGTATGTGTGTGTGTAAGTGTTGTGTGTGGTGTGTGTGTGTGTGTGTGGTGTTGTGTGTGTGTGTGTGTGTGGATGTGTGTATGATGTGTGGGTTTGTGTGTGTGTGTGTGTGTGAGTGTGTGTGTTGTGTGTGTGTAGTGTTTTATCTTATTATTATTGTTCTATTTGTTTTATTCTTTTATTTCGTGAATAATGGAATAAGCACTCATGTGCTTTTTTCATCCTGTCCCCGTGTGTATGCAGTTTGTAAATTCTGTCATCCGTTCCCACCGGCACATAATGGCCTACTCTTCGAAATGTGGAATGGGTTATAACGTGTGGGAATCCAAAAGGATATTATCTGGCATATGATTTTAAGGGTCAGTGGAAATCTCCCTAATTCACCCAAAGTGGGTAGTACTATTGCTTTTTTATGAACTCCTATCATTTGTTTACAAAATTTTACATGGAAATTCTCATACAAAAACTGATTGGATAAGCATGCCTTGAACATTTATCAATATGAAACTCTGTCTCCCCATTAAAACAAAAAGGAAACAAACTCTGCCTCCATAGGTTTAAAACAGGGGTTATCAGTGAGTCGGAATAAACGCATTATTATATATTCTTTTAAATTTGTCCATGTAATTGCTCTTTTAAAGGCGTATATTGCTTTGTTGCTTTGTTTTACAAATGTTCTTGTGTTGCTTAAATTTTCCCGTTCTGGATGAAAAACGAACACCTAGATATTTATAAGTTTCTACTGTTTTCAATTACAAATGCTCTCCACTATTAAAATGAATTGAATTTTAGGAGGTGATCTCGTAAAGACTATTACCTTGTTTTTGTTTTGTTTATCTTAAACCCAATTAGAACAGTATTCTTGCAAGTTTGTTCAATAATTGACGACCTATTTTGGTAGTTGATAGCAATGCCAGGGTCATCATCATAGAGTAAACAAGGAATTCTGTCTTTGCGGTTTATATATGGCGAATCTTTCCTCATCAATATATTGAACAAATCATTGACATATACATTAAAATAATGTAGATCTTAATGTAATTCCCTGATGTACCCCTTTTCTGACTAAGATTTCATCTGGTGTTTGCCTCGTATTTTTGTAAATATTGTTGCAATTGGAATACTTGTTTTAATGACATTAAAAGTTGCCTGTTATCTTCCATTTCGTTAACTTTATAAAGACCCTCGGCCACACATTTATCAAACGCTTTCTGAAAATCTACAAAGCAGCAATAAAGTCTTTTAGTTTTTTTCTTTCATACACTATCTATTAAATTATTAAGTAGGAAGATATGGTCCGTTCTTCTTGCATGCTTTTCAGAAACCAGCTTGTTCTCTGACACTACTATTGTAATTTCTAATAACCAGAAATTCTATGGTCATATTTGACAAAAAAGTTTCCAATAGTGTTTGTCAACGTATTACCCTGAGTTTTCTGGGTTGAATATGCATCCGTTTTTATAGATTGACATTCACTCCTACTTTCAGTCACAGGGCTATATTCCCCGTTTTCTAATAATCTAAATTGAAATATTCCAGCGTTAATCTCTATAACATTAGATGAAACTGATTTTGAATCATTTCGTTTGTGATTCCATCTTTTTCCAGGCGATTTTTATTTTTTATTTTTTTTTTAGTTTTTGATAGTTTTTGAAATTTCCTCTGTTGTAATTTGCTTATCAGCAGGGTATTAGATACTTTTAATTCATTAAACCTGATTTGTACTTGCTTTTGGTGGTCTGGATCTATTTTGCGGTTTCTTTATCAATAAGTGTTTTTAAAGTGTTCAGTCCATTTACTCTACTAATATGATTATGATGTTTTAATCCAATCATCTTTCCGCTTTCTTTAATTTTTGTAAAGTTTTTCCACATATACTTACTCGGATCTTCGTCAATGGCATCATGTAGCTGTGAACTAGTGGAAATTTTTGAAGATTTTCTTTTTCCTTTTTTGTAAAGTATTATAATTGTTTCTTTTCAAAGTAATTTCTCGAAGTTTCAGGTTTTATACGGGTTCTATTTATTTGCTTAGTAAGACATTACTTCTTTTCTTGTACTTGTTACATTCCGATCAAACCATTTTTTATTGTGTTTATCTTCTACCGGTTTTGACTGTCGGACATCCCCCCCAAGCTTAATTGTGCCACTTTGAGAAAGATAGCAACAGCGTGTCTGAATATCATTTACGACGTTTGAGGAATCAGGCTGCATTGTACTTTGTTTTATTGTTTAATACTGTAGTTGTTTCATTTTTTTATTTGATGTAAGGTGTGATTGTATTGCAGTAAGACATAAGTGCCTTTCAAATTGTCCCTTTGGAATTTGTATCCCAAACAAAACTTGTTTTGTTGGTAATCTTTAGTAACATACTCTCTGTGTGTCCTCTTACTAGTTTGATAGAACACTGCAAACGGTTTTGTCCTAATATCTGGTATATCTAATATCAAAATCTGTGAACAATGTCAGGAGTATTCCATTAAATCACATAACTTCCATATGCTTCATCACCTCTTTTCATAAATGATTTTGAACAAATGAAAAAATCCACAACACTACAACCTTGAGTTGAAAGCATGTAAATTCTACCCTGTAAATCTCCTAATGTTCGACCATTTAATTAATATAATTGATTGTCGGACAATATTAGCTAAAAGTCTACCATATTTGTGGACAATTCTACCATTGAGCACGCTTTGATAGCATATGGTCATATTCATTTTCTCAGGTAAATTGTAGTATCTTGGTTCTGGATCTACTTCTATAGTCATCAGTCTTCCTGACGCAGCAAATTAGATTCTCCGCACAATATTATCTGACCTCTTTCAGACAAATTTTTCTATGTCCTGTACTAAATTTTCCCATATTTTCTGTTTATGAACTATTCCAAAAGAATAAAATTCTGGCGGGTGGAATAATGCACATCCTATAAAAAATATCTTGTTTGATGATCTTAATGAGTTTTTCCTGTATCATTTGCATCCACAACAATATCTGAACTATTTTGCGTAACAATTTTATCTTTTTTCGATAATCTTCCTTAATGAAAAACTGAAATACCTCCTGAAGCACTGACGATCTATTTTCATTTTGGTCGCAGTAGTGCACTGACATATATCCAGGTAGAGTTACATCTTCCTAAGATTTTTTATCTAATGTGTTTCTTGTAAAATTATTACATCGTAAACATTTCACATGTTCTTTTATGTGTACAGTCATTTAGTTTGTTTACATTAATTCATCAACTTTTCCATAGATACTTCAAATATTCCACGATAATATTTACTCATGTTTTTACTCAATTTGTTAAAATATCATTGTGAACACAGAAATGTGTAAACAAACCATGTGCATATCATTTTATATGAATTGAGTTTTTCTTTTTCCGTTATAATATCTCTAACTATAGAAATGTTTTCCATTCTATCATTGTTTAACTGTCTACTATACTAAAACAAACAACTGCAACAAATAACTATTCCAATTAAAATTTACAATAAACAAGAGAATAATTTACGTTTTAAGAGTGTATTCATAATTTAACTATTAATTTAAAGAACATGACAAATCTACCATTGTATCCGAAAAAACAAAATTAGATAGAGTTAAATGATAACATGTGTTTCAAGTAAGACTTTAACTGGACTGACTTTCTTTGGGTTAATATCAATGTACCAGACGTGTTTGTGTTGTGTGTGTGTGTGTGTGTGTTTGTGTGTGTGTGCGTGCGGCGTGCGTGGCGTGCGTGTGTTAACCTACATACTTACTATACTTTCACCATCTCTTGGACTAGTTTTATTCTATACAAGTAAGTAGATCTATTTTCGCCATCGAAAGGTACAGGGCTCATACCTTGATCACGATTGAAATCAAAGATTTTTTTTTTTTTTTTTTTTATTTTTTTTTTAATACGTAGTGTCATCTGTCATCACATTGTTGTTATTTGTATCTGGTAATCAGTAGTGGTGTGTGTGTGTGTGTGTGTGTTTGAACGCGTTACGTGCGATGTTGCGTGCGCGTTTTGTGTATGAGGAGTGCGCATGTGCGCAGTGTATAATATATGTGTACGTGAGTGTGTGTAAGTTGTCTATGGTGTGTAAGTGTGTGGTAATCGTGAAGAAGGTGCATGGTCTGTGTATTGAAGTGGGAAGGGGGTTCCTCTATCTGCATGTTTTCCTATTAGTTGTATATATGTACGTATAGATTGTTATATGTTATCTAAAGAATCTGTATGTGCCAGTCTTTGAATACACATTTCTTTTGTATTTCTCCAGCCAAGTTGTTTGATATGGTCTCCAGTATTTGTTCCCAATCTATCAGGTGGTAGTAACCTTGGTCTCCACGTCAGTTCAATCTTCCTCCTTTCGTCGACATGGGTCTTACTTTCCAGTCGAAGTGTTGTGTTTTGTGTAGTTGTTGTAGTTGTGTGTGTTGTGTGTGGTTGTGTGTGTGTTGTGTTGTGGTGTGTGTGTGTGTGTGTGTGTGTGTGTGTGTTGCTTCATGTGTGTGTACGCGTGTGTGTGTAGTGTGCGTGTATGTGTGTGTGGTGTTGTGTGTGTGTTGTTTACGTGTGTGTATGTGTGGATGTGTGTGTGTGTTTGGTTTAAGTGTGTGTATGTGTTCGTGTGTGTGTGTGATGTAAGTGTGTGTATGTGTGTATGTGTGTGAGTGTGTGTGGTGTGTGTTTAAGTGTGTGTATGTGTGTGTGTTTGTGTGTGTTTAAATGTGTGTGTTTAAGTGTGTGTATGTGTGTGTGTGTGCGTGTGTTGTGTTGTGTGTGTGTGTGAGTGCGAGTGTGTGTGTGTGTACGTATGTGTGTGTATGTCTGTGCACGAGTGTGTGTGTTTATTTACTCCTTTGTTGTTTTTATTTATTGTTTTATTTCGAGATATTGGAATAAGTACTCGGAGCTTTTTTTACATTCAATCCCTGTCTGTATGCAGTATTATACATTTTGTCATCCGTTCCTGCCGGCACACATTGGCCTATACTTCAGAAAAGTGGAACGGGTTTTAACGTATGTGTGTGTGTAAGAGAGAGGAGAGGGAAGGAGTGCGTTTGTGTGTGTGTGTGTGGTGTGTGTGTGTGTGTGTGCGTGTGCGTGCGTGCGTGTGTTGTGTGTGTGTGTGTGTGTGGTGTGTTGTGTGGTGTGTGTGTGTGTGTGTGGTGTGTGTGTGTGTGTGTGTGTGTGTGTGCGTGCGCGTATATCTTTTGAAGTACCCGGCCGTATATCAACTATTGTAAAAGTAAGACACTCTCATTATACAGTGATAGCAGTTGAGATCAAATACATGTTTTTAAATCCTATGGAGAAGAATCGAAACTGAAACTACAATGGCAATATGTCGGGAGGGAGAGGGGGTTGTAATATCAGTATATTAATAGACAAATGGTGCAAGTCTAAAACCGTTTTTAAGAGTGTATAGCTCTACAAGAATTATTCACAATCAAAATATCAAAGCATTCAAGCTGCAAATTGAAAAAGGTTGAGACTACGAGAGGTGAAAAAAGGGCGGCGTATTGATTTTGTATATATATATATAATATATAATATATATATATATATATATATATATATATATATAAATATATATATTATATATATACGAGATAGAAAGATAGATATTACTATATATATATAAGTTATTTAAAATAAATACTAATATATAATATATATATTATTTTATATCCGTCCCGTCTGTCTCTCTATCTATCTATTCGTCTATCTATGTGGGGGGGGGGGGGGGGGGGGGGGGGGGGGGTAAATAATCTGACCTAAATATGACGATGCTTTTAAAACCACTTACCTCTTCTTTTTTTTTTTACTTTTCTCATTTTATGTACACATGTTTGGAAAGCAAGACTGAAAAAACTATTTTTTTTCCAACATCCCCTCGTTTGCCCGGCCTACACCCCCCCCCCTCCCCCCCCCCCCCCATCCACCCAAACCCTGCTTTTCCCGCACAAAACCACAACAAACCCATATAACTACCCACTTTGCGTCAATCTTTAACCATTCAAAACGTTAGTGTTGATAGAACGGGGATTTATTACCCGTGGATAACTTTTTTTTGTCCACAGAAAAGCAAGTCAGACTCTAGGTATAGCTGCTATAGCTGACGACAAGTTAATGACGGAGCTATGAAAGACCCTCTGGACAACACGATTGCCCCTGTTGGGATTCTGAGCACCCATATACCAGGATGGCACCCTGAATCGCTGATGTAAGAGCTATTGGATAATGTACGTGCATGCCTTTCTTTCTTTCTTTCTTTCTTTCTTTAGAAGCACTGGAAGAGAAGGGAGAGAATAATGAGGACAGAATCGCGGTTTGATTGTGAGATTTTTACATATGACATTTGTCGATTGTATGCCGTCAGCATTTCGCTCCCGTTAAGGTTTTATTGTTGGGTTTTTTTGGTGTTTGGTTTGAACTGAAACGAAAATAGCACAGCTTGTACAGACGGGGAAGAATGATCATACAGTCATCACATTTCGATTAGGTAAAAAAAAAAAAAAAAGAGCCTGTAGATGACTGTCACTTTGCTTCCTTGCTAAGCCTAGGTCGTCTGACATTTCCAGTATACGGAAATATGAATGTTGACATTGTCTATGTATGATCCAATTTTACTGTTGATAAACTATGTGCTTGACATACCCTTAGATTCTGAAAACAAACTGAGGAACTTTTCATGGACATGGTCTGCAAGGTTGCGTTTGTCGGTATGTATGTATATGTGGGTGGATGGATGGATGGATGGATGGATGGATGAATGTACGTACGCATGTATGTATTTTTATGTATGTATTTATGTATGTATGCATGTGTGTATGCATGTATGCATGCGTACATGTATGTATGTATGTATGTATTTATGTATGTATGCATGTGTGTATGCATGTATGCATGCGTACATGTATGTATGTATGTATGTATGTATGTATGTGTATGTATGTATGTATGTATGTATGTATGTTATATGAGACGTGAAATCATTCAAGAAGACAAGATGAAGTGTAAAAATCCAAGTGATATTTGGGGTCACCGAAAATGGAGCAAGAGTGCAGACACAAACAAAATCGAATTTTTCAATGTTTACTTGAGGAAAAAATACCGAGGAAAGAATAGGAAGGTAGAGGTCTACCATCTCAACGACCCCCCCCCCTCCCCCAAAAAAACCAAACAACAACAAAAAACAACAACAACAAAACCCGAACAAACAGCGTTTTTGTTGGTCGTCTGACTAAAAGGACAGATCTTTTTGTCATGCAATTTTAGATTGTATACATAGTGTATTTATTTGTCATGAAGTGTATCAAATCTCCTGAAAATGATCAGTTCAAACTTCACAACGAATGAGATTTTTTGATAAAGGGATCGTTTTTAGAGACAAAGAAGTACAAGTTAAGTCATAGACATTTACTCTTGGCCAACAGCTAAAGAACATTACGAAATACCCCCAGATTGTTATGTTTATTTCTTGTCGGATGACGCAAGCCCTAAA
>CM054155.1:13200356-13210356 GCA_028751875.1 Rapana venosa
TGATAATGACGATATGATGATAGTGATGACGACGACGATGATGATGGTGTGGTGATGATGATGATGATGGTGGTGGTGGTGGTGGTGGTGATAATGAAGTGGCTGATGATGATGAAGAGGATGATGGCGATAATGATGATGATGACGTTGATGATGGTGATGATGATGATGATGATGATGATGGCGACGACGATGATGATGTGGATGAGAGGATAGTGATAGGGGTTTAAGCAGTGCTGTTGCTAGTGCTGCTGCTGCTTTTGTTGTTACTGTTTTGGCTTACATGAGTGTTGTTGCTGCTGCTACCACTGTTTTCCTTGGTGCTGTCGTTGTTGTTATTCTGCTGCTTGGTGCTGTTTGTGTTGTTATTGTTGTTGTTGCTATTGTGAGTGACTGCTGGTGCTGCTGAGATGGTGATTATGACGATGACGACGACGACGATGATGATGATGATGATGATGCTGCTGCTGCTGCTGCTGCTGATGATGCTGATGATGATGATAATGACAACGACGCCGACGACGATGAAACTGATTGTACGAGGATCACTACACCCCTGCTACAGCTACTGCTTCTGCTGCTGCTATTATATGTATGTGTCTGCCTACTTGTCCATCTATCTGTCTGTCTGCTTGTCTGTCTCCCTGTCTGTCTATTATCCAAACGCAAACACACACGTACGCACGCACACACTCGCACGCACGCACGCACACACGCGAGCACACACGCGCGCGCGCACACACAAATACACACACACACACACACACACGCACACACACACATGCACACACACGCACGCACACACATGCACACACACGCACACACACGCACGCACACACGCGCGCACGCATACACACAAACACACACACACACACACAGACACACAGACACACTATTCCTCTTTAACGAAAAAAGGTAATGAAAATATTCTTAGCGCATCAGTAAAAGAATATATACAAACTACATATCCAAATCATTTAAAAAGTTACACAGATGGTTCCCTTTTGAACAATAATGAGGTGGGTGCAGCGTTTGTCATACCATCTTTGAAAATAGAGAGATCATTTTATGTAGGAAAAAATCGATCTATTTTTACAGCTGAATTGTCTGCTATTTTGATGGCTTTGTATTATCTTTTAGATTTTCCTAAAGACATATTTCAAATACTTTTCTGTGTTGATTCCAGGTCAGTCTTACTTGCCCTGAGAAACTTCAGTTCAAAAGTGAGACAAGATTTCATAATTGAGATTAGTCATCTAATTCATTTCCTGATGATACGAGGCACTGGTGTTACCTTTTGCTGGATACCCTCGCACTGTGGTATTTACTTTAATGAAAAAGTTGACAGAAAAGCAAAATGTGGAGCTTAGCATATCGATGGGTCTTGCAGCATAAGTGTTCCTCTATCCATCCATGAGGGCTATAGCATGTTACAAAATGCATGTTGGAAACACTTTAAAAAGAAACTACAAAGTACCGGTTATTCCTGGAGTGATGATGTAGCCCATGTATTATCTTTTGATAAGATCAAATATCGTAATTTACATGAATATAGAAATGTTGTATCTCTTATATACAGGTTTAAGCTCAATGCTTTTAGAACAATTTTTTTTTTAAAGCAACATGTATCTGTGGTGAAAATCTTACCAATGATCACATTCTTTTACGATGCAGAGATCTGAAAAACATCTTACCTGCCTTCCCAGTCCGTAGCTTGCAGCAAATTCTTAAAGACATTCCATTAATGAAAGAAATTGTATTGTCATT
Source organism: Rapana venosa (assembly GCA_028751875.1). Classification (NCBI taxonomy): domain Eukaryota; kingdom Metazoa; phylum Mollusca; class Gastropoda; order Neogastropoda; family Muricidae; genus Rapana; species Rapana venosa. Next base: position 13,202,124 of record CM054155.1, read on the forward strand.
AAGCCATACTCCTATTTTCAGACTCCTCTGATATAAGGATAGCTTCAAGTTATATGAATTGGAAAGCTGGTATTTTTGCTGTTTGATGTTTCTGGGGTTGGTTGTTGTTGTTGTTTTTTTTTTTTTGGTTGTTGTTGGTTTTTTCTTTGTTTTTTGTTTTTCCAGAATTCTTGTTTATGCTTTTTTCATAATAGTTGTTTATTACGATTGATTAGTTATATGCATACCCCTCCACACACACACAAGCACGTGCGCGTGCGCACGCACACACACGCACACGCGCACACACGCACACACACACATACACACACTTTCCTGTCTGATATCACTATTTAGTGGAAGGACGTTAAACTAAGAACCACTACTACTACACACACACAAGTACAAAACCTAAAAGTCGGCCAAAGGAAGACGAGAGAGGAAAGCAAAATGTACATGCCAACACAGAAGCATGTGCTGTAGGCAAGTGGTATCTCGTCCCTTCTCTCTATCTCTCTCTCTCTCTCTCTCTCTCTCTCTCTCTATCTCTCTCTCTCTCTTCTCTCTCTCTCTCTCTCCCTTTCTCTCTCTAGCTCTCTCTCTCTAGCTCTCTCTCTCTCGCTCTCTCTCTCGCTGCGCGCTCTCGCTCTCTCACTCTCCCTCTCTCTCCCTCTCTTTCTCCCTCTCTTTCTCTCTCCCTCTCTCTCTCTGTCGCTCTTTCTCTCTCTCTCTCTCTCCCTCTCTCTCTCTCTCTCTCTCTCGCTCTCTCTCTCGCTCTCTTCTCGCTCTCTCTCTCGCTCTCTCTCTCTCAATCTCTCTCTCTCTCTCGCTCTCTCCCTCTCTTTCTTCCCCCCCTCTCTCTCTTCTCTTTCTCCTCTCTCGCTCTCTCTCCCCCTCTCTCTCTCTCCCTCTCTCTCTCTCTCACTCTCTCTCTCTGTCGCTCTTTCTCTCTCTCTCCCTCTCTCTCTCTCTCTCTCTCTCGCTCTTCTCTCTCTCTCTTTTAAATTTTTCATTTTTTTTTAAAGATTTGTTGTTGTGGTTTTTGTTAGGGGTGGCGGTGGGGGCGGTCACAGACAGTGGAGGTGCTAACAGAGCATGCAGGCACGCATGCATACATACGCGCATGAGTGCACGTGCAAGTGAACGCACATGCATATATCAAGTGCACATACGTGCATATACAGATCCACGCAGGCATGCAGACACACAATCACCCGCTTGTGCCTTTTTAATAAAAATGCACTCCCCACGGGTGCCCCACAATCCCACACACAGGGCCCGGCGCGCTCGAGGGCACGCTCCTTCACGAAAGCACAAAAAACCTTGTGGCCCCACGCGTGCACACACACACACACACACAAAACACCCCCACACAAAACACACAACCACACCACACACACACAACGCGCTCGCCTCCCCCTGAAACGGGCGTGTACGCATGGTTTTCCCAACTACTACTACTAAACTACTACTCAACACTGCTGCTGCTGGGCTGCTGCTGCTCCCTGCTGCGCTGCTGCGGCTACTACTACTACTACTCCCTGCTGTGCTCCCCCTGCTGCTGCTCTGCTGCTGCTACTTTAACTACTACTCCTACTACTACTAACCTAACTGTACTACTACTATTACTACTACCTGGGAAAGGGGGGCTATTTACGGGCTGGCTTCTGCTATTTACAACTCCCAAATACTCTACTACTACTACAACTACTACTATTTACTATACTGCTGATGATGCTGCTCCCTGCAACTATTAAACTATACTATACTACTGCAAATACTATACTACTATACTGTTTCTATATTACTACTACTTACTACTACTACAATTGCTAAACCTACTGTTTAACTACTCCTAAAACTATTTATTTACTACTACTAAAAAACTACTTCTACTCCTCCTCCTCCCCCTCCTCCCCCTACTACTATACAAATTCCATTTACAAATACACTAATATTTCCCCCAAAACTACCCCTACCCCTACTCCAACTACTTTTTAAAAACAAAACTACTAAAAACCCCTTCCTACTTACTCCCCCTTTCTACAAATACTCCACACTTATCCCTTACTACAAAAATACACTCCTAATACTATTTCCTACCCTCCTACCCTACTACTACTCCTCCTCCCCACTCCCACTATTTACAACTCCTATACTACCCAAATATACACCCTCCTCCCCCCTACACTACTACTACCCCCTACTACTAACCTACTATACAATTCCTACCCCCTACTCCTACTTCAACTCTTACTCCTAAATTTATACTGCTCCCGGCCCCAACTTCAAAATGAAAAAAGAGTTTTATTTGGTAATAATGTTAACAAAACAACAAAACAAACAACAAAACAAAAACTAAAAATTTAATTTAAATTTATAATAAAATAATAATAATAAATGATGATGTTAAAGATGATGATGATGATGACGACAAACGACGACGACGACGAGGGACAATGATAATAATAATAATAAAAATAATAAAAAATTTTAAGGGAAGAAAAAAGAAAAAAAGGAAAGAAAAAAAGAACAAGAAAAAGAACAAGAAGAAGAATATAATGATAATGAGATAAATTGTGTTTGTTGATGATGATGTTTGTTGATGATGATGAGGGATGATGATGTTTGGGTGTGATGTTTGTGATGGGGGTTTTTATGATGAGGGTGATGATGTATTTTTGATGGCGGTGATGTTGAGGTGATGTTGGTGGGATAATGAGAAGAAGAAAAAGAAGGACCATCAAAAACAACAACATAAAGGAAAAAGGAATTTACAAGCGCTGCATCTTTTTAAATCAACCGCTTGCTTTTCAATCTATTGTTACAAATCAGCCAAAACAATGAATTTTTTTTAAAAATGTGTAGTTTTTCAAAAGGTCAAGCAGAAAAAAAAATTCCCTTGAAATTGACCAATTTCAAAAACAATCGCTAAAAAAAACAAATTTGCCCCAATTCCGATTCAATCTAGGGTTTTTTTAGTAGCCCGGTTTCAAACCCAAAGGCCATGTAAAGGGACGTCCCCTCGTTAAAAATCTACAATATCAGAGGGAAACGCAACAAATAAATATTAAAAAAGTTTAAATTTAACCAAAAAAGGAAAACCAGTTTCTACTGTCGTTCCCACTGTGACGATTAATTTGAACTGAAAAGGGTTTCAACCCTGGACAACCCCCGTTTTTGTGGGGAAAAAACCCCTTCAAAAAGACCGTAAAAATGAGAGAAAACTGATATTTTCAAATAACGTTGGGAAATTGATCTTTTTTTAATGTTTAAAAAGGGGGGGAAAAACAAAACACTTTTTTGAAATGTCACAATTTAGTTTTTTTTTGTTTGATATAGTCGGAATAGGGGGAAAAGGGATACGAAAATTATCGAACTGAGCCACAAAATGAAAATTTTGGTTCCTTAAAAAAAACAACCAAAACAAACACAAACGAAAAAATTCAAATGCTCGGGTGGGAAAAAAAATTTGCGAATTTTTTCTCCCCACTTGAAAGATAACATTTTTTTTGTAAACAAACACTGAAAATCAAAACCCAAACTGCCCCAAAAATACAAAAACAAAACCACTTGGCTAAAACCCTTATAAAAAAGGGGCACATGCAAAAATTAAGACAGTGAAGACACTTAAGACAAATTTTCGACCCCCCATTTAACAAAAAAGGGGGGGCATATATTTTTTAAAAATTAAAAAACACATAATAAGAAAACCAAAAACATGGGGGTTAAAAAATCAACAAAAAAACCCACAAACAACCAAGAAAAACACACCGGGTTTAGTTCAAAAAGTTTTAAGGTTTTTGCGAAACCTAGAGAACAGACAAAAACCCCACAAAATCGTAAAAAATTTTAAAAGGGTGTAAAAATTCACTTTCATTTTTAAATTTAAATCGGGTTTTTTATTGTTTTGGGTTTTTCGGGACGGGTTTTTTTTGCGGGTTTGTGTTGTTGCACAAATGAACCAGTCCCTTTCCACAACCATTTGGGTCCCAAAACCCAAACCCCCTTTTTTCCCCCAAAGAAGCCCAGTGCAAAAGAAAAAAGGGCCAAAAATGTGCCCAAAAACCGGGAAAATGAAAAACAAACCCCAAATTATTTTTAGTTTACATCTTTTAAACAGCCATTTTTTTTTTTCCCGAGCCCAAAAACAGGTTTTTCTTTGAAATATATACTTTTTACTATTTTTTTTAAAGTAGTTATCTATTTTCTTTTTAATTTTTGGGGTGGGTTTTTTTAAAGAAAAATTTAAACTTCCCCCCAATGAGGGGGTTTTTTAAAAAAGCAGGAGGAAACCCGGGTTTTTTCCATAATTTAGGAACCCCTTTTCCCAGATTTGAAACCGGTCCCCCCGGGTGGGGGGGGGGGGGGGGGGGGGGGGGGGGGGGGGTTTTGGGGGGGGGGGGGGGGGGGGGGGGGAGTTTTTCTAGGGGCTCATGGGGAAAGGGACGGGGGACCACTCATTCAAACTTCATCCACTTCATGGATGAAATTTTTGGGAAATTTTGTTAAAATTACCTGCCCAACACTGCATTTCTGGGGCCCCGGTTAAACGGGGTTTATATCAGGTTTGGAAAGCGTAGAGCACAGCCCTGTCATGTAAATATCAAGCGGGATGCTTTTAATATCGGCACTTTTTAATGTTTCCTCATATCAGTGCCCATCTTTGCAATAAAAAAAAAATATTGTCGGGTTTCGGTGGCCCATTAGAAGATGGGGCGGGGCAAAACAAAACAATTTGTTTCAGGGAAAAATTGAAAAAAAAAACTTTTTTCCCTAGAAACCCCTTTCTTTCCTATCGTTGTTCCCCTGGTTTATCCCTTACTACTCAATTTTTGGGAGCATTAGTTTTTAAAAAACAAACAAACACACTTTTTTTTTCTAAATTTTTACACATTAATGCTTGGGAAAATTTTTAAACCCCCAAAAAAACCTGGCTGTTTAAATTTAGGGCCTTTTATGTCAAACTTAGTTTTCTTTCCTTTGTAATTATGTTATTTTTTTTAGATGCATAGAAAAAAATGATAATTTTGTTAAAACGATTTCCCGTTTGGGCCCTTTTTGCACAAGCCACCCCCAAACCCAAAAAACAAGTTAGAAGGAAATGTTCTGATTGGCTCTTTTTTTAACAGAAATAGGACAAAATTTGTGGCTCCTTTACAAGTCATAAGGGGGAACGGGAATAGGCTGGGTGGTTGAGTTGGGGTGTATTCGTGATCTGCTGACCCAGATTTTTAAAACTCGTTAAAGGATTTTTCCCCCTGAAGGGCCAATCCCCCTTCCCCAAAAGTCCTTTGGATGGGATATGAAAACCCCAAAAATTTCCCCGTTTTGGGGGAAAAAACCCCCCAAAAACAAAAAAATTTTGGGACACGTTACAAACCCTTCTGCTTTTCGGAAGAGTAGGCCGGTGGGGGGGATAACAAAATTGGGCAAAACTGTATACACCGGGAAAGATAAAAACACGTGAGTGCTTATTCCTTATCCCCTTTATATAACAGGAAAAAAATTAATTAAAAAAAAATAATAGCCCTCCTTGATTCATAACAATTTGGAATCTTTTCAATCCCTATCGTGAATTTTCGAAAAAAGCCATTGCATGGCAAATCATTTTCGGTAGGACATTTTGTGCGAAAAAAAGTAAAAAATAAAAGTAAAAAATCAAACAAGAAAAAAAAAAAAACCCCCCACCGAAAAATTTTAAAAAACGAAATAGAAAAAAAGAGAATTACGCCGTGTTTTTAGTCCCCGTCTTACCTAACAAATCTATTATGGTTTTACAAAAGTGAAATTTATACTGGTAAAAAAAAAAGCCCCGTTCCCTAGTAGAAAGCATAAAAACTTAAAAAAATTTCCCTTTAAGTTACATGACTTTTAAAGGGGGACACACTCATTTACTTTGACCATTCAAGGTGAACCTTTCTGTAGAAAAATTATTTTTGGGGTTTTTAAATGTTTTGTCTTGCTGTTTGTTTGTCTCCCCCCCCCCCCCACCCCCCCCACTCAGTTTGTATGTTTGAATTTTTCCCGAAAAAGTTTCCCCCTGACATGATTATGATCCTGCTGCTTGGGTTCCCGAAATTTTATTTGGGTATTGTTAAGATGTTGTGCTGTTCAGTTTTGCAAATTTTTGGTTTCGGTTGGCTTTTTTGTTAATGTCTTCGTAAATATATAAAAAAAGTGTTACTGTTTTGGGCCAACATAATTTTTAGCAGCTATAATTTATCGCCTAATTGAAAAACCTACACCATCAATGAGTATGCAAAAGGGCAAGCTAACCAAAAGGAAAAAATTTGCCGTTATAAAAAAACAACATATTTATATATAATATATAAAATATAAAAATTTTTTTAAATTTTAAAATTTTTATATATATATAATTAAATATAAATATATATTTATTTAATATAATTTTAAAATTATTAAAAAAAACAATAAATCAACTTTTACCTTTTTTCTAGTTTTTAAGAGGGAAAAAAAGTCACTTTTTGTTGGGTACCATCCTTTATTGCAACATATATTTTCATTAAAAGTTTACAGGCTTTGAAAATGCTTTTTACTATTTTTTAAAATATTCTCCCCAAAAATAGGGCCAAAAAAATGTTGTTTTCCAAATGGCTCATGGTTTTGGGGGGAAAAAAAAAACAAAAAGAATAAAACCCGGAAAAATTTCTTTAGTCTCTGTAAAATTCCCAAAGGTTTTAAAGTTTGCAAACCCTTTTAAAACCCCATGTACATCATAGCATGCAGGACCTATTTTCAACTGTGTTTTCTGAATTATACGAATTTTTGTTCGCTTTCATTTGGTTCCCAAAATTCCAGTCGTTTTCAATTTTAAAAGCAGCTGACTTGATGTACTTTTGCCCCCTTTTGTGTTTTTGGGTTTCTTGTTTGTTTTTTGTTTGTTTGTTTTTTTTTTTTTGTTTTTTTTGTTTACTTCCCGCCTTTAATTTGGGTGGCCAAAAACAAACCATAGATTCCTGGTCCCCATCTGTTGCACGTATTGATTCAAACAACCTTCAACCATTCAGGCTGGTGCCACACACACACACATACACACATACACACTCTCTCTCTATCTCTCTATCTATCTACCTATCTGTCTGTCTGTCTATCTATCTCTTTCATGCCATATGTATGTAGACTTTTATTTGTAGTACCTACAATTTCATTATTGTAATTCCTAATAAGCCTACAGCCCAGGCATAACAGTATTTAAATGCTTATATCATGTAACCCTTGAAAATAAAATCTCTCTCTCTCTCTCTCTGTCTCTCTCCTGTCTCTCTCAGTCTCTCTCTCTCTCTGTCTCTCTCTCTCAGTCTCTCTCTCCTCTCTCTCTCTCTCTCTCTCATGCCTCCTCTCTCTCTCTCTCTCATCACTCTCACTCTCTCTCAATCTGCTTAATCCACGTGGATGACAATGGGTATAGTGTTACACACCAACATATTACATCTTTGTCCTTCAACTGTTCACCAAGCCCGTGTCATGTTACTCTCTCCCACCTGTGCCTACTTTCCATCCTCCTCTCATCTGCATGACAATAATTATTACCTTCCGTGTATACAGTGATAACGAAAAGCATAATAGTTATACATGTACCTTGTTACGGTCTAATTAGAAATCTGTTGGGTGTTTTTTTTGTTGGGGGGGGGAGGGGGGGCATTTTCTTTGAAAAAAGCTTCAGTTGATATTACTCAATTTATGTATAAAAGTATATGTTTGTGTTGCAGTGTTCTGTGTTGCGCTGTGTTTGTGCTATTTGATAATGATGGCGGTGATGATAGTCATGATGAGGATGAGGATGGTGAGGATGATAATGATGATGATGATGACGACGACGACAACGATGATGATGATGGTGGTGGTGATGGTGGGGTGATGATGATGATGTTGTTGTTGGTGGTGGTGATGATGATGATGATGATGATGATGGTGATGAGAATGATAATTATATGATGATGATGATGACGACGACGAAGACGATGATGATGATGATGGTTTGAAATAATGATTGGTCTACAATCAATTCTTCTTTTCATCTTTTTCTTGCGCGCTAACTGTCCAATTTGTAATCATTGAGAAAAGCTGTACCGGCAATGTGTCTTCTTCTCCTCCTCCTCCTCCTTCTTTTCTTCCTCCTCCTCCTCCTCCTCTTCTTTTCTTCCTCCTCCTCCTCCTCCTCCTCCTCCTCCTCCTCCTCCTCCTCCTCCTCCTCCTCCTCCTCCTCCTCATTCTTCTTCTTCTTCGCAAT
>CM054155.1:13212856-13233313 GCA_028751875.1 Rapana venosa
CACACACACACACACACACACACACACACATTTTGTTGTGTCTTCTTTGTTTGTTTTGGTTTGGTTTTTCTTTGTTGCTTGTTTGAATTATGATGGATATATTTTCAAGATGTTTGAATTATTTGAATTTTACGGTTTAATATTGTTCAGGGTTTTTGTTTTGTTTTTAACTCCATGTATGCATATGTTATTGTCTTTTCTTGTTTGATTTGTATGGTTTATCATTGATTAAGCTTTTTTTTATTCTATGTCTGCATATATATGATCTTTTTTCTCTTTTTTTTTCTTTAGATAGATGGCTTGGTCAGTCAGGTCAGTCAGAGAAGTTCTCTGTTACTACTACTGGTATCCATGTAACCCAGTACAACCTGTCGCATGTGGGGTAGGAAACCCCAATAGAAAAAAACAACCCAAAACATATGGAGACTTGGAGAGGAGATTGGCGCCACCAAGGAATATCCTAAGCCCACAGAAAAAACATGAAAGACAAATGCAAAGCCAATATGATACCGGATCGGTCGAGGCCCGGGTTACCAACGACCGCGCTTTCCATTGATCAACACCAGGGTGGAAGTGACAAGTCAGCTACGGGAGTTAAAACATTACTTAAGCCCCCCTAGAGAACAAAATCACCATTGGTGCATGGATCGTCCTTTACACTCTACCATGCGGAAAAATCAAAGAACTCGAGTATGAGCTTAGCCGCAAATAAATGGGACATTATTGGACTAGGAGAAGTGAGATGGACAGGATTTGGTGAGACATTGACTAAAGAAGGCAACAAATCTGGTACAGGGGCCCAAAGAGAAACATCACCAACATGGAGTGGCATTATTGTCAGAAAGGAATAGTGGCGTGCATTATCAGCTGTACACCGGCTTCCAGCAGGATTATCAGCATCCGGATGTCGGCCAAGCCCAAGAACATAACCATCATACAAATCTAGCACCGTCATCTGACAAGCAGATGAGAAAGTAGAAGAATTTTATGAAAACTTGAAGAGACCATTATAAAGATCCCCAAAGAAAGACATCATCATCATTCAAGGGATTTTAACGCCAAATGGGTCTGACTCTTAAAACCCCAAGGGGCCGGAACATTTGGTCATTTTGGGAAAACTGGGAGAACCAACGACAGGGGACAACGTCTGCTGGAGTTTGCCTCCCCACAGTTTTAACCATTGCCAATACCCTCTATCCCCACAAGCAGTCAAGGAGGCAACCTGGCATGCGCTAAACGGCAAGATCCAAAACCAAATAGATTTTATCTTAACACCACGGCGCTTAAAATCCAGCATAAACAAGCCAGAACAAGAACCTACCCTGGAGCTGACATAGGCAGCGCCCCACGCCCTTGTGCTGCTGGTATTCAAAATGAAGCTGAAGAAAAACAAACAGCCTGCAAACCCAAGTATCAAATTTGACGTGGACAAACTGAAAGATCCAGATGTCGAGGAGATCTTCCAAGCTAACTTGGCGGACGTTTTGCGGCATTAACCCTCCTGGACAATGACATAAATGACCTCCCCAAACAACTTTAATAAGGCAGTCCAAGAAACAGCAGAGGAGGTACTCGGTCGTCAGGGGAATAAACACCAGCCATGGGACTACCGATGACATCTTGGACCTCTGCGATACAAGAAGAGCCTGAAACCAACCAGGTCTTCCAACCCTAAAGCATACCTGGAGGCCAACAATCTTGTGAAAAGTCAATGTTAAAGGCCAGAGAGAAGTGGATCATGATCAATGTAAATGAATCGAAAAAAGCATGAAAGGTGGCAACAGTAAAAAGGCATACGACACCCTGAAGAAAACTCACAAAACCACTTCAAACCAAATCATCAGTCATTGAAGACAGCTCCGGAAACCTCCTCACAGAAAGCTCAGCTGTATTGAACAGGTGGTCTGAGTATTATCAAGAACTGTACAACTACCCAATACAACCTGACAAGAGCATAATAGAAGAAAAAGCAGCAACATCAAGAGCACCCTCGCCATTACCTATACTGAGGGAAGAAGTGGAAGAAGCCATCCGCAGTTTACCAGTAGGAAAGTCCCCAGGAGCAGACAACATACCAGCAGAGCTCCCCAAGCATGGTGGCGAAACAGTCATCCACATGTTACAGCTATCTGTCAGAAGATTTGGGAGACAAAACATGGCCAACAGAATGGACACAATCACTCATCATACCCATGCCAAGAAGGGAATTTACGCCAATGCCAAAAACTATAGAACAATCACCTCATCAGCCACGCCAGCAAGATCATGCCAAAGTATTTTGAACCGACTAAAGAAGGAGCAGAAGAACACCTTGCAGAGGAACAAGCTGGGTTCAGGGGAAAGGGAGGAGCACAAAACGAACAGATTTTTAACTGCCACATCTTGATTGAAAAAAATGCTTCAACATCAAAGACCTGTTCCAACTTCATCGACTTCAAGAAGGCTTTTGACAGAGTATGGCACGAAGGCCTGTGGCAGGTCCTCAGAATGTTTGGCATTGAAGAAGGACTAGTGCAAACCATTAAAGCACTATACAACACCGCAAGCAGTGCAGTCCTTATGAACAATCAGGTCGGAGACTACTTCAAAACCACAGTTGGGGTCCGACAAGGATACCTGTTATCTCCAGTCCTGTTTAATCTGTTCTTGGAAAACTTTATTAGAGAAACCCTCCATGACTTCCACTCTACCATCTCCATTGGCGGCAGACCCCTCAACAACTTGCGGTTTGCCGATGACCCTTTACCTCATGGGCGGAAGTAACACAGAGCTGCAAGATCTTACGACCAGACTTGAGAACAGAGCTGGAGCATATGGATGGAGGTGAGTCACAAACAAAGTAAAGCACTTTTGAACAGCACAGCAACGCCACTGCTAAAATTTACATGAACGGACAACAACTAGAGGAGGTAGATGCTTTTAAATACCTTGCGCTACACTCACAAAGGACGGGCGATCGACGACAGAAATCAAAGTCAGAATAGCCATGGCAACATCTTCCATGACAAAACTCACCACCATAATGGGAAAAATAAAGAGATCAGTTTCCCAATCAAACTAAAGCTCTACAAAGCCCTAATTCAGACTATCCTGCTGTACGGAAGTGAAACCTGGACATTGACTGCTGAAACAGCAAAGCGAATCCATCATTTGAAACAAAATTTCCATAGAAAACGCTGGGCATATCCTGGAGAGAACGAAAAACCAATGGATTTTTCAAGAGTCAAATAAAAACGGCTGGCAAAGGGCCACAGGAACCCCTTCTCACCTTCGTCAAGAAGAAAAAGCTGACATGGGTTTGGCCACGCCACCCCACAACACTCGCCAAAAACAGTATGCAGGGAACACTCGAAGGTGGCAGAAAGAGGGGAAGACAGCACAAGTCATGGATGGACAACATCAGAGATTGGACCAGGATGAATGACTCTGCACTACTGCGCAGAGCCGAGGACCGAGATGGATGGAGGAGGCTTACCACGGCATCGACTTTCGTGTCTCCCCCACGACCGCTAAGGTCACGGGTCTGATGATGATGATGATGATGATGAGATGGCTTGATGAAAAAAAGCAAATGCACTGCTTATTCAATGTACCATCTGAAAATAAAAGTTTGACTTTGACTTTGCCACACACACACACACACATACATACATACATACACACATACATACATACTTACATACATATACACACGCATATAGATTTAAAAACAACAACACAAAAACACACACACACACGCGGGAGCGCGCGCACTATATCATTTCCAGTTTCATGTTTCCCTATCAACAATGGGGACCATCTGTCAATGAAGGGTAGGAATGTCACGATAAAATGTTAATGTTTTGGATATAACAGCGTCCATATCATTTTTTACACTTCATCCCTCCTATACATTTACACTTTTGTCTTTACATTTGCAGTGTGAATATGTAATCTCTACATCACCATTGAATAAATGAACATTCGAATCACCTGGATGAATAAAATAGCATAGCACACATACAAACACACATTTACACACACAAAGACACACACAGACGCCACACTTTCCCTCTCTCTCTCTCTCTCTCTCTTCTCTCTCTCTCTCTCTCTCTCTCTCTCTCTCTCTCTCTCCGTCTCTTCTCTCTCTCTCTCTCTCCTCTCTTCCCCGTCCTGTCCTTTCCCTCTTCCTCCCCACCCCCACCACCACCACAACACACACACAACACACACACCCTACACACAACACACACACAGAGCACACAGAGAACACACAGCATACACACACACACACACACACACACACACCACACACACACACACAAACACACGCACACAGAGAAAACTTAATACATTCAACGATATTGATACCACCTTGACAGTAAAAACACCTAGCACCCAACACACACACACACACACACACACGCGCGCGCGCGCGCGCGTCTCTCTCTCTCTCACTTTCAACTGTGTAGGCTAAGCTACACTACTGCATTTGTCAAAAACTGTACTGTCATACTGTAGCTGCCCTACGTGGGATAATTTAAGTTTTTTTCTCTTTTACTTGAGTTGACGATACTTCCCTCACGTTCGTTACAGCTATAGCGAGAGTCGTATCAAGGCAGAAAGAATAACCACGTCTGTAGGTGTTATCAAATAATGAATACAATAGCTGACATAGCACCAAATGTGTTGGGCTGATACGACTCATTGTGTTCAGTGCACTGAGAAGTAGCTGTATGAAATGATCAGCCGCAGCAGCAGCATGAACAGCAACAGCAGCAGCAGCAGCAGCAGCAGCAGCAGCAGCAGCAGCAGCAGTAACAACAGCAGCAGCAACAGCAGCAGAGGCAGCAGCAACAGCAACAATAGCAGTGTCAGCAACAGCAGCAGCAGCAGCAACAAAAACAATATCAGCAACAGCAGCAACAAAAGCATTAGCAGCAGACACAGCTGTTACATTGTCATCATGGCTTGAATGTAAATTATGCCTTTGTTTGTATAGTTACCTGACTGTCTCTCTGTCTGTTTGTCTGTCTGTCCCTGTCTTTGTTTCTGTATGGGCCTACTTCTTTCTGGTGTCTAAATGTGTGGGCTGTGTGTCTGCTTGTCTGTCTGTCTGTCTGTCTGTCTGTCTGTCTGTCTGTCTGTCTGTCTGTCTGTCTGTCTCTCTCTCTCTCTCTCTCTCTCTCTCTCTCTCTCTCTTCCACCTCTCTCTCTTCTCTCTCTCTCTCTCCACAGTCCCCTTACTGTCTGTTCTGTTTTGTCTTTCTGCCCATGTCTTTCTTTCTTTTCTTTATAGCTAATGGTTTCAGTTCAGCCATAATTTCATCTGTCTCTCTTTTTCTGTTGTTTGCTATCTCTGTCTTCCTGTTTGTTTGTCTGTCTATGGTCTAGAATAATCCAATCAGAGTCCAAAAAGTCAGTAGTATATATATATATATATATATATATATATATATATATATATATATTGAAATCGACTGCTAATTGGAATATATCCATATTTAAATTAGCGGTAGATTCCTCTCAAACGCGACATCAAAACAAAACAAAAACACAAAAATCCTAGCATCTACCCCTTCTCCCACCTTCTCGAAATTCTGCGCTAGGAATTCCATCTCTTCCATCCCTCTCTCTGTTTCTGCCTGGCTCCTTTTCTTCCTGTCACTTCCTTGTTGTCCATTGTCTGCATTCTTAGTCCATTGTCCTGCCCTTTTCCCAGGAAGACTTAAAAGATAGCACTTTTCCTCCACGCTGAAGTGGGAAGCTCTGGGCCTGAGTTTGTCGGTGCTTAATACGGCAGCGCAACGCATTTTTTCACATATGGCAGACAGCAGGAGATGTTGTCTGAGTGTTCGACGACGAAGAACAAGTACTTCCGGTTTTTACTTGGATGCTTTTATCACGGATACAGGCAATTTTGAATGTAGGAGTAAATGGACCAGACACGCCAATAGATGTTAACGTTTATATAGCAATCTAACATGCCAGACTTGATCGTAAGCTGTGGGTGTATAGAAAGTCGTAGGAATATTCTTTCTGTGCGCAAACTGATGTTTGATGTTGCGTTGTCAGCTTAACCAGATGATCAACAACAGATCTATCTTTTTCGAAAACTTGCCTGATTTACTGGTATTGGTGTACTTTCATCGCAATAAAAAACCCGTTTATCTAAAATAGACATCTTGCTAAGACATTAAAATATGTTCCCGTTTTTCGGAAGAGAAGGTCATTGTGTGCCTGGGGGAACGGATGACAAAATTAAAAAAAACCGTAAACACAGAGGCTGGATATACAAAATGGAAATGGGTGTTTATTTCATTATCCTCCAAATAAAAGAATAAAGTACATAAACAGATCGTAAGTGAACTGTGTATTTCTACAAGATTTTTGGTATGTGAAGCCAAAGCATTGGGTCTAAATCTGTTGATGCCTTCTGTGGGTTTTCCATGTTTTGGTATTGACACAATAACTGTTTCCAGATTATAGGAGCTTGCCCTCAGCCCTGCATTTCTGAAATAATTCATACAACGCAAAAGCATTTTTTTTTTCTAGCATATGCTTTGATATTTCATTGAATGCAAACATCCATTCCGGCGGGATAGCTCAGTGGTCAGAGCACTCGCTTTCCCTCAGCTAAGGTTAAGCAGCATCGAGCGTGGTTACCACTTGGATGGGTGACCGTTTTTCGCGCCTTGGCTTCAGTAAAGTCCCCCAGTTCACCCAGCTGTAAATAGGTACCTGCCTCTTTAGGGTCGGAAAGGTAAAGCAGCGAGAGAGAGAGAGAGAGAGAGAGAGAGAGAGAGAGAGAGAGAGAGAGAGAGAGAGAGAGAGAGAGAGAGAGAGGTGTGTGTGTGTGTGAGAGAGAGAGACAGAGAAAAGATGGGCGCCGCCCTCAATATGCCGGCCCATGGAGAAGCTGAGGTCTCTGACGCCTCACTGCCCTACGACCACATAGGTTGTGGACACCTTAACCTTTTTTACCTTACCATTCCGACTGGTGTGTTCTTATTTTTGAGATATCACATTGCATATTTTAGTGTTGGTAGTAAGATGACGGCATTCATAATATTTACATTATCAAGTTATTGTGATCTATGCAACAGTCGTTTTGAGTTTGTTCTTGTCTGAAAGCAATTTATGTTGGAGAAAATCCCTCTTCATTCTTTGACTTGATAAACATTCATTTATTTAACTATTCATTTATTAATTCTTTTATATCAAGGATAATGGAATCAACACTCATGTGTTTTTTACATCCATTCCCCGTGTGTATGTGGTTTTACACATTTTGTCATCTGTGTCCACCAGCACACAATGGCCTACTCTTTCGAAAAGCGGAACATGATTTAAGGTGTGCGCAAGATGTTTTGCGTGTGTTTGCACACGGGACCTCGGTTCATAATCTCACACGAAGGACTTTTGGGGGAGAGGGGAGTCGGTACTGATGTTAACTCCAGGGGGAAAATCCCCTTGAACCGTATTCGAATCCTGGTCGTCAGATTGCGAGCGCAATGTTCTAACCACTAGGCTTTCCTGTCATCCCGCTTTAATTGTCTCTGTCTCCAACTTTGTCAACCAAAGCTTCTCTTTAACTTGATTAGTGGGGGAATCTGTATCCTTAATCCTGATTTGGTCAAGTGGCAGAACAACACTATGTTTTGTGTCATTCGATATTTTCCACAACTGCAGTATATAAGTGTTGATATCTTTGTCACAAAAACGGACCAGAACATCCTTTTACACCTGTGCTATGCGCCCCCCCCCCTCTCCGCTTATTGGCCTTTTTCAATATAATTGTATTATTTTGTTTACATATTTTTGTTTATGTAAGTTGTAAACATAAAGAGGTGTGTGTGTGTGTGTGTGTGTGTGTGTGTGTGTGTGTGTGTGTGTGTGTGTGTGTGTGTGTGTGTGGTGAAGTCAAAGTCAAAGTGAATTTTTATTTCCAGATTGTACATTAAATAAGCAATGAATTTGCTTTTTCTTCAACAAGCCAACTACCTAGGAACAAAGCTTACTTCATCAATAATATTTAACTGCAGCATTATTAACAATAAAAGTAACCAATAAGATATAAAAAAAATAGCCTACACACAATGCACTGCAAAACTCACATATATACACACACGCACGCACAGGAACACACATGCGCGCGTGTGTGCGTGCACGATTTCAGATTTTTTTTTTAATGTAAGACTTTGTAAAGATAATAACATGTCAAACAAACAAAATTATATCAGTTACAATATCATGCATTGCTTCATGTTCATACCTTATAAAGGCAAATAAAAAAATAAAAAACAAAAGGAACAGAATGACTCTGTGTGTATGTGTGCATGCATATATATATATATATATATGCTGTGTGTGCGTGCGTGTGCGTGCGCACACTCTAGTGCATACGTGTGTGTGCAGGCGTGCAAGCGTGTGTATTTATATATTATGTATGCGTGTGTGTCCGTGTCTGTGTTTGTATGTGTGTATGAGTACGTTTGTGTATGTGTAAAACTGTCATGGCTGCAATACTATTCTTTTTTTTGCCCCCCCCCAAAAAAAAACAAAAAAAACCCAACCCAAATCTGCCTCTGTCCTGTCTGTCCTGTCCGTGTATCTCTCTCCACACACAGCAGACGACTGGAAATAACACCAGGTGTTGCAGCACAGTTCATCGAAACTTGGCAAGACTGTCTGTCTGTCTGTCTGTCTGTCTGTCTGTCTGTCTGTCTGTCTGTCTGTTCACCCAAATATCGTGACTGTCTGTCCGTCTATCTGGCTGTCTGTTTATCCATCTACCTCTCGTGTCTATCTGTCTGCCTTTCTGTCTGTCTATCCATCTACCTGTCGTGTTTGTCTATATGCATGTCTGTCTGTATGTCTGTCCACTCAACTGTCGTATTTTGTCTGCTATCTATCTATCTATCTATCTATCTATCTATCTATCTATCTATCTATCTATCTATCTATCTATCTATCTATCTATCTATCTATCTCTCTCTCTCTCTCTCTCTATCTCTATCTATCTATCTATCTATCTATCTATCTATCTATCTATCTATCTATCTGTCGGTCTGTCTGTCCATCCATCCATCCATCCATCCATCCATCCATCCATCTATCTATCTATCTATCTATCTATCTATCTATCTATCTATCTATCTATCTATCTATCTATCTATCTCTCTATCTGTCTGTCTATCTCTCTCTCTATCTCTATCTATCGATCTGTCGGTCTGTCTGTTCGTCTGTCAGTCTATCTACCCATTCGTCGTGTTTGTCTGTCTGTCTGTCTATCTTTCTTTGTGTCTGTCTATTTGTCTGTCTTTCTGTCTATCTATCAATCTATCTCTCGATCGACAGATCAGTCTCTTTCTCTCTCTTTCTGTCGGTATGTCTGTCTGTATATCTGTCTGTCTATCTATACATCTGTCGTTTTTGTCTGACTGTCTGTCCATCAAACTTTCGTATTTGTCTGTCTGTCCATCCATCAAACTGTCCCGTCTCTCTGTCTGTATGTGTGCCTGTCTATCTGTCTAGCGGTCTGTCGGTCTGTCTATCGGTGTGTATGTCTATCGGTCTGTGTGTCTGCCTATCTGTCTATGTGCCTGTCTATCAGTCTGTCTGTCTATCTGTCTGTCTGTCTGTCTGTGTGCCTGTCTATCTGTCTGTCTGTCTATCAGTATGTCTGTCTGTCTGTCTGGTGTGTGACCAGGAGGTCAGGCAAAACCGACAGCAGCCAGGTGGTGGAGTGGACAGATCATCTGGTTCAGGCAGCTGTCGGTTTGTTCTGGGATGTCACTGACAGTGTGGACATTTTCACATGACTAGGTGTTAACTTGCCTGCCTGCCTGTCTGTGTGTGTGTGTGTGGGGGGGGGGGGGGGGCGGTGGTGGGGGTGTATATGTGTGGCGGGATGGGTATGTGTGCGTTTGTGTGTGCTAATATGTGTGCAGTGTGCAAGCACACACCGCGCGATAGTACATGCACATGTGAGTACTAGCGTGTGAGTGTTAACGCGCGTGTGTTTGTGTGTGTTTGTGTGAAACAGACAGACGAACAGACATACAGATAAACACAAAAAGAGACAGAGACAGCAAGAAAGACAGGAACACAAGAGAGAGGAGGGACAGGCAGAGAGGAAAAGAGAGAGAGAGAGAGGGAGAGAGCGAGAGAGAGAGAGTGAGTTAGAGAGAGAGAGAGAGAGAGAGAGAGAGAGAGAGAGACACAATTGACACAATTGACACAATTTTATTGCTATTTAGCGATCAAGCCATAAAGCGCTGCGGCGCGGTAACGACGATATCGAACGCGACGCGATTACAATGACATGGAAACCATGGCAGTAGTGGTATGTACATCAAGATTCGATACATTATTGTCTGTGTCTCAAGTGTCTCAATTTTCAAACCAGCCTTTCCTTTTCCAGTCTACAGCCAGTGAAGTCAGCCCATGTAAGACGAAGTCAGCCCATGTAAGACCGGATCAGGTCCCGAAGATGATGTAACTCCTGCTCAGCACTTGCGGCCACTGTCGCTGTGTGTTGTGTGTTAGTACACTGTTTCCCTTTACGAAGTCTGGCAAGCCTGACACGTTCTTCTGGCAACATGTTTTTCTCTTCTTGCTTGATGTACCAGAACACACACTTAGATTCCTCGCCAGGATCTCCATTCCAAGAGTATTCCAGGGTGATGTCATCTGATTCACACATCACAATGTTTTGATCAACTGAACTATGTACCACCACCTTTCGAAACCGTGTGTTTCTCTTGCTGTCCCTTAATCGACGCTGCACACGTTTGTCAGTTAGAGTAGACACATACTGTTTCACAATACCAGTATCAGTATCAGAGTCCTCCATTGTGCAGCCAACTGTCAGCTCTTCCGGCACATCAGACGCCTCAGAAGACACACCGATCTTGCTGTCTGTTGCTGGATCACACAGTAGATCAAGTGAATCTGGTGTGGCCGAGGCATTCAATTCACTGCTGACACACAGCTCTGTGTACACACTGGTTTGTTTTCCTTCTGTTTCCACATCGAGCAGGGAGTCAATGTTACACAAGACCGGCTCTTCCAAGACACTGTCATTGTCACATTGGCGATTTGCCTGTCTTTCTTGGTGTTGTCTGCTTCTTTGAACATCGCGACGGATTTGACAAGGGGGCTTTTTGCGATAGTACTGAACACGGAGTTACGGTTCAGCACCTGGTCCGCCATTTCTGTTGACACTGGCTTGTCAGCTGGCTTTATTCGCAAGACGAACACAACGCTGCCGCTCTCCCCCGCGACTTTCCAACTCGATACGACGTTGTCGATCAGCAGGGTGTTTAAAGTTGTTATTACAGTTGCTGGAAGGCCGGTAACTGACATTTTGAGGCTAAAATGCAAAAATTTGCAGAGCTTACTAACAGCACACCCGTTCAGTTCTCGTCCCGTCACGTCACCCGAGAGAGAGAGAGAGAGAGAGAGAGAGAGAGGAGAGTTAGTTAGAAGAGAGAGAGAGAGAGAGAGAGAGAGAGAGAGAGAAGAGAGAGAGAGAGAGAGAGAGAGAGAGAGAGAGAGAGAGAGAGAGAGAGAGAGAGAGAAGGTGGGTGGAGGAGGGTTGAGTGGGTGGAAGGGACATGACGACAGCTGGGGTCTGGGGATGGCCTTTACATTACCTGTCATGTCAGCTCCACAACAGTGCTGTGACCTGACATGACACCCCCCCTCCCTTCTGCCTGCCACTGACACTCTGTGTATGTGTGTGGGGGTGGTGGGGGGTGGGGGTGGGGAGAGGTATGTGTATGTTCGTGTGTGTGTTTGTGTGTGTGTGTGTGTGTGGGGGGGGGGTGTTCGTGTGTGTGTGTGTATGTGTGTGTGTAGGGTGTGTGTAGGGTGTGTTCGTGTGGGGGGATACGTGTATGTGTGTGTGTGTGTGAGTGTTTGTGTGGAAGGGGTTTGTGAGAGTGTGTATGTGTGTGTGTTTTATTTATGTTTTATTCCTGTTTTTAGGATAATGGAATAAGCATTCATGTGCTTTTTTTCATCCAGTTCCCATGTGAATACAGTTTTGTAAATTTTATCATCCATTCCCACTAGCACAGAATAGCCTACTCTTCCGAAAAGCGGAACGGGTTTTAACGTGTGCGCTAAATGTTCTATGTGAGATCGCCTACGGGATTTCGGTTTATAGTCTCATCCGAAAGACTTTGGGGAGAGTGGAGTCGGCACTAATGTTAACTCCAGACAATAAATCCTCTTGAACGAGATTCGAACCCAGTCAGCAGGTCACGAATACATCACTCTAACCACCAGGCCATCCCGTCTCGCGCGCGATCTGATGTGTGTGAGAGAGAGGGGAGAGGGAAAGAGAGAAAGAAAGAGAGAGATAGAGAAAGAAAGAGAGACTGAGAGAGAGAGTGTGTGTGTGTGTGTGCGCGCGTGTGTATATTTTTGTGTGTATGCGTGCGCGCACGCGTTTCTGTGTGTATACACGGTCATACCGATGGACAGGCAAGCAACGAAAGAAAAACTGGAGGAACAAACAGAAAAAAACGCTGACGACAGATTTTGCTGCCCCGTCGATGACTCTGTCCTTTTGCATTGTCAAGAAACTAATCCTGAGGCTGGCAAATGCATTTCTATTCAAACGTTTGAAATTCCAAAAAAACAAATCATGCTTAAAACGTAATCCCCATAGCAGAAAGAGATGCTTTGTTTTGACTATAGCTGCTCCCCTTTGCCTCTAGTTTTTCAAGACAAATGTAAGGAACTCATGCTGGAAAGGTCATGAATAAGAAGAAAACAGAAGACAACGTAAAAGACAAACACACACACACACACACACACAAATATTATACATACATACATATATTTTATTATATATATTATATATATGTATGTATATATATATATATTTTATATTGTATGTATGTATGTATATATATTATATATATATATTATATATATAATTATATATATATATATCTGTGAGTATGTGATTGTATGTGTGTGTTTTTTCATGCTGGAATGTGTGTGTATTGTGTGCATATGCGTAGCTGTATGTGTTTGCCTTTAGATTTTCATCTGTGTGTATACTGTTTTATTTGTGAATGATTTATTAACTTTTCAGCCACTGATTCATATACTTCACCTGTACCATAAGACACTGTGCGTACTTAGCTATGATAGTACAGTGTAGATGAAAGTTGTAGGAATCAGCCTGATTACAAGTTGAAACTTCATAAAATCGGAAAGTGATTCTAATGTTGAAGTTAAATCACATCATATCAATCGTGTCTAAAATTATAATGTAACGGCAGCGCAACGCATTTTTACTTATATGACAGTGAACGATAATTGCTGTCTGAGTGTTTGACAACACAACATTTTATCATTCGTAATTATCAGATGGCCCTCATACTTTCAGTTGGAGTCTTTGGGTCTCAATTATGTGGTAGTTAGGTATTGTTCTAAAGAAGGTGGTTGATTTATTAACAATCGATCACACACACGTGCACACACACACTCACACACACGCAACATTCGCACACGCACAAACACACACACATACGCACACGCACACATATACACACACGCACGCACACACACACACACACACACACACACCACCCCACACACACACACACACACACACACAGACAAACGTCCAGACTCAATCGCAAGTCACCCATGTGGTGCTGATGCAGTGAGATGTGAAGTTGTACAACTGCTATGGCAGTAGCTCTCTGTATACCTTCCTCTTCTGTAGCAAGCCAAGGGGATTTTCCCGTGAAGCTAACCTCCGTGCCGACTTTCCTCCCCGAAAAGTCCTTCGGGTGAGACTATCAGCCGAGAGGTTCCCTGTGCAGTCTCTTGCAGAACATCTTGCACACACATTCAATCCTGTTCCAACTTTGGGAAGTGCAGGTCATTGTCTTGGCATAGGTACGTGTAATAACATTTACAAAAATTGCATGCGCATGGAAGGGGAACTAGAGGTTTTAAAAAAGAACATAAGTTCATATTCATGATCTTCCAAATCAGATAATCCACAAGAGATAAGTGTAATCACACTGAGCTGCTGTCCAACCAACTGGCAATAGAACATGTCCAGTCATCTTCAAGGTCGTTCCTTCTGCACCAGGCTGCCCCACCTCTCTGTTCAGGTCTCCTTCTTTCTGAAGAATCCTTTAGGTACGGAGCTAAAACCTTGACTCAGGCCGTGTTCCTGGCAAGAATGTAGAACTTGGTAACGACCTATCGTTGTCTCCGTCATGGGATTGATACATGGGTACATTCTTTTCATCCTTATCACTAGACTTAAAAAGCTTACCCTTCTATACAAACATAATTCAGCTTGTAACATGACGCGCTGATCTGCTTGCAATGCGTTCATACATGGGATCTTGGTTGGAAGTTTGAGTTGAAAAAATCTACTGATAATTCGATATTCACCTCTCTTCTACCTCCTGCATGCCTATCAACACAACGTCTATGTTACTTTTCGATGTTTAGATCGAACTATTAAAAAAAAACCCGATAGTGCCTATATTACTCTACGGTTGTCAAGTCTAACTTACTGTTATGATTTTAATCTAACAGTATACTTTATGGAAGCAAGGTCAATAGTCACTTGAAATTCGAGCAAAGTCTAGAATGATGCTTTTTTCGTTTCAGTTTGATAGTGACACCATCCCGTCTAAATTGACATGTATGAACATATTGTTTTCTTTTCACAATATAGCTGTAAAGAGAACAGAGACAAAAGGCAGTATTTCTATATTCTGTGATGGAAAGGTTGAATGGTATTGGCTTTAGTGGCTTTGGGATCAATCAGCCCCCAAATAGTTCACACGTGGTAAAAGTGACATATTTTTTCTCTGAAAAATCAGTTTATAGAAGTTTCGTTCGCCAAAATTGAAGGAAAATAAATGTACAATTATACAACATTTGTAAACTTTGTTACCTCTATTTTCACCAGCATTCTTTAAACAGATTTTGACTGCCAAATCACACAATGTTGTTTCAGACAGGAAGAGTGTTGAACATCCCCGGAGAGGAGAGAATTTGTTCAAAGGGCAGTCCTTGTCAGGTAAGGAATACATTACCTCATCACGCCTTCAATTCTCCTAACTCTAGTAAGAAGGACATGTGCTAAGCAACTGTTATTGAAAAAGACAAATGTTTGAAAATCTAACTATCAATTTGGTGGCAAAAATAATGCCTGCTTACTCGTTTAGTTTATGTTCTCACGATAATATTTTAGTATTAAAGGTGTTTTCACTTTGCTGAGCACAGTGTCTACTTAAAAACACCCGATTTTTCATCACGTATACTTATTGTTGTTGTGTTCGTTTGACCAAGAAGCTAACTACTTCTTGATGCAATAACCATATTGCTTTCTGTTAGCTTTAGTGATTGGTTTAAGCAAGGTTTAGTCATTCAGTAAGCATGCAACAAGCACAACATGATGAATATGTATCAGCAATGCAGCAACAAGCAGCTAGCTTATATTGTGCTGAAGTACAACATCAACATTCACATAGCGGCTAGTGACCCCTACAATGACCAAAACAGGAGAAGGGGGAAAATGACTGCCTAGGGTAATAACAGTATAGATAATTTAATACATGCATAGATAACGAACTGTTTGACGATTTCCCCAAGAGAAATACCTGTTACATAAATAAGCAATTTTCAATGATTGCTATTCCACTAGTCCCAAAAGTCTGACCCTATCTTTTGTTTTATTACAACAGTCTTTATCTCGTTGAACTTTTTATTTGAGTGAAAGGGAAGAAGCACGCATGCACTTGTTTTTACTCCAGTACCGGTGTGGTTTCGGCTAAGAAAATTTTGTCATCTATTCCAACCAGTACAAAATCGCTTAGTCTTCAAAAACAAAAAAAGATCAGAACGGCTTTTAAGGTGTGCACACAATGTTCATGTTCTGACTCAGTCAGGCTTACATACAAGATCCAACACTTCTATCCAACATCTCTACAGGATGTCTGATGTAAACAAACTTTGCCTTTCTGCCTGGTCTTTGCCTCTGTAGAGGGGTTCTCTCCAGTCACAGTTGGTTAGATGCATCGAATAGACTTTCTAATATATATAGTTTGTGGACCGTTCGTCTGTTTAAATTTACCTACTCATCAAGTTCCTGTTTGTTCAAATATTAGATATATATATACACCTCGCAACTTGCGCTATTGTAGTCTACCCAAACTTGTGCAGAAACAGCCAGTCTCATAGGGAAGCAAAGGCTCATGCAGAAAGGAAAACAACAACATGTTTCTTCCTCAGCCACATCTCCCAGGGACACCAATGGCTGAGTTGTTGTGTATGTGCCCGTTTTTGCCAACGATTAAGGTAGCCGCATTTCCATTTGGGGGATGATATACAAACACGATATGAGTGAGCATGCATCTATCTATCTATCTATCTATCTATCTTTCTATCTATCTATCTATCTATCTACCTATCTAGAAAGCTATTTATATATCTATCTATCTGTCTGTCTATTTATCTATCTGTCTATCTATCTATCTGTCTGTCTGTCTGTCTATCTATCTATCTATCTATCTGTATGTGTGTGTGCGTGCGTGTATGTGAGTGTATGTGTGTGAGAGAGAAAAAGAGAGAGAGCTTGCCTGTATGTATAGGTCAGCATGTGCACTTAATATGTACGTGAATGTGCACTAATGTTTGTGTAGGAAGCCACATACGCACATACCCATGTGTGTGCATGTGTGTGTGTGTGTGTGTGTGCGCGCACGCACGGATGCGCGCGCGTGCGTTCACGCGTGTGTTTATATATGTGTGTATGAGCCTACAAAACATATTTGCAGCAGTATATTGCATGGACACGCCTGATTACATAGGCTTAATTACAGGTGCAGGTGTGGGATAAATGAAACAGCAGGTGTGGACAATGTGAGCAGACGATGAAAAGGCAGCCAGTGGAAAGCAGTAGCAGACATGCAAACAGTCAGACACACAGACAGACAGACAGACATACAAACTGAGGTGCATAGACAGATATCAACTTATTCTTTTATTTTTATGATAATGGAATACGCACTAATGTACTTTTTACACCCAGTCCCCGTGTGTATGCAGTTTTGTAAATTTTGTCATCCATTCCATCCACTACACATTGGCCTATATATATAAAGAAAGGAGCTGATTGTAGGTCAAAATATGGAACGGTGAGAGTGTATTACATGATTTTCAGCAATATACAACATCCCTTACTTATGTCGTCTATCGCTTTACAATGGGGAAGTCATTACTTATCTTTCCTGGGGCATTGCAACACACACATCCCCCCCTCTGCACTGGTAACAGTTTGTTGTATTACAAACATTTGCCTGTCTAAATCACCTAGCAATGAGCACACACAAAACCAAGAAGAAGAAAATACAGAAAAAAGATTTTTAAAAGTCCCCTACATGCCACAGAAAAGACGAAGACATAAGACATACTACACTCCAAAGCTGAAACCCAATCAAGCAGCTCTCAACCCTGAGCCTTACTTCAAGCTGGCAATCTGCATAACTTCAAAGGCTGATCTCCTACTGTGCGCCATATCTCATCATCACACCCACACCAGCATTCTTCTTTCCACAAGGCAAGAGAGACAGCCGTTCATTCTGAAGACATTGATTTGAGAGCTATTTCGGGAATGTGGGCC
Organism: Rapana venosa; assembly: GCA_028751875.1. NCBI lineage: Eukaryota > Metazoa > Mollusca > Gastropoda > Neogastropoda > Muricidae > Rapana > Rapana venosa. The sequence continues at coordinate 13,230,516 of CM054155.1, forward strand.
AGAAGCAGGTCACACAAAGGTCACCTGACGGAAAGGGGGGGGAATTTAAAACATCCCATGATATTTAGTAGTGAGAGGAGCATTTATTGGAGCCATTGACTGGCGTCTTGGCTGATATAAAGATGACAGTTTTTGTTGTGTTTTTATGAATGGAAGCCTTCCTGAAAGAGAGAGAGAGAGAGAGAGAGAGAGAGAGAGAGAGAGAGCTGGATGCACATACACACAACAAATCAATAGATGGACAAGAGGAGAGACAGCCTATTTTATTAATATCATTCATGAGGAGTTTTCTGTATTGCCTGACTGACCATGGAGGCCATACCAGGGCTGTTACCGTACATGAATGTTACAATTCCAATAACATTCACCACAAGTTCAAAATCAACACCCTTAAATACCTAACATTGCCAGACTGGAACAAACGAATGGACAAAGTCCCTGACTTCTTGTATTTCCTGAAGCCAGTAGAACCATGCCATGCTTAAGGCACACCAGTCATTCTGATTAATCTAGTCTCTACAGGTGAATGAAGCGTAAAGAAAAGGATAATAAATACTTCAATGTACAAAAGAATACATAGAAAAATGTCATATGGGATAACTACAATGCAGATTCAATACTCTTTGCCTATCCTAGTGTTTACAATTGCATTATTTGATTGCCAGAATGAAATAACGCAGGCAAAATGTAATATACTACGTTGGAAAAACATATTTGTATAATGTGTTCAAAAGAATGCAGGCAAATTGACAGGGAAAGTCAAAGAGAAACATGAGAAGCAATTTAAGGGTAAGGAGAAGAAACAAGAAAGACAATGACAGCAAGTGGGATATTTCTAGCACATAATTGTCAGGAAGTTGAGATGATGTTTATACTGAAAGTTCTCATGGTATCTCACAAACGGGGATCCGGGAGGGGGATACTAAATGCAAAAGGCATTTTGAAACAAACGCACTAGAACTGCATTACATACACTTGGAATAATACATATTCACACACAATGTGTTCATATGTGGTTACACATACTTATAGAAGATCAGAAGGCGAATGACTCACACTTTTTAAAAAAAAACTTCCAACAGCATTGCCATTTACTTTGGTTACACATAATCCTAATCTATGGGTTTTTTCCAAGGATTTCAGTCTATTCCCTGTATCACTGCACAACAAATAAAACCCCATCACTATCATTTGTTGGGTTGCCTCATCATTTTCCACGTTTCTATCTTGCTGTTTCCACACCACTCATTTCAATCTCTTCCCCAAGCCATACCTGGAACCGTTATGTCTTATCCCAATTCCATAGTCCACAAGAAGCTTATCAATACCTGGCGCCGCAGCGCTACCGGCCAGAGGGGCTCTGTGCTGCTGTGGGTCACTAGGATGGTGATCAGCCGTGCATGCTGTAGATTAACATACCCGGGACACCACCTGCAACACTCCATACTGACAACAGCAACAGCTTAGTCACGGAGCCAGACTGAATGAGACACCCAGCCGGGGTAGTGACCACCACACCATCCCTCCAATGACCTCCAATGACCTCCAATGACCTCCAGTGACCCTGCAACCAGGAAGGCTTGGACACACACTCACCACAGGCACAACAGGGTGTGTGGATACCGAAAATGAGATCACAACAAGACCACAACAACGGGGCTTTCGATTTGTTATCTTTTTATCGTGTGATGTTACTGTGTTGTGATGTTTTTCTGTGATGATTTCCTGATTACTGCTTTTATGTATGGCTTGTAGCCCTCGTGGGTTTCTCTATCTGGGAAAAAAATTAAGTTTTGGGATTGAATTGAATCAAAGATACTTTTTTCACTGATTGATGATCAACAATGATGGAAGATGATGCAACGATGCTGCTACGGAAGCGTTTGGAAGACTACTTGATACTTGACAGAGCTGTATTCTATGCTTACTATCATACTCTTATTCCGGTGTCAAACGGGCCCGAGCGATTCAAATACCCCCAGTGCTGGTCAGGTCATTTTAGCAATTCCCTCAATTCCGCATCAGTGAAGTGGATACAGCTCAGCTGCGGGGTTTCCGTCTTCCTAGGTGAGTCTGTAGCACACTCCCTGTGGGCAGGAACCAAGAAAAATCCCCATGACTATGGGATTCAAACCCATAACCACCCAGCCCCTAACCCAAAGCGCTAACCAATGTGCCATGGCAATTGGAAATATGATCATTGTTGGTGCTTTTACATTAAGTTTATCTTCATTTCTCAGTCATGGGATATGTATTTTAGACTGCTTTGTGCCTTAAATAATGCGTCATAGCAACATGAGATATTATCAAAGTAAACTTAAAGAATGGTCCCTACTTTACGTGCAATATTGATCTGACAAATAAAGCGTATCTATCGAGGTGCAGGTCAGGTCAGTCAGAGAAGTCCTCTGTTACTGCTACTGGTATCCATGTAACCCAGTACAACATGTCACATGTGGGGGAGGAAACCCCAATAGAAAAAACAAAACATATGGAGACTTGGAGAGGAGATTGGCGCCACGAAGGAATATCCTAAGCCCCTAGAAAAGACATGAGAGACAAATGCAAAGCCAATATGATACCGGATCAGTCGAGGCCCCGGATACCAACAGCCGCGCTTTTCATTGATCAACACCACAGTGGAAGTGACAAGTCAGCTACTGGAGTTAAAACATTACTCAAGCTCCCTAGAGAACAGATCACCATTGGAACATTGAACGTCCGTACACTCTACCAGTGTAGAAAAATCAAAGAACTAGAGTATGAGCTTAGCCGCTATAAATGGGACATTATTGGAC
>CM054155.1:13233813-13248813 GCA_028751875.1 Rapana venosa
CTTAGAACACTCTCTATGTAAGACTTGTAAAACAAGGAAAGGATCTTTTTGTCTACAAAAAATGAGTTCAGTTTCCTCAGAAAATACAGACGTTGTTGTCCCTTTTTGACAATAGCGTCAGTGTTAACGTCCCAGTTTAACTTGTGGTCAAAAACAGTTCCCAGATACTTATAGTTCAAAACGTTTTCAACCTCTTGATTATGGATAATAATATTCTTAGGAGTATGCCCTGATCTTCTGAAGTCGATAGGCAGGTCTTTAGTTTTAGAAACATTTAGCTCCAGATAGGCCTCGTCACACCAGTGTACGAACTCGGTGAGGGCTGGACCATGGTCTAAGACTGATCCGGATAAGAGGGATAACAGAGCACTATCGTCTGCGAACTTTACCAGAAAGGAATTTCCATAGTTGCTTCTGCAATCATCTGTGTATAGAATGTACAGAAGTGGTGAGAGGACGCAACCCTGCGGAGAACCAGTGCAGGTAAATCTAACCGAAGAAGATATTTTGTTGGCCAAAACACGCTGTGGTCTGTTGGTTAAAAATTCAATCAGCCAACGAACAAGTTGATTGTCTACGTCAAATTTTGAAATTATTTTGTTAACCAGAACGTGAGGCTGCATTGTATTGAAAGCTGAACTAAAGTCAGCGAACAATATTCTGGCATGAGAGTCAGGTGTTTCCAAGTGGCTATACAACTTGTTCAAAATGAATAGTTTGGCATCTTCGACACCCCTTCGAGACCTGTATGCAAATTGCAGTGGGTCAAGGTCTTTCTCTGTAGCAGAAAGAATGAGAGATTTTACGATCTTTTCCAGCGTTTTCATCACAAGAGATGTGAGAGCTACAGGTCTAAAATCGTTAGGCCGAGAAGGATTGGGTTTCTTTGGAAGAGGTATTACATTGGAAGTTTTCCAAATAACAGGAATCTGACAAGTATCCAGTGAGGCCTGGAACAGGTGTTGAAGGACACTGGCAAGCTCAGTAGCGCAGAATTTCAGGGTTCTTCCACATATACCATCTGGTCCGGGAGATTTGTTAATATTTATTGCCTTTAAGTGCTTACAGATAATTTCTTCATCAACAATGACGCTATTCTCAGAAACTAGGGATTGCTTCAGATCATTTAATTCATCTGAGAAATCATGCTTTTCAAAGCGAGTAAAAAATGTGTTTAGATGGTCTGGTAAGTTGTTATCACATACTCCCTGCAAACTGATCTTTGACCTATGTTGGACACCTCCCAAATTTACTGCAGACATATTTTTGATACCCTCCCCAAGCCACGAAAATTGTTTCCCCGAAAAAACTTTTTTTCTTTTTATTTTTAAAAAATACATTTGGCCCCGTACAACAGCAGCTTTACTTCTTTTTTTAAACTTCCTTCTTTTGGGTTTTTTCTGTGCCTTTGTAAAAACTACTTTCTTTTTTTTTAAAACTTTTTTTCAGACCCTTTTTTAAAAACCCCAAAGGGCTTTTTTTGGGGAAAAAAGGGTTATCTCCTTAGTTGGAAGACAAAAACTAAACAAAAAAAGAAAATAAAGAACACATAACACCCGTGACCATTCAGACCCCAACCCACAAAATCATACAACATACCCCAGTCAGTGCAAATCAAAGCACCCTTTTTCAGACTAGCTTAATTTACAGCAGCCCCCATTTTTTTTGGTCCCTGACTAGGGGTTAAGGGCGCTGAAAACACGACTGGTCCCATGGGTCAAGAAAAACGCAGTTGTGGTCAGATGACCCCCGGGGGAGGAAAAGGGGGAAAACCCGTTTTTATAGGCCCCTTTGGCTCCCGCCCCGGGGGAACAAGACAAAAGGTTTTGGGTTTCTTCGGTGGGGAAAGGTCACATACTTTTCAAGTTCTTCAGTAGTTTGGGAAAGGGGAAACAGTTTTTGAAATCCCCCAAAAAACTTAGGGGCTCGGGGGTAAAAAACGAGCAATGGGGGTTTATCAAATTTAAAAGTTCATTCCCTCTAAGCCACTTTTGGGTTTTTGGGGTGGATGTAAACTAAAGTAAAAAAATTTTTTGCTTTTTTAAAATACATTCATTTTTTCCCTTTTGGTACATTTGGAAAGGCCCAAATTTTGGTTAAAAGGAAGCTTCTCCTCTCTCCCTCTCTCTCCTTTTCACACATAGGGCGCACGCGCACTCCCCTATCTCTCTCACTCTATCCCCCTTTTTCACATCTTTCTCACACAAAACACCACACACACATACACACAAAACCCCAAAAACACCCACACACACACACAAAACACACACAACACACACGAAACCATTCTCTCTCTCTCCCCAAACCCCCCCTTTCCCCTCCCTCTCTCCCTCTCTCTCCCCCCTCCCTCTCTAAATCCCCTCTCTCCTCCCCCTTTTCCTTTCTCTCACCCTTTTTCTCCTCTTCTCTCTCCCCTGATGAATTTTAATTTATCATTTTGGGAAAACAAATTTGCTGGGGGGACAGCCATGTCATGATAAAAATTGGGGGCGGTATGTTTTTTAATGAGAAAATGATAGGGAGTTAGTTCATGTTTTGTCCCGACCCCCCCTAGCCCAAAGACAAAAACCCCCCATAAAAATTAAACGGGGGTTCTTTTACATTGGCGCGACATTCGCGTGCGAATTCTCCCCTCTCTCTCCCCTCTCTCCTCTCCCCCTCATCCCTCTCCTAATCCTCTATTTTCTCCCTCTCTCTTTTCCCTCTTCCCCCTCTCTTCTCTCTCTCTCTCACCTCCCCTTTCCCCCTTTTCCTCCCCTTTCCCCCTAAACCCCTCTCCTCCCTCTCTCTCTCTTCTCTCTCTTCCCCCTCTTAATAGAATAAATATAAATATTAAAAAAAAAAATAAAAATTTATAAAAATAAATAATAAATAAAAAAATAAAATAAATCTTTTTTGGTGTGTGTGTGTGACGGGTTTGCATGGCCTATACAATTAAAATGGAGTTATTGAGTTCTCTTTTTCTCTCCCCCCCCTCTCTCTCCCTCTCTCTCTCTCCTCTCTCTCCCCTCTCTCTCTCTCTCTCTCCTCTCTCTCTCTCTCTCTCCTTCCTCCTCTCCCTCTCCTCCCTCCCTCTCCCCCCCCCTCTCTCTCTCTCTTTAACGGGTTGCATAACTTATACACTTACATTTAAGTTCTTGAGTTCTCTCTCCCCCCCCTCTCTCTCTCCCTCTCTCCCCTCTCTCTCTCTCTCACTTTCTCTCTTTTCATAACACACACTCACTCATATCACACACACATACACACACTCACTCATATCACACACACACACACTCATATCACACACACATACGCACACACAATACACACACTCACTCATATCACACACACAGAAAACACACACACACATACACACACTCACTCATATTGCACACACACACTCACTCACTCATATCACTCACACATACACACAATCACTCATATCACACACACTCACACACGCACGCACACACAACACACACATACACACACTCACTCATATCACACACACACACACACAACACACACACACACACACACCACACCACACGGACAGGGATCAAAGGCTACAGTACCGATGTGTAGATAGACAAACACTGTTACAGCCTGGGTCTGCCGCTTCCAGACAAACATAGGCGTCATTGATAGTGGGGAAGATGCTATCAGGGCAGTGTTGTTACGATTCTCTTTGCCTCTATGTGTGTGTGTGTGTGTCTCTCTCTGTCTGTATGTCTGTCTGTGTGTCTGTCTGTATGTCTGTCTGTGTGTCTGTCTGTATGTCTGTCTGTGTGTCTGTCTCTCTCTGTGTCTCTGTCTCTTTCTCTCTGCTTTTCTGTCTCCTTTCTTTGTGTTTGTTTGAGTGTTTGTATGTGTGGTGTGTGTGTGTGTGTGTGTGTGTGTGTGTGTGTGTGAGTGTGTGTGTTTATCTTATTTTATTGTATTCTATTTGTTTTATTCTTTTATTTCGAGGATAATAAAATAAGCACTCATGTGCTTTTTATCATCCTGTTCCCGTGTGTATGCAGTTTGTAAAATATGTCATCCGTTCCCACCGGCACACAATGGCCTACTCTTCCGAAAGGCGGAATGGGTTCTAACGTGTGCGCAAGATGTTTGGCGTGCGTTCGCACACGGGACCTCGGTTTATAGTCCCATCCGAAAGATTTTTGGGGAGAGTGGAGTAGGCACTGATGTTAACTCCAGAGGAAAAAGCCTCTTAAACGAGTGTGTGTGTGTGTGTGTGTGTGTGTGGTGTGTGTGTGTTTTGTGTGCGTGCGTGCGTGCATGCGTGCCTGCATGCCTGCGTGTGTGGTGTGTGTTGCCCTCTCTCCACCTCGTTTCATCCCTGTCTCTGTCTGTCTGTCTTCCTCTCACCCCTCTTCTTCTTCTTCTTCTTCTTCGCAATTCTTCTTCTTATTCTGTCTCTATCTGTCTCTGTCTGTCAGTCAGTTTGTCTGTCTGTCTGTCTCTCTCTCTCAATCTCCCTCTCGCAGTTTAAGCTCCCCCCCTAATCTTTTTTTTAAACAAGTCATTACACATTTCACAACATGTCGACGAAATTCAGTTTCCAACTGGACTTAACTTTTGAAAGTAAGCTCAGCACTCTCTTGGGAAGTAAAACTGGAAATCACCACTAATTTCCAGTGTCTGGAACGCAGGTAAAAAACGAAAGCTTTTGCTGTTTCTGAAAGCTGTGCTACATAGGAAGCAAACATCCTGACTTCTGATCACAGAGGCAATGCTAACTACTGTGTGTGCCTCTCTGTCTATGTCTCAGTCTCTGTCGCTATCTACACAATCACACAGAACACACAGACACAGACACAGAAACAGACACAAAAACATGCACACACAGAGAAATATAATAAATTATATATATAATATATATATATATATATATTATATATATATATTTAATATATATATATATATATTTTATATAATAAATATATATATATAATATATATATATATATATATAATATATATATATGTAGTTGTGAAGTTTAACTCGGGTTAAAGAGAAAATCTTATGTAATAATTCACAGCAACAAAACGGAAAATATTTGGAGCTGGTCATTCATACTGTCCAGCAGGTATGATGTTTACACTTTTGCAATAACATGTATCTGATAGATTAGTTAGCATACAGCAGAGGGTGACAAGAATACTTGCAAACAAACAAAAACATTTGTGGCGCTCTCTCCCGAAAAGAGCAGCCCGTATTTCATGCACAGAGATCTAAATGGGAACGGTAAAGGTGCCCCATAATCTGTGGTCGTAGGGTAGCGAGGCGTCAGAGACGTCAGCTTCTCTAGGGGCCAGCATATTGAGGGCGCGCTCATCTCCTCTCACTCGCTGCTTTACCTTCCATTACCCTAAAGAGGCAGGTACTCATATACAGCTGGGTGAACTGGAGGAACTGTACTGAAGCCAAGGTGGGCAAACGGTCACCCACCCACTTAGTGACCACGCTCGATGCTGCTTAACCTTAGCTGGGGAAAGCGAGTGCTCTGACGACAGAGCTTTCCCGTGGCATAAAGCGGTGTTAAGTGTAATAACTCATATCTTTCTAATTCAGATTTGCCAGAAACTGTCAACGAGAAGAAAGTTAAAAGATGAAAGGCGTGTGGTTTGCTGGTTCTAACTAGCTGAAGTGTTGCAATCTCAACGATATGGTCACACGGGTGTCAGCATTTTTTAAAGAATATGGCTCCCAAAACTTAAAAAAATATGATTGGAATGGTTTCAACATCCATTTAAACTTCATAATCCACAGTTTGGTTTTCAGTGAAGCGGGTTCAGAGAGCCAACGCAGTCAGCTGCCACCTTGCCCCTCTCCTGAAACACCCCAGCATTCCCTCCAGCACTAAGGCGAAACTCATCCACGCCATTTTTCTACCAACACTGACAGACCATAGCCAGACACGGGCCCTAAATAAAGTCCTCTAGAGAAAAGTGGTCCCCTGTGAAATGACATGCCTGAGGAAAGCGGTAAACAAGACCAGGCGAGACAAGATCAGAAATGAGGTGATACGAGACATGACAGGAGCAACACCAAGTCCTACAACACATTGAACAACAGAGAATCAAGTGGTTCGGGCACCTCACACGTATGCCCCCAAACCATCCAGTCTTCGGGCATACACCACCAGATACTGTGGCTGGAGAGCCAGAGGAAGACCAATGGAGCGACTCTGGGGCAGACAGACATCCTCAGAGCCCACGAGATGCCTGTCCCTTCTCCAGGCCACCCTCCTGCCTTGCTGCTGACAGACAGATGGCTGTATTTCTGCACGACGTCCACCGGTACAAGCTGAAGGAAACAGTAAAGTAAAGTAAAGTAAAGTAAAGCAAGGGTGCAGAGTCAGACCTCATCTCTTCGCAGTTGATCATTGTTTTGTGCCACAGCAGACAGAGTAGGTGGAACAAGTGGCCAGCATCCCTGACAAGTTGATGGTACAGTCGTGCAGGGAGTCTGGACAAGATGGATGTGGCCTGTGTGTCATGGTGCATTGAGATCCACACTGTGGCAGGGCGTCAGTTTGGTTATCGTTATGTGAGGAAGGGTTTAGTGGTAGGGGAATGTATGGGTGTGTGTGTGTGTGGTGGTTGTGTGTGGTGTGTGTGGTGTGTTTGTGGTGTGTGTGGTGTGGTGTGTTGTGTTTGTGTTGTGTGTGTTTCTTTTGAAGTACCCTATTATCAGCAATTGTGAAAGTCAGACACTCTCAATATACAGTAATACCAGTTGAGATCAAAGAAATACGTTTTTAAATCCATGGACAAAAATTGAAACTGAAATTAGAATAGCAATTTGTGGGAGGAGGGGGATATAATACTTTATTACAAAAACAAAGGGTGAAAATTTTTAAAAATTTTTTTTTTTTAAGATTTTTAAAAAGGCTCTGCGGGAAAATTTTTCACAGCGAAAAAGAAAATCGAAATGAAAGCTTTTAATTTTTGAAAAATGTAAACCCTAGCGAGAGTTAAAAAAAGGGCCGGGCTATTAAATTATTTTAATATAGAATATATATATATATAAATATTTTTAAATAATAATATATATATTTATAAAGATATATATAAAAGTTTTTTAATAGAGATTTAAAATAAAATAAAATACTATATATATTTTATCCGCCCCGTCTATCTATCTACCCTATCTATCTACCCAAATCTATCTTTTTGGGGGTAAATAATCGGACCAAAATTATTACGATGTTTTTAAAAACCATTTCCCCCCTTCCTTTTTTTTTTTTTTTACTTTTCCTCTTTTTAGTACACATTTTTTTAAGGGAAAGACTGAAAAACTTTTTTCCCTTTCCAACATCCTATCTTTCCTCCCCGCCTACACCCCCCCCCCCCCCCCCCCCCCATCACCCAACCCCCCCTTTTCCCGCACAAAACCAAACAAACCCAAAAACTACCCACTTTGCGCCCAATTTTTAAAACCATTCAAAACGTTATGTTGATAGAAGGGGATTTTTTAAAACCCTTTGGAAATTTTTTTTTTTGGCCACAGAAAGCTTAAAGCTCAAATATAGCGCTATGGGCAACGAAAATTTTAAGACACTTTAAAAAGACCCTCGGCCCAACACAAATTGCCCAGGTTGGGATCTGGGGCCCCAAATATACCGGGATGGAAAAACCCGAAATCGCTGATGAAAAGCTTTTGGAAAATTTAAACGTCATCCCTTTTTTTCTTTCTTTTCTTTTTTTTCTTTAGAAAACAAGGAAGGGAGAAATAATGGGGAAAAGAATCGCGGTTTTAATTGTAAAATTTTTACTTATGACTTTTTCGTTTGGTATCCCCTAAGCATTTGGGCTTCCCAAAGGGTTTTTAAAATTTTTGGGGTTTTTTTTGGTTTTTTTGGGTTTAAGAAACGGAAAATAGAACTTGTACGAGGGGGAAGAATGATAAAAATTTTCATCACTTTTCCCGTTTGGGGTAAAAAAAAAAAAAACCTAAAAAAATTTGACTGTCACTTTGTTTTCCCGTCTAACCTAGGCCCGTCTGACATTTCCAGTAATAGGGGAAATATAAAAGGTTGAAAATTTGCCCAAATTGTATGACCCAATTTTACTTTTAATAAACAAAGGGGTTTGGGACAAAACCCTTAGTTTCCCAAAAACAAATAAAGGAACTTTTCATGACTTTGGTCTGAAAGGGTTGCGTTTGTCCGTAGAAATTATATTGGGGGAGGGAGGGGAGGGATGGAGGTTTAAGGGGTACGTACGCATTTTGGTTGTTGATTTTTTTTTAAAGAATGCATGGGGTGTATGCATGTAGCTTGCAAACCTTTTTTAAAAGTAGGGTATGTTTTTATGAATATGCATTTGTTTGCTTTTATGAAATGCGTACAGGGTAGGGTATGTTTATGTAATTATGTGAAAGTTTTATGTTTTATGTTTTTTTGGGAAAATCTTTCAAGAAGACGATAAGTGTAAAAATCCAATGTTTTTTGGGTCACCAAAAATTGGAGCAAGAGTGAAACAAAAAACAAATTTCAAATTTTTTAAATTTTTTTAAAATTTAAAGGAAAAAAAAACCGGGGAAAATTGGGAAGGGTAAGGTCAAAAAATCTCAACACCCCCCCCCCCCCCCCCCAAAAAAAACAACAACAACAAAAAACAACAACAACAAAACCCGAACAAACAGCGTTTTTGTTGGTCGTCTGACTAAAAGGACAGATCTTTTTGTCATGCAATTTTAGATTGTATACATAGTGTATTTCATTTGTCATGAAGTGTATCAAATCTCCTGAAAATGATCAGTTCAAACTTCACACGAATTGAGATTTGTAATAAAGGGATCGTTTCTAGAGACAAAAGAAGTACAAGTTAAGTCATAGACATTTACTCTTGGCCAACAGCTAAAGAACATTACGAAATACCCGCCAGATGTGTGTATATATTATTCTCTTGTCGGATGTACTGAGCAGAGCCATAATCAGTCACAGAGAAAGTTTGCAGCTGATGATGGTGCTAGCGATGTCCCCAGTTAGTCATCACAAATCGATGACACGTCCCTAGAAGTAGCCACCGATAATGCCTACCATCGCTGCAGCCCCTTGTTTGTGTAGGAGGGAAAGAAAGATCCTGTCTTGCTCAAATTACGGACTGGTGCGTGCTGACAATCATGTTCCTTCCTTTCTGGAAAACGCTGACACATGGGTACCATGGAAAGGGCAGCGATAAGGCTCTGCTGTCTGCCAGTGTGCCTCATGCAAAGAGACATTGCCATACGGAGAGTCTGTTTTCTTTTTTGGGGGGTGAAAAATGGAATGATTTAAAATGGTGATCTATTGCGAGAGCGTGTTCTGGTGATGGTGGTTATAATAATGATAATAATAATGATAATGATGATAATAATAATAATAAAAAATATAATGATAATAATAATAATGATGTTGATGATGATGATGATGATGATGATGATGATGATGATGATGATGATAGATACAAAGAAGAAGAAGAAGGAGAAGAAGAAGAAGAAGAAGAAGAAGAAGAAGAAGAAGAAGAAGAAGAAGAAGAAAAAGAAGAAAAAGAAGAACTTGTAGAATTTATATTGCGCTGAAACTAATAAAGTAAACAAATCGAAATCATCTTTATATAGTAGCAGATAAATACTAGGCTCTAACCTTTATATAGCGCGGGTGCTGTCACACTTATGAAAACATCACAACTGGATTGGACTAGATTAACGTTCTGGTTTAGAAACAGTTGTTGTTGTTATTAAATTTACGGATACATCACAACTGAATTGGACTAGATTAAACGTTCTGGTTTAGAAAAAAAGTTGTTGCTTTTTTATTTGCAGATGGTTTGCAAAAGAGGTATAAATGCCCTATCAAGAAAAGACCCATTCGTACCTGTTCCTATGTATGTGCACAGTGTAACTTATACAATCTTGAAAGATAACTGAAAGGACTAGGGAAAAAAACCCTACAAACATCACTAGGAACAAATAATAGTATTTCAGTATGATTTCAAATCTTCGTTCGTGTATTTGAAACTGTTGATTTTTACTACTAAGAAAAAACAAAAGAGTGTACGCTCAGATGCCCTGTCTAACCGGAAGAGTTGACAGTTTCATAGACAACATCCTCAACTTGTGGACCCAACCAATTTACGTCCACTTCTTTAGTTCCAAAGCCCTTGACTTATATCCTGAGCCTGGTTTTTTCTGGTGCATTTCTATGCTGCATGTATAAGCTCCAGACTGAGCTTTTCCATGTCTTACCTATATGTTAAGTTTCCAAGGCATAGGGCTATGCAGCTGAGAAATCCTGTGAAGAAACTTGTTGTAAACGCTAGCGTTTTTTACATTATGAGCAGTAGTATTCTCTTACAGAGACTAGACTGAACTGCACGTTCTTGTTATCCTTTTTTCTGTTCTCTTCTTCTTCACCTTCACCTATCCCGTAGTCCTGCAGACTATGCAGGCACCACTGAAGATTTTGAAAACCAGCTTCCTCCACTCCCCGCGGTCCTCTGCTTTCCATAGCGACGCGTTCCCCACAAGGCCAGTCCACTCTCTGGCGCTGTCTTCCCTTTTTGTTTGTTTGTTAAGGAACTAGCTAGTTGAAATGATTTTGTGAACTTCATGAATTGCTGTAGTTGTTCGTATCTAAACACCCCCCTCTTCCTCCTTCCCACGTTTATGGATTCCAAGTCTGAAAAATAAAATCATTTTTCCTTGTCATTGTCTTCCCATCGTTTTCTCTGTCTGCCTCTTCTTCGTCTCCCTCCTTGTACCGTTCCCTGTAGGGCAGTCTTCACCAGTCCAGATGTTCCTGTGACGCGCCTGTAACCACTTAATTTTACTTTTATTCAATCAGCTCAGGAAGCTCTTCATAAGGTCGGATGGATTCTTTTTTCCAGCGAAACATTGTTCAAATTGCTTTCTTGGAAGGTGTCCCCCCCGGCCAACCCCTCGTCTATTCTGTAGCTCCCAATGTTCCTCCTCCTCCTTCCCTTCTCTGTCTTGTAGCTGGCTGATGCTCTGTCTGCTGGCTCTCACACAGTGGTCCTCAGCTGTGGCTAAGAGAGCGCCCTGTGGATGCCGGGTCATTACCGGACAAGGGGATGCCTGTTATTACGGCCCTGCCTGCACGTGCATGTTGTTAGAATGGCCTCTCTGTCTCGCTCCCCCCCCCCCCCTCTCCTCTCTCTCTCCTCTCTCTCTCTCTGCCTCTGTCCCTCTGTCTGTTTGCCTTCTGTCCCTCTCTCTCCTCTCCTTCCCTCTCTCGTCTTCTCCTTCTCTCCTTCTCTCCTCTCTCTCTCTCTCTCTCTCTCATCCTTCTCTCTCTCTCTCTCTCTCCTCTCATCTCGTCTCTCTTCTCTCTCTCTCTCTACCCTCTCTCTCTCTCCTCTCTCTGCTCCCTCTCTCTCTCTCTCCATCTCGTCTCTCTCTCATCTCTCTCTCTCTCCCATCTCTCTGCAAGCTTTTCCCTCTCTACAAATGGTTCTGCACTCTCTCTACTTCTCCTGCAATCTTCTTTTCTCTTCTTGTTCTCTCTCGTTCTCTCTCTCGTGTCTCTCTCGCTCTCTCGTTCTTCTCTCTTCTTTCTCTCTCTCCTCTTCTCTCTTCTCTCTCTCCGGTCTCTCTCGCTCTCATCCCTCTCATCTCCTCCCCAGACTCATCTCTCTCCCTCATCTCTCATCCTGTCTGTCTACTAAATCTTCTGCTCTCCTCTAATTCCATCTCTATCATTAACTCTCATCTCACCCTCTCCTCTCTCCTCATCTCACATCCTCCAATCACATCCTCTCACCCACACCCTCACTCCACTCATCCTCCTCCTCAACACTCCTCACTACTCTTTACTCTCTCGTCACATTTGTCACCAAGGTACAACCTCAATAGATCTTCTTCATACTTGCTCTATTACTTCTAACTAAATCTCTGCTATCCTGACAATCTCTCTCGATCTAAGCAGTCTTACTCATCCCATCACCTCAAATCAACTGCGAAATCGACAATCTCTGGCTCTTCTGCCTCTCTCTGAACAAACTCTTCTCTACTCCAATCTCTCTCTCTCACGTCTAAACTCATTGCCCTCTCTCCACGCACTCATCTCTTCTCAACACTCCTTCGTGTCTGCTCTCTCTCTGTCCACAGTCCCTCTTCTCTCTCCATCCATCTTCATTCACTCTCTTCTTTCACAATCTCTCATATCTCCTACATTACCCCTTCTACTCCTCTTTCCAGGCTTTCTCGTACCCATTCACCCTACGGCAATTCTTCGCTCTCTCTCCCCTCGAAGCTAGCTCTCCGCTTCTATCTTAAAGTCTCTCTCGTCTCTCACTACGCCTCCTCTCAAAACGTCTCCTATTTCGAACTTAACGTCGTCATTTCTCTCAAGGTTATCAAGCATAACAGCACTGCAGGTCTGTTTGAGTCTCTCTCAGTCTAAAAATCTCTCCTCTAATCTCTCAACTCTCTATCCTGCTTTCCATCCTCTCTCTACTCCTCTCTCACTCTCCTCCTTCTCTCATCTTCTCTCTCCTCCTCTCTCGGTCTCCTCTCACTTCTGTCTCTCCTCTCTCTCATCTCTAGCTCTCTGCGCCCTTCTCCCCTTCCCCTCCTCTCCTCTCTCCTCATCTCCCTCTCTCTCCCTCCTCCTCTCTCTCTCTCTCTCTCTCTCTCCCTCTCTCCTCCTCTCTCCTCTCCCTCTCCTCGCTCTCTCCCCTCCTCTCTCTCTCCTCTCTCTCTCCTCCCTCTCTCTCTCACTCTCTCTCGCTCTCTCCTCTCATCCTCTCCCCCCCTCTTCCACTCACTCCTTCTCTCTCTTCTTCCTCCCCTTTTCTCTCCCACCTTTCCCCTCCTCTCTTCTCCTCCCTCACATCTCCCCCTCCCCTCTCTCTATCTCGTCTCCCCTCTCCCCACCTACTTTTAACCCTCTCAACCCTTTTCCCTCCTCTTCCTTTTTTTTCCTCCCCTTTTGGTTCTTGTCTTTGTTTCTTGGTCTGTTTTCAATTCACTTCCTTCTCTCATCCTTCTTCTCCTCAATTTCTTCTCTCCAGTTCTGCTCGTTCCATCTCTCACACTCCTCCATCACCCGAGCTCATTTTTCCTCCCTCCACTCACAGGATTTCAATGCCCCTTCTTCACATTAAATGTCCTCTGTAAAATTACCCTTTATTGACCACACACTACCCTCACCCCCAATACCCCCACCCCCAACCCCCGACACCCCCCTCACACCACACACCCAACCTCCACCCATCACCCACCACCCCCTCGTGGCTCCTTTCTTCACCTCCCTCTATTTCTTCATTGAGGGGGGGGGAGAGGGAGAGAAGTTTTATTCTGGCTGTAGGCCTCTCCCCTTATATTCACTATTTTCCGCTCCTCAAAAAATAGCCCTTGGTCTTTTTAGCTTTCCTATCCTTTCTCAATGTTTCCCTAAAACTATAAGCCCACAAATCACAACGAAAGGCTATTTTTTACTTTTTTTTACCTCTTTTCCTCAGGCGCATTTCAAATAAATCATTCTTTCATCCTTTTTTGCAAAACAAACATTTCTGATTTTACAGCCCTTTCCCCCTTTTGCTTTTACCCAAGCTTGTCTGTGCGCCTTCCCCCGTCGTTTTGCGTTGCGCTGTTTTTTGTGCTCCCTGGTAGCTTTTCTTCCGTCTTTTTTCTTTGTTTGGGTTTCCCTCCCTCTCTCCTTTCGGCTTTCGTTCTTTTATCTTTTAATTGTTTACAAAAATTAGCACTGGCATCTTATTTAGTTACTGAATCTAAAATTTCTCCTCCCTTAATCCCAGAAGCTTCTTTCGAAACCCAATTCATCCTGGATTACGTAACATGTCTTACTAACTGTACGATTATAACTTTTAATCTCTCTCTGAATGGGGGGGGGGGGGGGGGGGGGGGGGGGGGCAAGATAGCCTGGTGGTTAGAGTGAAGCGCGTAGCGTAGTGCTCGTGATCTGCTGACCCGGGTTCGAATCTCGTTTGAGAGGATTTTTCCTCTGGAGTTAACATCAGTGCCGACTCCACTTTCCCTAAAAAAAAAGTTCTTCGGAAGAGACTATAAACCGAGGTCCCGTGTGCGAAGGGACACACAACATCTTGCGCACACGTTAAAACCCTTTCCACTTTCCGGAAGAGTAGGCCATAGTGTGCCGGTGGGAACGGATGACAATAGTAACAAAACTGCATACATGCAGGGACTGGATGTAAAAAAGCACACGAGTGCTTATTCCATTATCATCGAAACAAGAGAATAAAACAAATAAATAAATGAAAAACCAAGTTCCTTTGTAGTGTATTTGCCTCAAAGGTATGTCATTTCAGCTCTGCATAAGCTGTTTATTATTGTTCTTTATTAACACAGAATCAAGCCCAATATATGAGATATTGCACAGATAAAAGAAGAGAAGAACCCATTGGGAACACCGCACCAAAGTAGCTAATGTGTGTGTTTAGCCATCAGATGAACTGGCCCTAAAGCTGGACCCTGTTATGACCAATGGAAATAATGGCTTATGGCTTGTTCTTGGTGTTAATTAAAGTCAATGGTGTAACACGTTCTTTATGACAAATCGATATCACAATGCCACTCATAACATATGTAGTCTCTTTGGATTGTTTTTATAGTGGGAATAAACTAACACCCGGATGACTTGTCTTTGGGGCTAATGTACGATAAACTGCTTATGACAAATCGATGTCACGGGCCACTGCTGATGTACAGTCTTTTGGACTGTTGTTGTACTTGGGACAACCCACCATCCTTCATCACTGAAAGCTTGGGCTGCTGTCATTACAAATGTCCTATAGATTATGTGCGCCTGTTGAACTGCATTGCTGCAGAATTAATAAGTAGACTACAGTAGTAAATCACACTGTTACAGCCTGCCATTCCTGGCATAATAACGACGTATTCCAGTCAATAACAGTTGTGTATTAACGGGCTGTTGTGGACTCTTCAACCCAACTTGTTTCTGGCTGTGACAGTAACACTATGCCTACGTTAAGGGAGAGAGTCCCTCTTTCTCGGTACATAATA
>CM054155.1:13258813-13286313 GCA_028751875.1 Rapana venosa
AAAAATTCAAGGGCAGGGAAGGATAGATGATGAAAGAATAGATGGGGTTGAGGGGGAACAATGAGCAAAGTTTTACCTCCTAAGGTAAATGAACAAGGGCGAGAGAAGAGAGAGAAAGGGAGAGAGAAGAGAGAGAGAGGAGAGAGAGAGAGAGAGAGAGAGAAACAGACAGACATATAAGATAGGGAGAGAGAAAGAGAGAGATAGAGAGAGAGAGAGATAGGGAGAGAGAGATAGAGAGGGGGAGAGAGATAGAAACCAGACAAACATATAGAGATGGGGAGAGATTAAGAGAGAGAGAGAAATAGAGAGAAAAGACAAATAGACAGACATATAGAGATGGAGAGAGAGAAAGAGAGAGAGAGGAGGGAGAGGCAGAGAGAGTAGAAGAGAGAGATACAGAGAGAGAGAAAGGGGTGGAGGACAAACAAACAGACTGATAGAGATAGGGAGAGAGAGAGAGAGAGACAGACAGACAGACAGACAAACAGACAGACATATAGGGATGGGGAGAGATTAAGAGAGGGAGATACAGAGAGAGAGAGAGACAAATAGACAATATATAGAGATGGAGAGAGAGAAAGAGAGAGAGGGGCAGAAGCAGAGAGAGTGGAAGAGAGAGATACAGAGAGAGAGAGAGAGGGGGGAGACAAACAGACAGACTGATAGAGAGGGAGAGAGAGAAAGAGAGAGAGAGAGAGAGAGAGAAGAGAGAGATAAAGAGAGAGAGAGGGGAGAGATAATGACAGAGAAAGAGAGAGAGAGAGAGAGAGAAAGAGAGAGAGAGAGAGAGATGAGAGAGAGAGAGAGAGAGAGAGGCAGGCAGAGAGACAGAGAGACAGACATTGATCACAGACATGAATTACGGGATCTTTAACGCATATATTTGACCTTTTCCGTGAGCACTTACACGAACGGAATTTACGCAATGACAGGTCTGCATTTGAAGTTGACTTGGCAGATCGTAAAAAAATAAATTAAAAGGTAAAGGTGTCTCATAACCTAGAAGGTCGTAGAGGAACGAGGTGTCAGAGACCTCACCTCTCCCCACCCTTAATTCACCAAACGCCCCTGAGATTTGAACCGACGACTGAAAAAAGATCCATGAGATTGAATTTTGACGGTCTTAATAACCACTCGGCTATAGCGTCCGTCTCTTCCGTGTTGTGTGTTCGATTTCAGTTGTGACAAGGGGATGCTAGTTCTGTCCCACTTTCTGTCGGTGTTTTGTATGAAGATTTAGTATAATACTGTTTGTGTTGTTTCTGGGTTGTTTTTTAAAATCTCTCACAAGTTCTGTCGGAATGATTCTTTGTTATTGTTGTACAAGTTAAAGCTGATTAAGGAAGTGCGAGTACAAACTGTGTACTTAGTCGTGATGGTTCTTTGGTGTTGGGTATACCATTGTAAAGAAGGGACATTTTAAAAGGTACCAGGAAGTGTGTCTTTTAAGATGATTTAACACAAAACAGCTAGTAAACACACACATACACACACTCTCTCTCTCTCTCTCTCTCTCTCTCTCTCTCTCTCTCTTCTCATCTCTCTCTCTCTCTCTCTCTCTTTCTCTCTTTCACGCGCGCGCACACACACGCACCCACCCACCCACACACACACACACACACACATGCGCGCGCGCACACACACAAAACAAACACACACACTGTCACAAACATACCATATAATTATGCATATATATAAATTATATATGCATATATATATATATATATAATATATATATATATAATATACACACACACACATCAAAATACGATCACAGACGACTGACAGTCAGATCCAACTCGGTGTTTCACCTGTAATAATAATCATCCTGTATTGTTTTCGAATAAATGAACCTTTTCCGTGACTCTGACCACGTTCTTGTGTGACGCGTCAACGGGCAATGGACCCGCCAGCGAGCTGATGTGCCATGAAAGATGGATGCAGCCAGCCTCCACACTGACTACTGCCAGGCTGATGGGGGGTAGGTAGCCCACAGCGGCGTGCAATGGATGACAAATTGATGAGAACACTTTGCGGAAGTGGGTCTGGACAGCGGCGACATCCCCGCCATTGTGTGGGCTGTCTGTGGCGGCGGACATGGGAAGAGCAAAGCCTAACCAATCCTGCTGCTGCTGCTGCTGCTGCTGCTGCTGCTGTCGCTCCTTTCATAATGGACGCCAGTGTTCGCACGTGTTGCAGGCAGAGCCTTCTTCCTTTAGTAATCTCTGGCAGCTGTGTACAGGGGTGAAGGGGAGTGGGGTGGAGGGTGGTGGGGGTGGTGGGGGGTGGGTGGGGGTGGTGGGGGGGAGGGTGGAGGTGGTGGGGGGAGGGGGGAGGGGAGGGGATGGACAAAAAAAATGACCTAGAATAGCAATGATGATAATGACAATGATGATGATAATAATGACGACCATGGTGATGATAATGATGATGATGATTATGATGATGATGATGATGATGATGATGATGACAATGGTGATGATGATGACGACGACGACGACGATGGTGATGATGACGATGATGATGCTGATGATGATGATGCTGATGCTGATGTTGATGATGATGATAATAACAGCGAAAGTACAGCCGCAGTAACGTCGGAGGGCGCATCACCAATTAGAATAACGTGACATACTAATGACAATCAACAGATGGAGTTGATGGCAAAATAAATGCAATAATAAAATAACAACGACGAAAATACAGCCACAGCAACGACGGAGTTCACTCCACCATTAAGAATCACATGAAATAATAATGACAATCAACAGATGGACTTGATGGTAATAGATATGATAATAAATAATGAGAAAAATAGTTCTCCCCGTGAGGATGCCCAGGACCTGTCAGTATAAATAGCAATCTTACCTTCTGGACATACCGTGCCAAAAATTCCTCTGCTCTAGCCCTCTTTTACGTTTCTGCTGTCTTCCTTGGCTCCAGATCACCTCATTATTGTCTGCTTTTCTGTCTTCTTGTTCTGTTCTCCTGCTTTTTTGCCCAGGAAGACTCAAGACATACTATGGCCGCTCCCACGCTGAAGTCGGATGTGCTGGGCCTGACTTGTCAGGCACTTACCAGCGGCGCAACGCATTTTCAGTGATATGGTAGACAGCAGTAGTTGCTGTCTGAGCGTTGCACGAAGAACATAAGAAACAAGTAATAATAGTAATAATCCAACACGCACAACTTGGAGTATAAAGAAAAGAGTAATGATCTTTACGTTAGCAAGCACACACACACACATACACACACACACACACACACACACACACCACGCACACACACGCACATACACACACACACACACACCACACACACACACACCACACCACACACACACACACACACACACACACGCACGCACGCACGCACGCACGCACGCACGCACGCACGCACAATCTCCAGTGCAACATACACGAGTCTGGCAATAGATGCACAAGCAATGTGATTTATTTTCGAAATGCTTTTATTTCTAACAAAGTCTGTGGTTGGTATAATCGCATAAATATGTTATCCCTCATGTACAGGTTTAAGCTAAACGCTTTCAGGACAAAATATGTGAAAGATGTAAACTGCGATTGTTGGGAGAAGATTACAAACAGTCATGCTATTTTTGATTGTGGACACTTAAAAGCATTTTTATCTGCTGTACCGTCAGGGGACGGGATAGCTCAGTGGTCGGAGCACTCGCTTTCCCCCAGCCAAGTTAAGCAGTGTCGAGCGTGGTTACCAGTTGGATGGGTGACCGTTTGCGCGCCTTGGCTTCAGTACAGTTCCCCCAGTTCACCCAGCTGTAAATGGGTACCTGCCCTCTTTAGGGTCAGGGAAGGTAAAGCAGCGAGGGAGAGGAGATGGGCGCCGCCCTCAATATGCTGGCCCTAGAGAAGTGAGGTCTCTGACGCCTCGCTCCCCTACGACCTTATAGGTTATGGGACTCCTTTACCCTTTACCTTCTTACCAAGTTTGTCACTGGATCTGATTTGGTCTGAGTCATCGTTACTGTTGGACACTGTGTTAGGGTTGATAAAAAGTCCGATAACTCAGTTTTTGTAGTATGTTAAAAATGTTTTTTTTATTCAGTACTTTTATCTAACATTTTTCAATTATCATATGCTTTTTTCTTGTTAGAATTTTTTCCCGTCTCAAATCACTAAATGTGAATAGACGTTAAACTGAAGATATCACATGCACGCAACACACACTCACACACACAACACACACACGCACACACACGCACATTCACACACAAACGCACACACACATCCACACACGCATATCTACATACATATCTGCACACACACACACAACCGGTCCCTGCCCTGTACAATCAACCTGCCATGGTGCCCAAAACGCAGATTCACTCTTAATTGACCTTTCTATCAATAAACGCAAATCCCACAACTTCCAAAATAATTAAAACTACCCACCGACCAAGTAAAAATCACACCCCAAAGACACTTAGTCTACTACCCCATCCACACTCTCCACAGTACAACAAAGTCACCACTGGTCCAACACCCCACTCACACTCTCCACAGTACACAGTTCAGTCACCACTAGTCCAACACCCCATTCACACTCCCCACAGTACCCAGTTCATTCAGCGCGTCTGGTCCTTGGTTTTAAGGACGATGTAAGGGGCTGTTGTTGAGGACTGAGGAATCGATGAATTGCTTGTTTCTGAGCACCAAGCCGTCTGGATGCCTGGCTCCGTCATGACCCATTAATGGCACATTGATGCATTGGCGGAACTGGCTTCTGGAACCAACAATAGTCCTGGTTTTGGTGTTCCGGAATCTGTGTCACGGGCAGGATGATTGTTTTCAACTGTCGGCATTGCTTCTAGCATTGGTCATGGCTGGCATTAGTGTTCTAGCATTTGTGTCATGGGTAGGATGCTTCTGTAAACTGTCGGTGCGGTGGTGCTAGTAGGGTTTAGTGTTATTGGTCAGTGTGTCAGGTTGATTGTTTTCTATGTTCAAGAAGTTCATGTGGACATGACTGAGAAATGATTTAAGGAGTGGAGTGCCAATTAGGGGATGGGGATGTGTAGGATGGGGGTGGGGTGGGGTGGGTTGTGAGTGTGTGTGTATGTGTGAGTATCGTATGAGGGATTGTGTGTGTGGGAATGGGGGATGTTTGTTGTGTTGTGTGTGTGTTTGTAGTGTGTTGTTGTGTGTGTGTGAATTGTAATGTCTATCTACTAAAACTTTATTATACAGTTGATGTGTGAATGTGAGCTGTGTGGTGTGTGTGTGTGTGTGTGTGTGTGTGTGTGTGTGTGTCTGTGTGTTGTGCATGTGTGTGTGTGTGAGTGTGGTGTGTGTGGCTGGGTGTGTGGTGTGTATGTGTGTGTGTGTTGTGTGAGTGTGTGTGGTTGTGAATTTTAAAGTCTATCCACTAAAAATGTATTATAGACAGAGTGTGTGTGAGTGTGTGTAGTTGTGTGTGTGTGAATTTTAATGTCTACACTAAACTGTTGAGACTGTGTGTGTGTGTGAGTGTGGGTGTGTGTGTGTATGTGTGTGAATTTTAAATGTTTATCCATTAAAAATGTATATAGACAGTGTGTGTGAGTGTGAGTGTGTGGATTGTGTGTGTGTGAATATTAATGTCTATCTACTAAAAATGTGTATAGACAGTATGTGTGTGAGTTTGAGTGTGTGGTGTGTGTGGTGTGTAGTGTGTGTGGGTGTGTGTGTGTTGTGTGAATGTTAATGTCTATCCACTAAAACAAAAGTCATATAGACATGTGTGTGTAAAGTGTGTGTGTTACTTAAATGCTGCGTGCTAGCATTGCTAGTGTTGTTCATGTGGGTGGATGATTATTCTTTCTATAGCAAGTTCAGTGTACATGACTGAGAAACAATTGAAAAAAAGAGTACAATTTAGGTCTGTGTGTGTGTTGGGGGGGGTGTAGGGGGTTGTTGTTTGTATGGATGTGTATGTGTGGTGTGTAATGGGGGTGTACTTGTTGTTGTTGCGTGTATGTGTGTGTGTGTGTTCGGGGTGGCGGGGGGGGTGGGGGCGGCAGAGGAGGCTAACATGTCTTTCTAAAACAAGTTTTCATTCATTTTATGGTAGAAGTGTCTTTGTCATAAAAGACTAAGATCGATAGTTGTTTTCTTGTATTTTTTGTTTTTGTTTTCTGCCAAGCTCGTCGAATAAATATTTGAAGTGTTTACAGAGAATCAATAGACATCGATGCTGTATCCGTCGATTTGCTGCATTTCAAGTATGCAGAAAGTGTTTTGTCGGTTGAGGCTGTGTACATGACTGGCAAAAGGTTGCATGCTGTTATTTCTGTGATTTGTTTATGAAGAGCTTGGTGTAAAGCTTTAGTGCAGTCCTGCTGGCTAAACAGTTTGCTCCCTACAATACTAACTCTTGATAGCTTAGCGTGTGTGACAGCCCTAGCAGATTGATTCTGCGTGTAATTTGGACATCTCTCCCCAAAGAGGAGTTGTTGTTTTGTTTTTTATTCGTTGCCAGTATGAATGTTTGACCACATCGTAACTTGAAAATAAATATGGAAAGCTTTATAGCTACCCTGCCCCCTTCATTATTTAGTGGGTTTTTTCTTCTTTTATTTCGAGGATAATCGAACAAGCACTCATGTGCTTTTTTCATCCAGTCCCTGTGTGTATGGAGTTTTGTAAATTTTGTCATCCGTTCCCACCGGCACACAATGGCCTACTCTTCCGAAAAGTGAACGGGTTTTAACGTGTGCGTGAGATGTTCTTCGTGCATTCGTACACAGGACCTCGGTTTATAATCTCATCCGTAGGACTTTTGGGGAGAGTGGAGTCGGCACTGATGTTAACTCCAGAGGAAAAATCCTCTTGAACAAGAATCGAACCCGGTTCAGCAGATCACGAGTACATCACTCTAACCACCAGGCTATTGTGTACGATAGATGCAAAACTTGAAGTACATGTGCTATAGACATACCATAAGTCATAGCATAAAATAGACAATAAACACAACGGCGATTGCTGCTATTTGCTGCGTACCTCTGTATTTCTGGCCGCAGTATACCACTATGTAGAATGCAAATGGATACCTGCCCTCTTGAAGGTCTTTAGGCCCTGCAGAAGCTGAGATCTCTGACCAGCCACGTGGGTTGTGGGGACACCTGTGCCTTTTACCCTTACAATGTGATAGTGCACGATGCTGAAGAGTGCCTGGCTTTATGGAGAGCGAGATGATCAATAGTGTGCAGTGTTCATCTGAACTGTGTAGAGAGCGTTATCATATAACGCTGAATAATGGATGACCACATTGAAAGCAATGTTCGCAATGATTACCAGCAAAGGATATGTAAAAAGAAGCAATATCATGGAAATCTAAAGAGATGATTATATTAAGTGATATTGTGTCATGCTAAACACAAGAGGATTATGGTAAAATAAAACATAATATAGCGGATAGTTGACGAGAAGATTGTGGTAACGAATGACATTGTTGATAATGCAAAATGGCTATTGTGCAATGGTGAACAGAAGATTATCACTCCCCACCCCCTCCAAAAAAAACCCCGGTTGTATGCACTGCTGAATAGTAAAAAGCAAACTGCGAAATTTCACTCTGCTGAATGGTGTTATTATTGTTGTTGTTATTGTTGCTGTTGTTGTTGTTGTGCGTTCCCCAGCTTAACACCTTGTGGGTCACCAAGAACTCATCCCACCTGAGAATCACTGTGAGATAGGAAGCACACCGGATGAGGAGTTTGCGTGTACGATTGTTTTCAAATACCTCGCCATATAGGCGGCCATACTCCGACTTCAGAGGATTTTTCTCCTTAATAGAGAGTGCGGGTTGCTATGCGGAGAGCTTGTCATGGCTGAAGGCAATCTCGACACAACATTTTACAACATAACAACATATTAATGTAGGCTTACATCAACAACTGACACAGCTTTTAGCCTGGGTCAAATCTGCTGAATAATAGCTGAGTATGTAAACAAATCCATATTATGCAATACTAACAAGATTATGCAAAACAAAAATCAATATTGCTGAATACCAAACAGCAGGCAACTGTATAACAAACACCGATACAGTGCAATACTGAATAGTATATGATCATAACAGAAAACATACACGTGCTTTGCAACAACAATCAGTTCAAGACCAGAGAAGAAAAAAAAAAAAATATATATATATATATTGCGCAATTCTAAACAGTCGACTGCTATGCAAAAAATCGATGTTGTTCAAATGCTTTCCTATGAATGACTGTGCAGGAAGCGATATTGTGAAATACTCGTAAGTAGGTGATTTATCGGACAGTAGTTTATTTTTACTGACTTTTTTTTGCCCGTTCCTTGGTCAGAATTCCGAATTTGACCAATGCTGACATGTTTCCATATGCGACCGCACCCCCCCCCCCCCCACCACCACCACCACCCACTCCGCCACCATTTAGGTAACCGCATTCCGACTTCGGGGATAGTGTCTCAACACGACACCTGTGTGCACGCGGAAATTTTGTTTTTGTCATCCGTTCCTACCGGCACATCATCCCCTACTCTTCCGATAAAGCGGAGCGGGTTTTTAAACATGCGCGAAAGATGTTGTGCGTTCGTTCGCACACGGAGCCTCGGTTTATCGTCTCATTTGACGGATTTTGACATTTAGTTCGATTTTTTGTTTGTTTGTCAAAGTGGGAAGGAAAGTTGAGGCTGGGAATCGAACCCAGAACGTCACAGTTTGTAGGTTAACTGTCTTAGCTACCCTGTAGTGTCACCTTCTTTCTTGGACAGTAGTATTGTTCGGTGTTACACAGTAAGATGGTGACAATATAGTCCATGCTGAACAATGTCAAACAATAAGATAGTGACAATATAGTCCACGCTCATCAATGTCACAGAGTAAGATGGTGACAATATAGTCCATACTGAACAATGTCACACAGTATGATGGTGACAATATAGTCCATGCTGAACAATGTCAGACAGTAAGATGGTGACAATATAGTCCATGCTGAACAATGTCACACAGTAAGATGGTGACAATATAGTCCATGCTGAACAATGTCAGACAGCAAGATGGTGACAATATAGTCCATGCTGAACAATGTCATACAGTAAGATGGTGACAATAATATAGTCCATGCAGAACAATGTTACACAGTAAGATGGTGATAATATAGTCCACGCTGAACAATGTCACACAGTAAGATGGTGACAATATAGTCCATGCTGAACAATATCACACAGTAAGATGGTGACAATATAGTCCACGCTGAACAATATCACACAGTAAGATGGTGACAATATAGTCCATGCTGAACAATATCACACAGTAAGATGGTGACAATATAGTCCATGCTGAACAATATCACACAGTAAGATGGTGACAATATAGTCCACGCTGAACAATGTCACACAGTAAGATTGTGACAATAATATAGTCCACACTGAACAATATCACACAGTAGGATGGTGACAATAATATAGTCCACACTGAACAATATCACACAGTAAGATGATGACAATAATATAGTCAATGCTGAACAATGTCACACAGTAGGATGGTGACAATATAGTCCATGCTGAACAATGTCACACAGTAAGATGGTGACAATATAGTCCATACTGAACATTGTCACACAGTAAGATGGTGACAATAATATAGTCCACACTGAACAATGTCACACAGTAAGATGGTGACAATAATATAGTCCACAATGAGCAATGTCACACAGTAAGATGGTGACAATAATATTTTCCACACTGAACAATGTCACACAGTATGATGGTGACAATAATATAGTCCACAATGAACAATGTCACACAGTAAGATGGTGACAATAATATTTTCCACACTGAACAATGTCACACAGTATGATGGTGACAATAATATAGTCAATGCTGAACAATGTCACACAGTAAGAAGGTGACAATATAGTCCATGCTGAACAATGTCACACAGTAAGATGGTGACAATATAGTCCATGCTGAATAATGTCACACAGCAAGATGGTGACAATATAATCCCCGACACAGTAAGATGGTGATAATATAGTCCACGACACAGTAAGATGGTGATAATATAGTCTATGCTGAACAATGTCATACGGTAAGATGGTGACAATATAGTCCATACTGAACAATGTCACACAGTAAGATGGTGACAATATTGTCCACGCTGAACAATGTCACACAGTAAGATGGTGATAAAAATATAGTCCATGCTGAACAATGTCACACAGTAAGATGGTGATAAAAATATAGTCCATGCTGAACAATGTCACACAGTAAGATGGTGACAATAATATAGTCCATGCTGAACAATGTCACACAGTAAGATGGTGACAATATAGTCCATGCTGAACAATGTCACACAGTAAGATCATGACAATAAAGTCCATGCTGAACAATGTCACACAGTAAGATGGTGACAATAATATAGTCCATGCTGAACAATGTCACACAGTAAGATGTTGACAATAATACAGTCCATACTGAACATTGTCACACAGTAAGATGGTGACAATATAGTCCATGCTGAACAATGTCATATTATAGTCCATGCTGAACAATGTCACACAGTAAGATGGTGACAATATAGTCCATGCTGAACAATGTCACACAGTAAGATGGTGACAATATAGTCCATGCTGAACAATGTCACACTGTAAGATGGTGACAATATAGTCCATGCTGAACAATGTCACACAGTAAGATGGTGACAATATAGTCCATGCTGAACAATGTCTCACAGTAAGATGGTGATGATATAGTTCATGCTGAATAATGTCACACAGTAAGATGGTGACAATAATACAGTCCATGCTGAACAATGTCACACAGTCAGATGGTGACAATATAGTCCACGACACAGTAAGATGGTGACATATAGTCATGCTGAACATGAAATGGTGACAAATGTCACGACTAATTGTAAGCATGCTCTGTCACACAGTAACATGGTGACAATAATATAGTCCAGCTGAACGATCGATGGCTGTAATGAAAAGGATATTGTGCAATGCCTGCAGCTGACGACAGCTGACTATGCAGAAAGCAATATTGCGCAATACTGTCCAACATAACAAGCTAATCAGCCAGTTCGGTAGTGAGAGGCCCGAATCTGAATCCGGCTTCCAATTTTTTCTTGTCTGTGATATTTTTCTTTTTTTTCGATTTCTCGACTACAGCTCTGCGGTTTATTCATAGTGAGAGTTTGCGTAGGCGACCGTTGTTTGCCACCCATGAAGGTAGCTGCATTCTGACTTCCGAGATATATGTGTGTGTGTGTTGTGTTTGTGTTTGTGTGTTGTGTTGGTTTGTGTGGTTGTGTGCAGTTGTGTGTGATGTAGTGTGTTGTGTGGTATGTTGTGTTTGTTGTGTGTGTGTGTGTGTGTGTGTGTGTGTGTGTGTGTGTGTGTGTGTGTGTGTGTGTGTGTGTTGTGTGTGTGTTGTGTTGTGTTGTGTTGTGTTGTGTGTGTGTGTGTTATGTGTGTGGTTGTTGTGTATGTGTGTTTTGTGTGGTGTGTTGTTGGTTGTGTTGTGTTGTGTGTGTGTGTATGTGTGTGTTGTGTTTGTTGTGTTTGTTGTGGTTTTTTGTGTGTGTTTGTTGTGTTTTGTGTTGTTGTTGTGTTGTGTGTGTTGTGTGTTGTGTGTGTGTGTTTGTGTGTGTGTGTTGTGTGTGTGTGTGGTGTGTTGTGGTGTGTGTGTGGTTGGTGTGTGTGGTGTTGTTTTGTGTGTGTGTGTGTGGTGTGTGTGTGTGGTGTGTTGTTGTGTGTGTGTGTGGTTGTGTTGTGTGTGTGTTGTTGTGGTGTGTGTGTGTGTGTGTGGTGGTGGTGTGTGTGTGTGTGTGTGTGTGTGTGTGGTGTGTGTGTGTGTTTGTGGTGTTGGTGTGTGTGTGGTGTGTTGTGTGTGTTGTGTGTGTGTGTGTGTGTGTGTTGTGTGTGTGTGTGTGTTGTGTGTGTGTGTGTGTTGTTTGGTGTGTGTGTTGGTGTTGTGTGTGTGTGTGTGTGGGGTGTGTTGTGTGTGTGTGTGTTGTGTGTGTTGTGTGTGTGTGTGGTGTGTGTGTGTGGTGTGTGTGTGGTGTGTGTGTGTGTACATTTAAATTTTTTAACACTGTTGATTGTTATTTG
Organism: Rapana venosa; assembly: GCA_028751875.1. Taxonomy (NCBI): domain Eukaryota; kingdom Metazoa; phylum Mollusca; class Gastropoda; order Neogastropoda; family Muricidae; genus Rapana; species Rapana venosa. Next base: position 13,270,926 of record CM054155.1, read on the forward strand.
GTTGTATGTGTAAGAATAGGTTGAATGCAAGCGCTTTGTTGTTGTTTTTTTTTACAAAATATATCGCGATATAAATTCAGTTTATTATTTATCATTTATATATTTTCTTTTTATTAACGAATATTATCTCAGCGCCATTGTTTTGCTCTTAGCTTGGCACTATATATAATGTGTTTGGTTGGATCATAAACTGAGACAGTGCAGCATATATCGTGTGCATGTACGGACACCTCAAGGCAGATCTAACCACATTTTTCTTCTGAAAATTCATTATCACTCCGAAAATTTTACACTTCTCCATTTTAAAGATTCTTTTCCCAGATATAAGCATCAATACGGGGTATTTTTTGTTTGGTTTGTTTTCTCTGATTTAAACCAACCTTTAGAAAAAAACAACAACAAAAAAAAACCCAAAACCTGACACCACTTTTCTTTCGATTCTAAACTCCAAGAGGTCGTGACAAGAGAATCGCCTCCATTTTACTGATTTATAATTCACGGAAATCGAACTGTTCCATGGGTCTAAATATTACATGTTCGTGTTGATGTTGGTGTTTTCCGCCCGCTGAAGGGATTTTAGAATAGCTATACGCATATGCACTAGCCGCGCCATTTCTCAAAAACGCAGAGCTCTTTTGTATTTCTAGTTCAGTTAGTGCTATCGATTTTGTAGTAGTGCTATTTTAGACTACATACAAAAAAACACAATGCAGCTCTTGCTGCTTGCATGTTTTAGGCTGCTAGGGTGGAGGCTGGCTTAGGTTACTGGTTAGTAGGCTAGGATGGAGGCTGGCTAGGTTAGGCTAGGGTGGAGGCTGGCTAGGTTAGGCTAGGGTGGAGGCTGGCTAGGTTAGGCTAGGCTATGTTAGGCTAGGGTGGAGGCTGGCTAGGTTAGGCTAGGGTGGAGGCTGGCTAGGTTAGGCTAGGGTGGAGGCTGGCTAGGTTAGGCTAGGCTAGGTTAGGCTAGGGTGGAGGCTGGCTAGGTTAGGCTAGGGTGGAGGCTGGCTAGGTTAGGCTAGGGTGGAGGCTGGCTAGGTTAGGCTAGGGTGGAGGCTGGCTAGGTTAGGCTAGGGTGGAGGCTGGCTAGGTTAGGCTAGGCTAGAGGCTGTAGGTTAGGCTAGGTGGTAGGCAGGTGGCTAGGTTAGGCTAGGGTGGAGGCTGGTAGGTAGGCTGGGTTTAGGTAGCTAGGGTGGAGGCTGGCTAGGTTAGGCTTGGGTTAGGTTAGGCTAGGGTGGAGGCTGGCTAGGTTAGGCTAGGGTTAGGTTAGGCTAGGGTGGAGGCTGGCTAGGTTAGGCTAGGGTGGAGGCTGGCTAGGTAAGCCTAGGGTGGAGGCTGGCTAGGTTAGGCTAGGGTGGAGGCTGGCTAGGTTAGGCTAGGGTGGAGGCTGGCTAGGTTAGGCTAGGGTGGAGGCTGGCTAGGTTAGGCTAGGGTGGAGGTTAGGTTAGGCTAGGGTGGAGGCTGGCTAGGTTAGGCTAGGGTGGAGGCTGGCTAGGTTAGGCTAGGCCAGGCCTGCTGCTGGCTGGCTGAAACACGGTTTGAGGGTCAGTGTGAATGGCCTCTGGCAAACAAATCACGGCTGTGTGCTTCTGGGACTGAGCACCATCCATTGTTCATGAGGCTGTCCAAGGTTTAAAAGAAAGAATGAGCCCTTGTGCGTGTATAAACTTTCCTACTTTACTGTCACATGCAGAAAAAAGAATGTTATATAGAAAAAGAAAGAGGGAAAGGAAGGAAAGAAGGAAGAAAGAAAGGTTAGACAAAAGAAAGGATGCGTGCAAGAAAGAAAAGAAGGAAGAAAAAAAAAGAACGGGGAAAGGAGAAAGAAAGGAAGGAAGAAAGGAAAGAAGGAAGAGATCGGAAAAAAGAAAAAAACCATAAACAATAGAACAAAGGATGAATGAAACGAAGAAGACAGACGATGAAAAAGAAAGCAGCAAACAAAACAATGAACAAAAGCTGAAACAATGATAACATTAAACAGCAACAAGATATATTGTGCATAGAGACACACACATATATATATGTATATATATATCACTATTCACTGTTCACTGGTCCCGTAACCCGCCAGGGTCGTAGGGGCGCTGCATGGTGGACGAACGGTGGACCAGCTGGCTCCACTTAGCGCGGTCGTGGGCGAGTGCCTGGGTGACACTGAAGTCCTCCCCTGTCCAATCACGGATGTCGTCGGCCCACTTTCTCCTCTGTCTGCCCCGTCTTCTCTTCCCCTGGACTGTTCCTTGCAGGATGGTCTTTGCAAGTCCTTCTGAGCGTGTTACGTGCCCATACCATCTGAGCTTCCTCTTTTTCGCCGTGGTCAGTAGGTCTTCATAGTCCCGCACCTGTTGAGTGATCATTCTGCGGACTTCATTGTTGGTGACATGGTCCTTGTATGAGATGCCAAGGAGCCTTCTGAGGCATCTCATTTCTACTGCTTGGATCCTCCTTTGTAGGTCTGCGTTCAGTGTCCATGCCTCACATGCGTAAAGCATGATTGGCCTTAAGGGGTTGTAGGGTCTACATCAACTTGACAGCTGTTGGTTTGGCAAGTACACAGACGCGCGCGCGTATATATATATATATATATATATATATATATATATATATATATATATATATATATATATATATATTATATATATATATATAAAATATATATATCTGTGTGTATGTGTGCGCGCAAGTGAGTGTGTGTGTGTGTGTGCGCGCGCGTGTGTGTGTATGTGTGTGTACGCGCGTGTGTGTATGTTTGTACACGCGCGAGCGTGTGTGTACTTGCCAAACCAACAGCTGTCAAGTTGATGTAGACCCTACAACCCCTTAAGGCCAAGCAGAAGAGAACAACAGCCACTTTCCACTGGCTATGTCACGGAACTAGCTCTTTCATGGAGCACTTACTATTAAGCTGACAGTCACTGGGGACACTTCCATTCACACACACACACACACACACACACACACACACACACACACACACACACACACACACACGCACATACCCAGATACACCCAAGGCAGTCACGTTTATTTTGCTCCACGAGTCTTCATTTCTCTGTCAACGCCTTAGAGAGTCCTTGTTGCACTGGGTTGAATCTTTACACGGTAGGGTGTCGGTACTGGTACGAGTGTTGTACGTTGCCCTCGCGATCTGTCATCCCGAACCTGTGTTCGAGCCCAGGGTTGATCTGCCAATGAAGTATTCGTTCGAGAGGTTTTTTTGTTCTCACTGGAGTTAACATCAGTGGCGACTCCACTCCTCCGAAAGTCTTTTGAATGAGACTATAAACCGAGGTCCTGTCCACCATGCAGAAAGTACAGCGCACACGTTAAAGAGTGTTCCGCCTTTTGGGAAGTGTAAGCCATTTTATTCCGGTGGGAATGGATGACGAGATTTACAACAGTGGATTTTTTGCGGGAAATGAATGTAAAATGCACATGCATAGTTATGATATTACTCTAGAAACAAAAGAACAATTCTCTCTCTCTCTCTCTCTCTCTCTCTCTCTCTCTCTCTCTCTCTCCTCTCTCTCTCTCCTCTCTCTCTCTCTCTCCTCTCTCTCTATCTATCTATCTATCTATCTATCTATCTATCTATCTATCTATCTATCTATTTATCTATCTATCTGTCCTGTAGTCTGACGACCGTGGGGGCACCCTCAAAGACTCAACAACCAGTTCCCTCCATTCCTCTCTCTATTCTGCCTTTCTCAGGGTTTTGTTGAATTCTAGGCCTGTCCATTCGCTGATGTTATCCTCCCAGCTCTTCCTTGGTCTTTCTCTTCTTCTTCCTCCTTGGACAGTGCCTTGTAAAATTGTCTTTGCAAGTCCTTTGGATTTGTGACATGCCCATAACATTTAAGTTTACGCTTTTTCACGATCGTTAGAAGGTTTTCATAGGGTCCAATGGTTTTCTGGATTCTGTTATGCACGCTTTCGTTGCTTATGTGGTCTTTGTAGGAGATGCCAAGGAGTCTCCGAAAGCATCTCATCTCCACTACCTGTACTCTTCTCTCCAAATCTGCAGTCAGGGTCCATTATTCACAGGCATACAGAAATATGGATATGACAAGGGAGCGCATTAGTCTGATCTTGGAAATAAGTGAGATATTTTTATCTCTCCAGATGGTGTTTAGTTTTGACAGTGCTGTTATTGTCTGTGCAGTCCTGCATACTACATCTGGCTTGGATCCCTGGTCTGATACAATGGCTCCCAGGTACTTGAAGCTTTGAACTGTTTCCAGCTTCTGGTCATTAACCCTGATATCAGTGCTAATGCCGTTGGTGTTATTAGTCATCAGTTTGGTCTTCTCTGCATTGATTTCCATGCTGTATGTTTTGGAGGCCTTATTCAGGTGTTCTGTTAGGCTGGCAAGCTCTTTTTCTGATCCTGCTATTCCGTCAATGTCATCTGCGAAGCGGAGGTTTGTGATCGTTCTGCCACCAATGCTGACTGATCCTTCATGATGTTCCAGTGCATCAGCCATGATTCTCTCAAGGAAGATGTTGAAAAGAGTGGGTGAGAGTAGACAGCCCTGTCTTACTCCAACTGTTCTTCGAAACCATTCTCCAATGTTATTGTTGTAGTACACTGCACTGGTGGCCTCGCTGTACAGCTGTTTGATGACTCTGATCAGGTTTGCATTGATGCTGTACTAATTCATGGTTGCCCACAAAGCTGCATGCCACACCCTGTCAAATGCCTTCTTAAAATCGATAAATACATGGTAAAGGTCTTGTTGATGTTGAAGGTACCGCTCACATAGTATTCTGAGGTTGAATATCTGTTCTGTTGTGCTGCACCCTGCTCTGAAACCTGCTTGTTCCTCAGCAATGATGGTCTCTGCTTGTGGCTTCAGAATAAGAATAAAGAATAATTAGATAAGCTAATAGATAAAGGTCAGGTAAACCAGGCAGAGTCCATCTTTTTATGTATGTCTTATTTTGAGGATAATGTGTAAACACTCATGTGCTTTATCTACATTCAGTCAATGAGTGAATGCGGCATACACATACAGCGCACGCACACACACACACACACACACACACACACACACACACACACACACACACACACACACACACACACAACACACACACACACACACACACACTGTGATGCAAAGAACAATGACGATCTAAATATATTCGTTTCTGATGTCCAATCCCACATTCATCACAATTTTCTTGATTTTTTGGTTTCTGCTTTTGTTATTCAAGCACTGAAAACTAAACATTCATATATCTTGGTAAAGTCACTCAATTTTTTTACAGGGGAACTAGTAGCACGTTTACTGGACATTAACTATATGTTTGAAATGTCATTGTGTATATTACAAACGCATATTTCTGTTGATTGTAAGTCGGTGTTGTACGCTTTAAAATCTTCATGTTGCAAGAACACTTTAAAATACAATATTATAAGAGATAAAGTATGTTATACCCCCCTTAATCTTAAAAAGGAAAAGTGTCGGCTTTGTTAAATGCCTTCAATTACTTGATTCTATCCAAATGAGTGGGTTGATAGAGCTGCCAAAAGAAGTGCAAAAAATGGGAGGGATTCAGCAGAATTGCGCCTTACATTCTTGCAATAGGGCTACCACATAACTATTAGAACAAACATCATGGAGAATCTCTGTATCTCAGTAATTCTCTCTCTCAGGGGGACTGGGTGTAAAACAGGCGCATGGGTCCTTATTCAGTATCCTCAAATTACAAGAATTTTTCATTGTCATTGCCAATCTCTCTCTGTGTCTCTGTATCTCTGTGTCTCTCTCTGTGTTTCTCTGTCTCTCTGTGTTTCTGTCTGTCTCTCTCTCTCTCTATCTCTCTCTGTGTCTTACTCTCTTTCTCTATGTGACTCTCTGTCTCTCACGGGGATTGGATGTAAAAAAAAAGGACATGGGTGCTTGTTTGTTATCCACGAAATAAAAGAATTTGTCATTGTCATTGTTTCTCTCTGTCTGTCTGTCTGTCTGTCTCTCTCCTCTCTCTCTCTCTCTGACTCTCCCCTCCCCCCCCTCTCTCTCTCTCTCTCTCTCTCTCTCTCTCTCTCTGACTCCCTCTCTCTCTTTGACTTTCCTCCCTCCCTGTCTCTCCCTCTCTGTGACTCTCCCCCCCCCCCCTCCTTCCCTCTCTTTCTCTCTCTGACTCTCATTCCCTCCCTCTCTCTCTCTGTGACTCTCCCTATCTGTCTGACTCTCTCTCTCTCTCTCTGTCTGACTCTCTCTCTAGCTGTCTGTCTGTCTGTCTGTCTCTCTATATGTCTCTCTCTCTCTCTCTCTCTCTCTCTCTCTCTCTCTGAATCTCTCTCTCTCTCTCCCTCCCTCCCTCCCTCTCTCTCTCTCTCTGAATCTCTCTCTCTCTCGCTCTCTCTCTCTCTCTGACTCTCCCTCCCTCCCTCCCTCCCTCTCTCTCTCTCTCTCTCTGAGAATCTCTCTCTCTGCCCTCCACCACTCCTCTCCTCTTGCCCTGTCTAGCCTTGCCCTGTCTTGCCTTGTCTTGCCCTGCCTTGTCTTGTCTCGTCTTGTCTTGTCTTGTCTTGTCTTTCCCCATGTCTTGTGCCTGATCGCCAGATGTCAGGGAGAAGCCAGCCGTGGTGTGGGCTGGGGGTCGTTAGCTGTCTGCCTCTGTGGCAGGCATTGCAGGAGGGACCTGCACCTACTTTCCTGCGTGTGTGTGTGTTGTGTGTGTGTGGGGGGGTGGTGGGGGCAGTTGTGTTGTGTTGTGTGTGTGTTGTGTTGTGTGGTTGTGGTGTGTGTGTTTTGTGGGTGTTGTGTTGTGTGTGTGTGTGTGTGAGGGGAGGGGTGTTGTATGTGGTGTGTGTGTGTGTGTTGTTTTGTGTGGTGTGATGTGGTGGGTGTGTGTGTGTGTGTGTGTGTGTGTTGTGTGTGTGTGTGTGTGGTGTGTGTGTGTGTGTGTGTGTGTGTGTGATGTGTTGTGTGTGTGTAGTGTTGTGTGTGTGTTGTGTTGTGTTGTGTTGTGTGAGTGTGTTGTGGTGTGTGTGTGTGTGTTCGTAGTGTTTGTGGTGTGTGTGTGTGTGTGTGTGTGTGTGTGTGTGAGGGGGGCAGTGTGTGCGTGTGTGTGTGTGTGTGTGTGTGAGAGAGAGAGAGAGAGAGAGAGGGAGGCAATGTGTGCGTGTGTGTGTTGAGTGTGGTGTGTGTGTGTGTCTTTGTGAGTTTGTGTGTGTCTGTGTGTGATGTGTTGTGTGGTGTGTTGTGTTGTGTGTGTTGTGTTCGTAGTGTTTTGTGTGGTGTGGTGAGGGGGGCAGTGTGTGCGTGTGTGTGTGTGTGTGTGTGTGTGTGTGTGTGTGTGTGTGTGTGTGTGTGTGTGTGTGTGTGTGTGAAGGGGGCAGTGTGTGTGTGTGTGTGTGTTGAGTTGTGGTGTGTGTGTGTGTGTGAGTGTGTGTGTGTGTGTGTGTGTGTGTGTGTGTGGTTGTGTGTGTGAAGGGGGCAGTGTGTGTGTGTGTGTGTGTTGAGTTGTGGTGTGTGTGTGTGTGTGTGTGTGTTGTGTTGTGGGGTGTGTGTGGGGGGGGGGGGGGGGGGGTGGGGGGGGCAATGTGTGCGTGTGTGTGTTGAGTTGTGGTGTGTGTGTGTGTCTTTGTGAGTTTGTGTGTGTCTGTGTGTGATGTGTTGTGTGTGTGTTGTGTTGTGTGTGTGTGTTCGTAGTGTTTGTGTGTGTGTGTGAGGGGGGCAGTGTGTGGTGTGTGTGTGTGTGTGTGTGTGTGTGTGTGTGTGTGTGTGTGTGTGTGTGTGTGTGTGTGTGTGTGTGAAGGGGGCAGTGTGTGTGTGTGTGTGTGTGTTGAGTTGTGGTGTGTGTGTGTGTGTGTGTGTGTGTGTTTTGTGTTGTGGGTGTGTGTGGGGAGGGGGGGGGGGTGGGGGGGCAATGTGTGCGTGTGTGTGTTGAGTTGTGGTGTGTGTGTGTTTGTGTGTGTTTGTGAGTGTGTGTGTGTTTTTGTGTGTTATGTGTTGTGTGTGTGTGTGTGGCGGGGGGGGGGGGGGGTTAATGGTATGTGGTGCGTGTGTTGTGTTTTGTGTGTTGTGTTGTGTGTGTGTTGTTTGTGTTGTGTGTGTTGTGTGTGTGTATTGTGTGCGTGTTTGTGTGTTTGTGAGTGGTGTGTGTGTGGTGTTGTGTGTGTTTTGTTGTGGTGTGTGTGGTGTGTTTGTGTGTGTATGTGTGTGTATATGTGTGTGTGAGTGTTTTTTGGTGTGGTGTATGTATGTGTTGTGGTATGTGTGTATCTGTGTGCGTATTGTGTGTGCATGTGTGTGTGTTGCAGTGTGTGTGTGTATTTGTATATGCGTGTGTGTACGTTTGTGTGTGTGTGCGTGTATGTGTGTGTGTTGTGTTGTGTGTGTATGTGTGTGTATGTGTGCATCTCTTCGGGGCTTCTTACATCTGTCTTCTTCTTCTCTTAGCCACTGTTGCCTAGTGCTGCACAAAGAAAGACTGCTGTGTTTGGTAGAACTTTTGCAAGCTTCTTGCTTCTCTATTTATTTGGATAGTAAGTACTTCTGATAGCTGAATGGTTAGGGAATCTTTTCTTTAGTTTTGTTTCTGCACCCATCTATATGTATATATATATATATATATATATATATATATATATATATATATATATATATATATATATATATATATATATACATATATATATATATATATAGATATAAATATATATACACATATATATACATATGTATATATATATATATAATATATTCACAGATCGAACTCTTGATAAAGACACAGCTACCTGGGAGCTTTTCGGAAGAGTAGGCCATTGTGTGCCGGTAGGAACGGATGGCAAAATGTACAAAACTGCATACACACGGGGACTGGATAAAAAGAAAGCACACAAGTGCTTATTCCATTATCCTCGAAATGATAAAGATAAATAAAAGATAAATTAAAATAAAATCATAAAACAAAGAAAATAAACACTCTCCTTTGTCTAACAACCTTGTGTCTCTAACTAAAGCTATGTCCATAAATAGCAATCTGTAGCTTGATGGATCAGCTTTTAATTCCAATCTATCTTCATATTCTTCTCTTCCTATTATCTACTTCCTCCTCCCCCAACCCCCACCTTTTCCTTTTCCCCCTTCTAACTATCCATATGGCTCCTCCTCCTTCTCGTCCTCTGCCTTCTCCTCCTCCTCCTCCTTCTCCTCCTTCTCCCCTCCTTCTTTCCCTCCTCCTCTTCTCCTCCTTCTTCTTCCCCTCTCCTCCTCTTCCTCTCTTTCCCTCCTTTTTCCTCTTCTCTCTCCCCTCCTACTCCTCCTACTTCTCCTTTTCCTCCTCCTCTCTCCTTCTTTCCTCTTCTTCTTCCTCCTCCTTTCTCCTTCTTCTTTTTTCCTCCTCCTTCTCTCTTCTCCTTCTCCTCCCTCTCTCCTCCTCCTTCTTCTTCTCTTCTCCTCTTTCTTCTCTCCTCCTCCTTCTTCCCCCTTCTCCTCCTTCCTTCTTCTCCTCCTTCCCTCCTCCTTTCTCTCCCTCCTCCTTCTCTCTCCTCCTTTTTCCTTCTCTCCTCTCCTCTTCACTTCTCCTTCCACTTCATTTCTGCCTCTTCTCCTCCTCTCTTCCTATCCTTCCTCCTCCTTTCTTCTCCTCTTCCTTTTCTCCTTCTCGACTTCTCTTCTCTCTTCTTCGCTTGTCCTTCTCTTCTCTTTCTCTCCTGTCCTCTCTCCTCCTTTTTACGTTTCTGCTCTGTCTCGTCTCTGTCTGTCTCTGATCTTGCTGTCTTCATGGTCTCCAGTCTCTTCTCTTCTGCTTCCTGTTGTCTCTCACTGATCTCAATTCTTCATGCCCTCGTCTCTTTTTCAGTTTTCTCTCTCTGTTTTTTCTCTCTCTCTCTCTCTCTCTCTCTGTGTGTCTGTCTTGTCTCTCTGTCCTCTCTCTCCTGTCTCTCCCTGTCTCTCTCTGTCTCTGTCTCTGTCTATCTCTTCTCTCTCTGTCTCTCTCTCTGTCTCTCTCTTTCTCTGTCTCTCTCTGTCTATCTCCTTTCTCTCCCTTTCTCTCTCTCTCTCTCTCTTTCTCCTCTTCTCTCTCTCTCTCCTTCTCTTTGTGTTTCGTTTGTTGCTAAAAGGTTGTAATCATGGATCGAAGTCATTACATTACATTACATTACATTACATGTCAGCGTCAAGAGCTGCCATTTTTGCAGTCCAGCTTTGCAAGAGCGCTTTTACATCTTCTTCTTCTTCTTTCTTTTTCCTTTCGGGTTTTATTTCTTCTGTTGCTTTGTTTGTTTGGCGTTTATTTGAATATCTTCGTGTGCTATTGTTTTTTAGACACTGCTAGCTGGTTACTTGGGATGTGTGGGTTGTTTAGTATGTTTGCTCTGTTTGTGTGTATTGGGATGAACGGATAGGGTAGTGGGTGGTATTGTTTGGTTTTACATACATACACAGACACTCATACAGACACAGACCCACAGAGACACACAAAGACACACAGACACACAGACAGACAGAAATTTTATTGATTGATTGATTGATTGATTCTTTTATATCGAGAATAATGGAATAAGAACTTATGTGCTTTTTTCACATCCAGTCCCCCGCGTGAATGCGGTTTGTAAACTCTATCATCTGTTCCCACCGGCACACAATGGCCTACTCTTACGAAAAGCGGAACAGGATTTGACGTGTGCGCAAGATGTTCTGCGAAGAGAGAGAGAGAGAGAGAGAGAGAGAGAGAGAGAGAGAGAGAGAGAGAGAGAGAGAGAGAGAGAGACAGACAGACAGACAGACACACAGACACACAGACACACAGACAGACACACAGACAGACAGAGAATTCCGTACGAAAACTGTTCTCTGCTACTTATCCATGTCATGTACGTGGATCTGTGGTCTAGACAAGGTAACGCACCTGCCTAGAAATCGAAAAGTCTGGGTTTGCTGCAGGTCTGAGTTTGATCCACGTTTGTACCCAAAACTTTTCTCCCATCCGCAGGGCAGGAGTGGTAGTCTGGGTGCTAGTCTTTCGGATGAGCGGATTCGCCAAGGTTCCGTGTACAATACGCATTAGCGCACGTAAAAGAACCCAAGGTAACGAGAGAATTGTCTTGCAAATTTGTGTTAAAAAGCCAACTCTGATTGGAAAACGTACGCATGCGAAAATGAAAGGAAAAAAAGTGTAGAAAAATCCACTCTGGTAGGGAAACTCATGCACATGTAGACAGAACAGAACAAAATTAGGTGGCGCTGCGCTTGTGGTGACTTACTCTCTTCATGGAGAGAAGCCAGAATTCTGTGCATAGTAATTTGCCATGTCTTGTGTCATACAATTTCAAATATTATTTTTAAAAATATAGTTGTCCGCGTTTCTCTCTCCAGATTCCTTCCCACAGCTCTTCCTAATTTAATCTCTTCCCCCAAAAAAAACAAAACAAACAAAAAAAAAACCTTTACGCTTAACTTTCATAATATCTCTTTGTCTAGATTTTAGATTCAGTAAAATCTCTGACCTATCTTTTCCTTTCCGTATGTTTATGTGTGGGGTTTTTTGTTTTGTTTTTTTCTTTCTCTCCTAGCCCATCTTAGGGTTTTTTGTTTGTTGTTGTTTTATGTGGTGTTATTTTTTTTCCTTATCTGGCCTCACACTCCTGTCGCGTGTGTTTCCCGTGGCCCAGTTGTCAGGTAAAAGGTCGTCATTCTAAGGGTGCTGCTGTCGTTAGGTGTCGGCGTCGATAGGTGTCGTTACAGTCCAGTGTTGCCAGTTGTGCTAGTTGATACCTTTGTTTCTGTCTGTCTGTCTGTCTTTCTTTCTTTCTGTTTGTAAGGTGTGTAGTTGTTGTGTTTTTTTTGTCTTTTGTTTCTGTGTTGTGTGTGTTGTGTCTATGTTGTTTTCTGTGTGTGTGTGTGTGTTGTGTGTGTGCGGGGAGGGAAGGTGGGGGGGGGGGTAGGGGGGGTAGGTAAGTGTGTGTGTACTGTGTGTGGGGGTGGGAAGTGTGGTGGGTAAGTTTGTGTGTGTATGTGTGTGTTGGTGTTGTTGTTGTTTTAGTTATTTATATCTATTAGAAAAAAAAGGAATAAACCAGTATATTTGGCCTGTGTAGCTGCTGAGTAGAGCACAGAGAGAGAGAGAGAGAGAGAGAGAGAGAGAGAGAGAGAGAGAGAGATATTGACAGACAGACAATCTCTAGAGAAGCTAGAATGACCGAGTTCCTGTTTACCCAGCCTTACTGTACAGATTGAACTGGCATTGTACATTTTTCGGGAAAACTATACATCATAATACAAACAACGAAAAAGTAGCCTGCTTCTAACTAATTCTACGTCCATGCATATTAGTTCCCAAAGCTGGCTGCTCAAATTTTGTCTAACGAATCCTCACTTATCCCTCATCAAGTTTTGCTTTGATATTGTTTTCCTTTTTCATAGTAATCTAAATCGCTCGTCTTTAAAACCCTCTTCCTAATAATCGGTTTCACTTTCAACTCATGTGGCTCTGTCTAGATCTTTCTGCAAGAACGTTTAACTCTTTGTTGATAAATCAGAATTATCGTAGACTATAAATAACTATCGATGTGGACAGTTTTGTCTGTGATAGAGTGTTCCTTCTGGTGTGTTGTTTGGGCTGCCGTAACAAACGAAGGATCTGTCCTCTTTTGGACTTAGCAATGTTTTGCTGGTGTGTCGGTGTATTTTCATGGCTTACTACAATTTTAGGTTGCTGTATGTCTTTGTTCCTTTCTCGTGTAGTTTGTAGTTGTATGTGCATATGTGACTTTTTGTGTAGGTGTATATGAAAAAAAGGTCACTTTGGCTATATAAGAAACAATGTAAATTTACCATGGGGCTAAAGGTTGAAATAAACTGTAATTTCAACTCTTTTTCCTTGCTGTATCTTTGTTCTGCTTAAGCGCATTGAATTATCATGTTTTTATTTTTGCTTTTGTTTTTTGTTCCTCGGCTAGGGTCTCGATGTTCATCATGGTGAGATTTTGCGTATGCGATCGTTGTTGGTTTTTTTCGCCCACCAAGAAGGTAAGCGCATTCCGACTTCGGGAATGAAAACTTAATGTTTAAACTAACTTTTAACGCTTACATTCTTGACATGTTCGATTTCATTTTCTTTCGTATCCTCTAGAGCGAATCTCAAGCATCCTCTGTATGGTCCAGTTGCAGTCAAAAGGTCATCATGCTGGATGGCTTGTCGTTAGCTAGATGTCCGTGGTAATAGCTTTCCTTATAGTTCAGTGTAGCGCGAGTACTTACTTTCCTTTCCATTTTTTTCTTTTTTTTGTTTTGGTTTTGGGGTTTTTTGTGTGTGTTCTGTGTGTCTCGCTTTCTCTCTGCTCCTGTGTGTCACTAGGAAATGATGATGATGATGCCCAGTGTGCTGCGTTGATGGGTAAGTAAGTAAGTGAGTAAGGGAGGAAGGTGATATTGCTATGTCTTTGACCTCTTTCGTTGGAACTGGCTGGCAGAGTAGGAGCCAGTGTGTGTGTGTGTGTGTGTGTGTGTGTGTGTGTGTGTGTGTGTGTGTGTGTGTGTGTGCGTGTGTGGAGAGAGGGAGAAGGGCTGCTTGTCTTAATTTCCTTACACACAAACACACACACACACACCACACATACACACCACACACACACACACACAAACACACACACACACACACACACACACACACACACACACCCCACGCACACACACACACACACACACCACACACACACGGACACGCGCACGCGCACACGATACACACATACACATACACATGCGTGCTTGCGTGCACACGCACAGACACACACAAACACAATTAAGTTAACAATTGATATTGCTAAGGGTTTATTGTTAAGTCCTATAGGGCATTTATTGTAGTTATTGTAGTTATTTTTTTAATTTCTTTTTTTTTTTAATTTCTGTTCTTGATTTGTTCATGTTAAGAATACTATTTCCTTTGTTATTACTATTTATTACACACACGAGCGCGCATGCATGTAGGGACGCCCACGCACACTCACACACAAAGAGTAGATCTCTCTCTCTCTCTCTCTCTCTCTCTCTCTCTCTCTCTCTCTCTCTCTCTCTCTCTTCTCTCTCTCTCTCTCTCTCTCTCTCTCTCTCTCTTTTTCTTTCTCTATCTCACATATTCAGTCTCCTATTTAAGGATCGTCTGGTATCACTTTAAGTGGAAAGACGTTAAAATTGAAGACTTACTTACTTACAAACACAAAAACACACACGTACGTGTTCGCGCGCGCACGCGCCTGTGGAATTATAAACTGAGGTTTCGCGTACGAGCGCATGCAGAAAATTTTGTTTACACGTTAAAATACGTTCAGCATCAGCCTTATGGAAGAGTAGTCCAATGGTGACTGGTGCGATATTAATTTATTAAAACATTTGCAAAAGTGCACTCACGTGGGGACTGTATGTAAAAAGGTACATGGTTATCCATTATCTTCGAAATAAAAGATATCAAATGAGTAAAATAAGAAAAGAAAATACATACATACAGGTATACGCTCGCGCGCACGCACGCACGCGCACACACACACACACACACACACACACACACACACACATCCCTTCTCTACCCGTACCCACATTTTTATTTAATTTTTCTTATACATCATTTTTTACCCCAAACAAAACAACTATAACACTGTATCCGTATCACTATTGATACTCAAACACCTAAATACTTCTTCCATACACTAAAAAGATCTATCCTATCTAAATGGTCAGGGGATGGCACGTTTTGGGAGAGATATTCTTCATGACAGAAGAAATGCGGATATGGCATGACCACTGTGATAGTGGCTGAAGTCTATGAGATAATACTGAGTTAGCTGCCATAGCCCATATTGGCACAGGAAACACGGGTCGATGCTGGTGGCTAGGCTCCCTTCTATGGATGTTACAGATACAGATGACACCGGGGAGTTAGTTAGCTTGGCACGGGAGAGACTGATGAGAGACTGATTAGGAGTAGGAGGGGGGGGGGGGGGTGATGGGAGTGGGGGAGAAGTTGCATGGTCAGGATGCATGCTGGGAGATTTGATCTTATGTTTGGTGTTTTTTGTTTTTGTTTTGTTTTTGGGTTGTTGTTTTTTGGGTATTTTTTGTTTCTTTGTTTTGCTTGTTTGTTTCTTTGTTGTTGTTGTTGGTGATTTTTGTGTTTTTTTAGGGGGATGAGGACTGGAAACATGTTCTAGTTGTTTTCTTTTGGGCTTATGTTAAACCTGTTAGAAATAGCTTAAAATTTAAAAAAAGGAAGGAACTATTATATGAGTGGCCTCCATTTTGCTAGATTCCATTCCTGAATGATTATTTTGTCCATCTGCTTGGTATCAAGTACAACAGGCATCAGAAGCAACAGCAGCAATCAGAGCAGCAGGATTAGCAGTGGCATTATTGGCAGCAGTAGTAGCAGTAGAAGT
>CM054155.1:13293813-13326313 GCA_028751875.1 Rapana venosa
ACTCAGGTCACTATGACTGAACAAAGAATCTTTCAGCAAGGGTTTTTTTTTTAATTTTTCTTTTCTTTTCTTTATTATATATATATATATATATATTTTTTTTTTTTTTTTTTTTTTTTTTGGGGGGGGGGTCAAACGATCAGACTTCAACTAGTGTTATCTGTCATATGAGCAAAAAAATGTGTTGTGCTGGATGCCGTTAAGCGCCTGACAACTCAGGCCCACTGCATCTATCTCCGGTCTGGTAGAGAAATGGTACATTTTCAAGTCTTTCTAGAAATACAAGAAAGGAAAGGAGAATGGACCAAGAAAGCATGCATTACACAAGAAGGGGAGGGGGGCTGGGGTGACAGGAAGGAAAGGAACGAGACAAACAAAGAGAGGGATAGAAAATACGGAATTCTTAGCACAGATTTCCCCCAGAGTGGTAGAGATGTAGAGATGGTGTTTATACTGGCAGGCCCCGGGATGCATCCCCACAGGGGAAAGCAGGGTTGTTGTTGGGATTTTTTTAACTTAAAACTGGGTTATTTAGCTTGAGCTGAGTAGCAGTTATGAGAATAGACTCCCCTCTGCATTTCGTACAGGAAAGAAAACTGTTTTACAAAAAAAAGAAAATCCCCAAAAAGAGACAGAGTTGGAAAAAAAGGACTAAAAGGTAAAAGGTAAAGGTGTCCCTTAACCTACAGGGTCGTCAGGAAGCGAGGTGTTTAGAGACAACCACTTCTCCAGGGGCCAGCGTAGTGAGGGCGGCGCCACGCCGCGCCCATCTATCTGCTCTCCCGCGAAGAAGCCTAGAGAAGACTGGTGAAGAGAAGACAGCAGCAGCAGCAGCAGCAGCAGCAGCAGCAGCAGCAGCAGCAGCAGCATCACTAGCCTGTGCAGCTCGACAGCAGCTACAGACAGATGTAGCCAGGGCCTAGAGGCAGGGAGGGAGGCCAGTGGGCAACAGCTGGGGCCACGATGAACGAAACTAGTATGGGAGTTGAGGGAATGGGCAAAAAAGAGAGAAAGAGAGAGGGGGGGGGGGGAGAGAAGGGAGGGAGGAGAAGGGGAGGGAGAGAAGGAGAGAGAGAAGGGGGAGGGAGAGAGAGAGAGGGGGAGAAGGAGGAGAGAAACAGGGGGCACAGAGAGAGGGACAGATAGATAGATAGATAGATAGATAGATAGATAGATAGATAGATAGATAGATAGATAGATAGATAAATAGATAGATAGATAGATAGATAGATAGAGAGAGAGATAGATAGATAGATAGATAGATAGATAGATAGATAAACAGACAGAAAGACAGACCGATCGACCGATCGAACGATAGATAGACAGACAGACATACATATAGATAAATAGATTGATAGACAGACAGACAGGCAGACAGTACAGACAGATAGATAGACAGTACAGACAGATAGACAAACAGACAGACAGATGCACAGCACAGAGACAGAGAGCAACAACTAAAATGGGAAAGAGGATTTCTAAGTTCAAATTGTAAACGGAGAGACAGACAGAGAGACAGACAGAGAGACAGACAGAGAGACAGACAGACAGACAGACAGATAGACAGACAGAGTCAGAGAGCCCGATTTATTGATTGAAAGGGTTTTGAAAGCAGGGGCTTGAAAGAGCACACACACGAAAAACAAAACATAACAAAAAAATGAGATAAGCGGATTGGGCGATACAGGAGATGAACAGCACCAAACAGCAGTGCCAAGAGCACACAGTGACATCACACAGAGGCCCCAGGTTTGGAGTGTGTGTGTGTCCTGCTGAGAAGAAGAGAAAGTGGGAGAGGAGTGTTTTTAGTTTTGTTTAGTTTTGGTTTAGTTTTGGTTTTGATGGACATATTTTCAATTAAATGCACCAGACGAAAGTTACAGGTTTTAAAAAAAAAAATCAATTTTAGAAGAAGCACTGACATGTCGTTTTTTTAATATCTTCTTCTTGTTTGTCTTCTTCTTGTTTTTTTGTTTTTCTTCTTCTTGTTCTTCTTGTTCTTGTTCTTGTTCTTCTTGTTCTTCTTCTTGTTCTTCTTCTTGTTCTTCTTCTTGTTCTTCTTGTTCTTGTTCTTCTTCTTGTTCTTCTTCTTCTTCTTCTTCTTCTTCTTCTTGTTCTTGTTCTTGTTCTTGTTCTTCTTCTTCTTCTTCTTCTTCTTCTTTCTTCTTCTTCTTTTTTCATCATCCTTCGTCTTCCTTCTTCTTCCTTGTTGTTGTTGTTGTTGTTGTTGTTGTTGTTGTTGTTGTTGTTTTTTGTTGTTGTTCTTCTTCTTCTTCTTTTTCTTCTTCTTCTTTCTTCTTCTTCTTCTTCTTCTTTCTTCTTCTTCTTCTTCTTCCTCTTCTTTTTCTCCTCCTCCACTTTGTCGTCGTCTCCCCTCCTCCTCTTCTTCCTTCTTCTTCTTTGTCGTCGTCTTCTTCGTCGAACGCTCAGACAGCATCCCTTACTGTCTGTCATATGAGCTAATGCGTTAAGCCCCAGACAAGTCAAGTACATCGCCTCTGACTTCGTAGTGGGAGAGAATTGTTATCTTAACAAGTATTTGTTACAGGGGGGGGGGGGGGGGGAGGCAGGAGAATGGACCAAGGAGGCAGAGGAGATCAAACGTAAAAACAGTTTGTCTAACCTTATTCACTTTTAACAAGTCTATAAATGGAAAACATATAAACCAGGACTCGTTCAATTGTGAAGTGCATCATTTCTAGTTAGTAAACACTTTCTAGGTGTAACAAGGACTGTTAGTCACATCAGTCAAAATATACCCCCGTGGGGACCTATCAGTGTAAAATACCATCCCCACCTTCTGGAAATTCCGTGCTAGGAATTCCCCCTCTTTGTTTCTGGCTCGTTCCTTTTTTTTTTTTTCTTCCTGTCGCCTCCTTCTTACCGATTTTCTGCCGTATTGGTCCACTTTTAGTGCTCAGAAAGACTTAAAAACATAACTTTTCTCTCCCAGTCGGATGTGCCGGGCCTGACTTGCCAGGCGCTTATTTGCGGCACACCACATTCCTCTCTTATGTGACAAACTACAATAGTTGCTGTCTGAGCGTTCCACGATGACGACGATGACGACGACGACGAAGAAGAAGTAGACAAGAGTGACGAGAAATGCTAACGAGGACAGCAACACCCTTCTAGCCCAACAAGAACAACAACAGCAGCAGCAGTAGTAGTAGTGGCTTTTGCCCTTCAGCCACTTGCTAATTGTCACATGATTCGGATCAGTTTTCCTCTGAATTGAGAGACCTGGTTGGGGGTTGGGGTTGGGGGGTGGGGGTGGGTGGGACAAGCATTATGCATCAGTCAGCATCCCTTTCCTGTAAGCAGCAAGCTGATATGCTGGAGGTTGTAGGCGCCTGCTGGCCACAGGATGGCTATTTCACGTGCCTGTGGTTCATCGACCCGACCTGGGGCCATCTGCAAGCTCACCGCTGGTGGAAAGTTGTAGGGATCAATCAGCCAGTGACATGTTTATCAGCCCCTGCCTCTCCCCGCCCCCTCAGCCCCTGTCTCTCCCCTTCAGCCTCTTTCTCCCTCCTTCAGCTTCTTTCTCTCCCCTTCAGCCTCTTTTCTTCCCTTCAGCCTGCTTCTTTCCATTGTCAGCATCTTTATCTCAGCCTCCTTTCTTCCCCAGCCACAGCTCTTTCTCTCACTTTCAGCGCCCTGTCCCCTGCTATTCAGCTCTGTTTCTCCCCTCCCATTCAGCCTCTTTTCGTTCACTTCAGCCTCTTTCCTCCCTTTCAGCCTCTTTCTCTCCCCTCCCTTTCAGCCCTGTCTCTCCCTTTCAGCCCCTTGTCTCTCCCCTCTTTCAGCCCCTGGTCTCTTCACTCTCTTCAGCCCTGTTCTCCTCCTCTTCACCCCTTTCCTCCTCCATCCCTCTCTCTTCAGCCTCTTTCTCTCCCCTCCTTTCACCCTTTCTCTCCACTCAGCCCTTCCTCCTCACCACCTCCTTTCTCTCCCCTCCTCTTCACCTCCTTTCTCTCCCCTCGCCTCTCCCCCTGTTTCCACCCCTTTGTCCTCTTCCCTTCCTCCCTTCCTCTCCCCTCCTTTCTCTCCCCCCTGCCCTCTCCACCCCCTTTCTCTCCCCTCCTCTCCACCCCTCTGTCTCTCCCTCTTCACCCTTCTCTCCCCCTTCTCTCTTCTCTCCCTCCTCTCACCCCTTTCTCCTCTCCACCTTTCTCTCCCTCCCCACCCTTTCTCTCCCCTCCTCTCACCCTTTCCTCCCCTCTCTCCCTTCTCTCCCCTTCTCTCCCCTCCTCCTCCTTCCACCTCTTTCTCTCCCCTTCTCTCCTCCCTTTCTCTCCCTTACTCTCCACCCCTTTCTCTCCCCTTCTCTCCACCCCTTTCTCCTCTTCTCTCACCTTTCTCTCCCCTTCTCTCCACCTCCTTCTCTCCTCCTCTCTCCACCCTCTTCCCTTCTCTCCACCCCCTTTCTCTCCCCTTCTCTCCACCCCCTTTCTCTCCCCTTCTCTCCACCCCCTTTCTCTCCCCTTCTCTCCACCCCCTTTCTCTCCCCTCCTCTCCACCTCCTTTCTCTCCCCTCCTCTTCACCCCCTTTCTCTCCATCCCCTTCCCGTCAGGATAAACACAGTTAGCTACGTTGTTGTATTTTCTTTTCATTTTACATTGTAAGTACTTTGATATGTCCCTCCTTTTCCTTCTACTAAGACATTTTAAAATCTTGTTTGTTGTAAAAACTGCAAGAAAATGGACCGAGGGAAAAAACCCCAAGAACCTAGATAAGATGACAGGAAATAAACAAAACAAGGCAGAACAAAGAAAAGGATAGAAAAGAGGGATTGCTCGCGTGTATTTTCCAGAAGGTGGTGATGGTGTGTATACTGAACGGACCCCGGCATTCCAAAAAGGAGAATCCTTTGGATGAGATGGATCGGGGTCAAGAGGTAACGCCCAGAAAGCGACAAGTCCGAGTTCGAAGTGTGTGGTGGTTCGATCCCCGTTTGGCCTAAATCCCACCTCCCCTTGTAATCACTAGACCGAGTGAGTTTGGGTGTAGTCTTTCTGGTGAGGTAATAAACCGAGGTGCCGTGTACACACACTCATTTAACGCATGTAAAAGATGTGTGGATGCTAGATGTCGCTTCCTATATTCATTTTAGTGTTGTTATTCATAAAAATCATCATCATCACCACCATCATCATCATCATCATAATCACCATCATACTCATCACCATCACGGTCATCATAATCATCATTATCACCATCATCATCCACCATCACCATCATCATCATCATGGTCGTTGTCACCATCATCATCATCATCGTCATCACCATCGCCATCACCATCTCCAGCATCACCACAACCACCATCACCATCATCACCATCACCATCACCATCACCATCATCATCATCAGAAGCAGCAGCAGCATCACCACGACCACCACAACGACTGCGCATCCTCATCACCATCAGCAACGTCATCATCATCATCACTATCGTCATCGTCATCATCATTATCATCATCATCATCATCATCATCATTATCATTACAACGTGGACAACACGTGTACACTTTCAACCTGCGGCAATGGACAGTATAGGTCTTCCATAATGGTCAGTTGATGCCCATCATATATTTCTTAATTAATGAAGATACTGTGGACAGAGCGAGATAGGGAGAGGAGAGAGAGAGAAGAGAGAGAGGAGAGAGAGGAGAGAGAGAGAGAGAGAGAGAGAGAGAGAGAGGGAGAGAGAGAGGGGGGAAGAGAGAGAGGAGAAAGAGAGAGGGAGAGAGAGGGGGGAGAGAGAGAGGGAGAGAGAGACGCAGACACAGCTGCATGTGCATTGTATTGTATTGTGTTGTGTTGTATCGTTCTTCATACCAATTAAAACCACGGCAGATTTATTTGTATGAAATGTTGGGTTCTCTTCCAGAGAAGAGCGTGTCGCCATAAAAGCAGCGGCATTCTTTTTTTTTCTTTTCCTGTGCACGTGTAATTTCACCAGGAACAACTCTCTTGCTGCCGTGGGTTCTTATACGTGCAGTAAATGCATGATGTACACAGGGCATGGTTGGGTTTTTTGTTTTTAATTTTATTTTAAATGTAACCCATTTTAAGTTGCGGCATATTTGTCTGCGGGAAATTTCGGCTACTCTCCCTGGGGAGAGCGCATTGCCACAAGAGCAGCGTCATCCATTATTTATCGTTTATGGTCTCATCCGACAGACTAGCACCCAGACCACCACTCACGGTCTAGCGGATAGGATACAAGTTTCGGGCACAGACGGGGATCGAACCATCGCGCACTTCAAACCCGGGCTTGTCGCTTTCAAGGCATGTGCGTTACCTTTAGACCACTGATCCACATGTAACAAGGTGACGTAACAATGAATTGTAACAAGGTGATGTAACAAGGTGATGTAACAACGTGATATAACAAGGTGATGTAACAAGGTGATGTAACAAGGTAATGTAACAACTCAAGTTTCACACTACTGTGTAAGTTATGATGCACATTAATTTTTTATTTACATCGTGAATACATTTTGCATAGTATTTGAGGTGATAGGGCAGGGGATTTCTAATGTTACCAGTGATAATGTCATGCGTTATGTGCACACACCATGACAGCGCTTAGTGTGGATGTAGCTGACACTGATGTGTACATCATAATGCACATTTTGTTGGAGTTTGTGTGAATTTGCATAGTATGTAAGCGATAGGACAGGGGATTTGCAATGTTAGCGGTGATAATGGCATGCTGTGTGCATGCACATCTTAACAACGCTTGGTAGATGAAGTGACAGGTTTTACCATCTCCGAATCATTTGGTAAGCAGAGTGTCAATTCTTTATTTGCTTTATATATATATATATATATATATATATATATATATATATATATATATATATATATATATATATATATATATATATATATATATATATACACATATATATACATACATATATTATATATATATATATATATATATATATATATATATATATATATATATATATATATATATATGTGTGTGTGTGTGTGTGTGTGTGTGTGTGTGTGTGTGTGTGTGTGTGTGTAGTGTGTGTGTGTGTGTGTGTGTGTGTGTGTGTGCGTGTGTGACCAAAATACTTTTCTTTAAAAGATCCTGTAACTCATATCCACATTTATTATCCACAGACCACAACAACATCCCACATACACCCAATGTTTACCAGCGCAATATATTTTGTAGCTAGTAAAGATTCTACTAAGTGGGCTATTGTACTTTTGGGGCGTTCTGCTTTGAAGTTTAACTTGCAAAAAAAGAAGAAAAAGAACTAATGTTTGTAAACGTAAATGTGGATACATTTAGTGCGCTTCTGTGTGGGGCGTTTTTTTTGTTCCTCGGCTGCCGGTGCCATAGTTATCAATGGTGAGATGTTGCTTATAATTATTACCGTTTTTACAAACCTTCAATTAAGGTAATCTGCCTCCTTACTTCACAAATGTTTGTGCTTCAAAGTTGCAAAGGTTTTGAAAGTACAAACCCAAGCTTTCTTTACATCAGTCTAAAACTGTATCATCAACATTCTATACCTATACCAAATGTACCTGTTTACTGCCTTCACGGAAACTCGAGAATCGACCAAACGAGCGAAGAGTATCCATCAATGCTTTCTTCAGAGGCACTAGTAAGAACCTGCTCTAGCACTAGCTCATTTGCTAACGGTCATATAACACGGATCATCTCCTCCTAACATGACTTGGGGGAGGTTCTGTAGGGCTGTGAAGCATGTGCTCATTATCCGTGAGTGGGGGAAGGATAGAGACTGAAGGATATTCCTCTTTCTCTCTCCATTTTGCCTACTGGCGAAACAGGAGAATCTTCTCAGAGGCAGTGGCTTTTTGTCTGATGAGGACTGTGCTGTGCTTAGCTCGTCCATTGTGTGCCGATTAGTTGTCCCTCAGTGGTAGCTTGTCTTCATCGTCCATTTGGTGTGTGCATTGTCTGCCTGTTTGTCTTGTGAGAGCTAGTAGTGTAGTCATAGCCTTTTATTTCATTTGTCGTTCGTGCGTGCGTTACTTCTCATGGATCATTCGTTGATAAGATTAGCACAAGTACCAACCACCATTTCGCAGTGGTTAGTGCCTTGGAGTTTGGACTGGAAGTTCACGGGTTCGAATCCTATAAGAATCATAGGGATTGTTTGGACTCAGGCCGGCTCCTTCCCAGAGTGAGTGTGCTGTGGGCTCAGTGGGAAAGACTGGGACCACACAGTCGAGCTTCATCCACTTAACGGATGCGAGTTTGAGAGTGTTGCTCAAATTACCTGACCAACACTGCAGGTGTATGTATCTCTCGGACCCGGTTGACGCCTGGATATATTGTGATAGTAAGCGTAGAGTACAACCCTGTCAAGTAGTCTCAAAGCATATGCACTGCCATACCACCATCATTACGTCATCGTAATTATTGATCATCATGCAATAAAAGAAAAAGCCTCTGATTCTGTGGTCCCAGTTGCTCTGGTCTCATGGTAACCTCAGATTCGGTTTGCACATACACTTCTGTGTCGGTGGTGAGTTTGTGTCAAAGCCTTTGGGGTTGGAGGTTCGGTGGGGACGGTCGTCGGAAGGACGTTGTGGTGGTTGCCACCTCGGGTGAGCAACTCAGTCGGTCATTAGTGTCGTTAGTAGGGGGATTAGTAGGTGATGTACTGCGTATGTCAGCTCAGAACAGGTGCCACTGAACACCCCCAGAGTGACCCAGCAGCAGTGCAGGGTCCCCCTGGCTGGTGACCCCACGGCGGCCTGATATTGATGGGCTCCCTGGGTATGACTGTGGCGGGGATATTTGGATGAGCAGCGTGGAAACAGTAGGATGGGGACGTAACAAAAGATGAGGCAGCAAACAAACCAAAAACAGAAAGATTAACACAAGTGATGGGTGACATGTTGATGTAAGATGCTTTACTTTCTTTCTCATGTGTGTGTGTGTGGTGTGTGCTTGCGTGCTTGTGTGTATGTATTTGTATGTCTCTGTGTGTGCGTGCTTGTGTGTATGTATGTATGTATGTATGTGTGTGTGCCTGCGTCTGCTTCTGTGTCTTTTTCTGCGTCTGTCTGTGTGTGTGTGCCTTTATGCTTTTGCGTGTACCTGAGTGCATACGCATACTAATGGATAAAACGAACGGCACACAACAGCTGCCACCAAATGACAAGTAATTACACAGGCTAGCCTTTACTGCTACTGTGACACTTCACTTCTATTGAATCGCTTTCCCATTGTATCAGGCTGATGTCACGGGCGCCATGTTTGTGCATTTCAATGGCAAGTCCTTTGTTTCAAACTAGTAACCCCACCCCTTTCCTCCCTCGTGAGGATGCCGATGGCCTGTCAGTATAACTAGCATCCCCACCTTCTGGAAATTCTGTGCTAGGAATTCCCTCTTTTCTATCCCTCCTTTTGCTTTTTGCCTTGTTCCGTTTCTTTCTCTCACCTCCATGCGTAGTTTTTGCCTTCTTAGGTCATTCCCTTGCCTTTTTTTCTGAAACAGACAGACAGACAGACAGAAACACATACACACAAACTAACTAGCTAGCTATCTAACTAAAAATAAACTAAACCAACCTGAATATACGATTAACCAAATAGCAGCGGGAAGGGGAGGGGGGGATAAGTGCAGGTAAACATCGGCAATCTTCGTCATGAAGATAATGATCTCTCAACCATTTAGAGAAAAAAATGGGGGGAAAACCATTTCGAAAATGGCTTCCTCCCCCTCTTTCTCTCCCCATCACCACCGCAACAATAGCGTATGAGGCATTGATTAATTTAAGGACAAATCCTCTCACCTGGCTTGACCCTAGTTGGGATCATAGCCGATTACCTATTAGAGGTCTTAGGGTTAATTGAAATTGATTTAGCTCTAACCTCTAATTATAGGGACGGAAAAGCTCAGTGGTCAGAGCATTCGCTTTCCCCAAGCTTAACATTAGTTAAGCAGCATCGATCGAGGTTACGACTTGGATGGGTGGCTGTTAGCGCGCCTTGGCTTCAGTACAGTTCACCCAGTTCACCCAGCTGTAAAAAGGTACCTGTCCTCTTTAGGGTCAGGGAAGATAAAGCAGCGAGGGAGAAGAGATGGGCGCCGCCCTTAATATGCTGGCCGCTGGAGAAGTCGAGGTCTCTGATGCCTCGCTCCACTACGACCACATAGGTTATGGGGTAACAAATATCCCCTTGAACAGACACTTCACACTTTAGTTATTGTACACCTTGTGAATGGACTTACGTAAAATAATCTTTCAGTAAACACACACACACACACACACAAACATACACACACAACATACACAACACACACAAAACACACACACACACACACACACACACACACACACACACACACACAACACACACACCACAGAATGGTGTAGCATGTCTGACTTGTCATAAACACACACACACACACACACACACACACACACACACACACACACACACACACACACACACACACACACACACACCACACACACAGAATGGTGTCTCAAGGTCTGACTTGGTCATAAACCATTGCCTGTTCTCCAACAGCTCTGTGATCATGCCGCCCTCTGAAGCCCTACACTCTGCTAACTGTCCGCCCAGCCTATCTCGACACTCACACAAGCATACTTTCCTAACAGTAGCCTTGACATTATTTGTTTTTAAGCCATCCCATACAAGAAGAAGAAGAAGAAGAAGAAGAAGAAGAAGAAAGAAGAAGAAGAAGAAGAAGAAGAAGAAGAAAGAAGAAGAAGAAGAAGAAGAAGAAGAAGAAGAAGAAGAATATATTGGATTTATATTGCGCTGAATCTTGTAAAAACAAACACAAATCAAAGCGCTTGCACTCAAATCATTTCCACACATGCAACTCTCCTTAAACATAATGAACAACATATTTCAAATCCATGCGCGCGCACGCACGTACGCACGCACGCACACAAACACGCACGCACACATGCACACACACACACTCGCAAATACACTTAGGAGGTGAAGGATGCTGTTTAAAATTAGGGACAGATATGAGAGGAAAGTCTCAGGTAGAAAACAAGTGTGTTTTGAGGCTGGACTTGAAGGTATCAAATGAAGCCTTTTGGCGAAGTGAAAGAGGGAGATCATTCCAGGTGGATGGACCAGAAATACAGAAAGAGCGACGGCCAACAATACTCGGGGGCGGGATAGCTGAGTGACCAGAGCACTCGCTGTCCCCCTGCCCAATGGTAAGCAGCATCGAGCGTGGTTACCATTTAGATGGGCGACCGTTTACACGTCTTGGCTTCAGTACAGTCCCCCAGTTCACCCAGCTGTAAATGGGTACCTGCCCTCTTTAGGGTCAGGGAAGGTAAAGCAGCGAGGGAGAGGAGATGGGCTCCGCTGCTCTCAATATTCTGGTCCCTAGAGAAGCTGAGGTTTCTGAAACCTCGCTCCCCTATGACCACATAGGTTATGGAACACCTTTACCTTTATACAATAATAACTTCGATCCAACCCAAACGCTTTCTCAGGTACTATAAGCAAGTCAAATGCTTAGGTGCTGCTTCAGACTGTGGTGCCATGCTCTTAAATTGCCGAGATATCTCCGAGGTCGGAATGCGGCTACCTTCATGGTGGGCAAAAAAAAAGGTTAAATACGCAAAGTCTCACCATTGGTGAACATTGGAGCTTTAGCCGTGGAGTAACAACAAAAAATCAACACCTCACTTCACTTCAGCTATCCCGTAGTCATGTAGACCGTGGGGGCACCACTGAAGATTTTGCCACCAGCTTCCTCCACTCTCATAACAACAAAACAACAGCGATGTTGAGGTTGTCTGCATGCAGTCCTGATGAGCTCTTAGTAAAAAAAAAAACAACCCTGCGCGATTCTTTAGAAAAAGAAAGAAAACGACAAAGTCGGAGTATGGCTACCTATATTATGGCAAAGTATCTGGAAAAAGTCGAGATGCCAACTTCTCGTCAATTGTGTTCTTACAATCTCACAGCAGTTCCTTGGCAGGATACGTGAGTCAGTGTGGATGGTGTGTGTGTGTGTAGTGTGAGTGTGTGTGTGTGTGTGTGTGTGTGTGTGTGTGTGTGTGTGTGTGTGTAAGTGTGTGTGTGTAAGTGTGTGTGTGAGTGCGCGTGTGTGTGTGTGAATGTGTGTGTTCGTTTTAGTGTGTTTGTGAGATAGAGACAGAGAGATACAGAGAAAGACAGAGAGACAGAGTGTGTGCGTTTGCGTGTTATGTGTTTGTGTGTCTTCTTTGTGTTTGTTTGTTTGTTTGAGTGTGTCGTGTGTGTGTGTATGTATGTGTGTGTTTGCACGCGTGCGTGCGTGCCTGTGCTTCTACATGTACGTGGTTTGTGAGTGTGTGTCTACAGAGAGAGAGAGAGAGAGAGAGAGAGAGAGAGAGAGAGAGAGAGAGAGAGAGAGAGAGAGAGAGAGAGAGAGAGAGAGAGAGAGAGAGAGAGGGAGAGAGAAACAGATAGATAAACAGAGAAAGAAAGACAACGACCATGCCTAAACCCAAACCATTCTGCGCACTGTTCATGCATATGCAGCCCTCGGTTCATGCACAAACCAAACATTGACCCAATGCACAGCCGCTGAGCTAATCGATGAAGCTGACTGCAGCACATAGCGCTTTTTTTTCAGTCACACAGACTACCTATAAAATGAACGTTGAGATACAACTGTATAACGAAACTATACCGCTAAAGAGTTGATGATCGTTGAACAGCTAGTGTATCAGAGACATTTGCCCACAGTTGATCCAGTCATTTGTAGGATACATTTTATAAGAAAATAACAATGAGTTGACAATCATTGACAAGTTATTATATCAACCACATTTGTTAATAGTTGACCCAGTTATTTGTACAACAGCGAATCAAAAATTCTCCCCCTGAATATAACAGCTTCTGGAGAGCACCAAACAGACTTCAAGAAAATCTGACGTCACAAAGCCAGGAGTCACTGATATGGGAATTATGGGCCTTGATAAATGAGGGCCAAATAGGCGGCGCTGTTGACATTGTCCCACAAGCCACTTGGAGTCGTCTGCTTCCCAGTCCAGATAACGGATTTCTTTGTTGGTCGGTCTTGATACTTGCTGAGAGCGTTGGGATTTTTTCGTCCACGTTGTACATGCTGGAACTGTACCTTGAATGAGAGATTTGCGCTAAGTTATGTTTGTGTTGTCTGTGTCTTGCTACATACTGTTATGTTGGATGTATAGATAGTAAGAGTATTCATTTCCATACATATACACGTTTGCAAGAAAATGCTAAATACATGAGCATGGTGAAAATAAAATATGAAGCCTGTTGCATTTCTACACGAATATTTTTTTCCAGCATTAAGGGAGATGACAACAATGTTATATATAACACTCCAACGATAGCATTACTTACACAGCAGATATGTCATATGGTATGGAAACAAACCAATCAGCACAACGCATTAGACAAATTCAATTCTGTCTCACACATAAATTCCATTTATTATTTTTATCGATAGTAGTAGTAGTAGTAGTAGTAGTAGTAGTAGTAGTTGTTGTTGTTGTTGTTGTTGTTGATGTTGTTGTAGCAGTAGTAGTATATTAATATTAATATTAATAATAATATTATTATTATTATTATTATTATTATTATTATTTATATTATTATTATTATCATCATTATTATTATCATTACCTTAATGGTGAGCAAAAATTGTTGCTTACGCAAAATCTCGCCAACGGTGAGCCTCAGAGATCTAGCCTAGGAACCATAAACAAACCATATCTAAAATAGTTGCGTACACGTACACGCGGGCCCACAACAGATAGATGGAGATGATTGCATCCATGCATAGTTCATAACCCGCTTTGGAAATATGGATTCCTTTCTGACATAAAAAATACTACAGTACTCAAGGCATACGCAGCGTGCTGAAATATGTTGTGTAGTATATATATATATATATATATATATAGTATGTGACTACGGGAGTGAGCTTACCTGAAATACTAGGGATATAATGTCAACACATACTGCAGCTACACGGGGTTTTAGACAGTATACTTGATGTTTAATAGTAGTCTACCGTGCCTCTTGTCTATGGTGACAGTGTCACCACAGTGACATTGTTTGTTGTTGGTGGGTACCTTCTTCTTCTTGTTCTTCTTGTTCTTGTTCTTCTTCTTCTTCTTCTTGTTCTTCTTCTTCTTCTTCTTCTTCTTCTCCATTTTCTTCTTCTACTTCAAATACTTCTTTCTTTTCTTTTTCCTATTTTTCTTCTGCTCTTCCCCTCCCCCTTCTCCTCCTCCTCCTTCTTTTTCTTCTCCTCCCTTCTTTTTCTTCTTCTCTTCTTCTTCTTCTTCTTCTTCTTCTTCTTCTTCTTCTTCTTCTTCTTCTTCTTCTTCTTCTTCTTCTTCTTCTTCTTCTTCTTCTTCTTCTTCGATTCTTCTTCTTTTCGCAATTCTTCTTCTTCTTCGTTCTTCTTCTCTTCTTCTTCTTCTTCTTCTTCTTCTTCTTCTTCTTTCTTCTTCTTCTTCTTCTTCTTCTTCTTTCTTCTTCGTCTTCTTCGTCTTCTCTTTCTCCTTCTTCCTCATATTAGCAATCCAAGTTGATAATATTCACGATGTTTTCTCATATTTACCTGTTGCCCAAGCTGACCATGTTTCCAAAGAAAGCAGTAAACCAGGATGTGAGACAGAATGTCTTGATATAAAGTAATTTACTGTCACTGGATTTCCTCCTTCCCCATCCCCCCATACCTACCCCTCCTACCTCCTCCCCCACACCACCCCCCATCCCCTGTCTGTTTGTCGTCTGGCCTTGTCAACAGTCCCCACTCCCACCCCACTTACTCTTTCTCCCCACTCCCACCCCCACCACGCCTGTCTGTTTCTCTCCATCGCAACCCCTTTCCCCATAGCTCTGATCTGCTATACCTCTGACGTTCTTTACTTTTATCTTCTTTTTATAAAATTTCTAAAATCAGAGAATGTACTCTCTGGAGACAGAGTGAAAGAGAGTGAGAACTCTGAAGTCTAGATAGAGAGAGAGGAGAGAGAGGGAGAGAGAGGGAGGGAGGGAGGCAGAGAGAGAGTAAGATAGAGAGAGAGGAGACAGCTACAGAGACATACAGACAGGCAGAGACAGAAGTAGACAGAGAGAGAGAGGGGTGGGGGGGGGGTACAGACAGAGAGATACAGACGGAGAAAGAGAGAGAGAGACAGAAAGAGAGAGAGAAAGAAAAGAAGACAGACAGATAGATATGCAGACATGCAGACAGAAACAGGTACAGACAGGCAGACAGACGGATGGACAGACAGACATACAGAGATAGAGGCAGACAGACAGACAGAGACAAGTACAGACAGACAGAGACAGAGAAAAAGGCACAGACAGAGAGAAAAACAGACAGACAGACGGACAGACAGACGGACAGACAGACAGGCGGACACACATACAGCGAGGACTAGAGAGACAGACAGAGAGGACTAGAAAAAGAGAGAGAGAGAAGCGAGAGAGAGAGAGAGAGAGAGAGAGAGAGAGAGAGAGAGAGAGAGACATAGACAGAGATTGAGACAGAGATAAACAGACAGACACACAGAGAGACAGAGGAAGAGGCCAGAGAATGTTTAGTTGCTACTCCAATGAAAAATGCTCTTTGATCAATTTCAAAGCCCGGTGCATGTGCAGTGGGAAAAGTGTGGAGGACGTGTGATTCCAGTCTGGAGAGAGAGAGAGAGAGAGGTTCTATACAAAGCAGCCCATCGATCTGGTCTGGCAGGATGCAAACAAACAAATCAAAGTATCGTAAAAAGCATGCTAGATCTGGTCATCATTTACCACACACACGCACACATACACACACACACACACGCACACACACACACCACACACACATGCACACACACGCACACACACACACACACACACACACACACACACACACACACACACACACAAAACACACACCACACCCCAACTGTGTTAATTTTTTTATAGAAAGTTTGAAATCGGAACGAGATGAGGAGAAGGAAAGAAAGTGCAAAAGTGGGAAGGAGGGAGGGAGAGAGAGGGGGCAGGTAGGGAGAGAGAAACAGAAAGACAGAAAGACACAGAGACAGAGAGACAAACAAACACACAGACGCACAGACAGAGACAGGCACAGAGAGACAAGAGACACACAGGGAGAGACAGACAGACAGACAGATATATAGATATATTTATAGATAGATAGATAGATAGATAGATAGATAGATGGATGGATGGATGGATAGATAGATAGGTAGATAGATAGATAGATAGATAGATAGATAGATAGATAGATAGATAGATAGATAGATAGATAGATAGATCGATAGATAGATATAGATGTGCATGTATGTAGACAGGTAGGTAGAAATGTAGTTAGGCACATACATACATACATGCATGCAAACATCAATCCATCCATACATACATACATGCATACATGCATGCATACATCCATCCATCCATCCATCCATCCATACATACATGCATACATGCGTGCATACATACATCCATACATACATACAAACATACATACATTCATACATACATGCATACATACATACATATATACATACATACGTACGTACATACATACATACATACATACATACATACATACATACATGCGTACATTCAAACATACATACATACATTCATACATACATACATACATACATTCATACATACATCTATAAAAACAAAAACTTGAGAGAGAGAGAGAGGGGGGGGAGAGAGAGAGAGAGAGAGAGAGAGAGAGAGAGAGAGAGAGAGAGAGAGAGAGAGAGGAGAGAGAGAGAGAGAGAGAGAGAGAGAGAGAGAGAGAGAGATTCGAAGCGAAACACAGACAAGAGACAGACAGTGGCAAAAACCGAGACACAACATAACACAAACACAGAGAGACAGACAGAAAGACAGACAGACAGACACAGAGACATATAGACAAACAAACACACAGACACACAGATGGAGACAGGCACAGAGAGACAGATAATGACAATGACAATGACAAATTCTTTTATTTCGAGGATAATGAATAAGCACTTATGTGCTTTTTACATCCATCCCCAGAGAGACAGAGAGAGAAAGAGAGAGAGGAGAGAGAGAGAGAGAGAGAGAGATGAGAGGAGAGAGAGAGAGAGAAGAGAGAGAGACAGGCAGATATCTATCTCTATCTATCTATGTGCGCACGCACGTACACGCGCACACACAGACATGTATACTGACCGCTAGATAATCAAGGCTCACAACTACACACGACATGCGAATGCATACATGTGAGTTTTTTTTGTTTCTATTGTAGCAACTTTCCCCTGCACTTTCCATGTCGTCTGACTGGTTCTATTTTGATGGGAGAGAATCTCTACAGGGGGAATAATCCATTGGGGGGGGGGGGGGGGGGAGGGGGGGGGGGGGGTTATATTTTGTATCAATATGTATAAAGTATGTGTTTGTGTGAATGGGGTGGGGGGGGGGGGGTGGGGTTGGGGTGGTAAGTGTCTGTGGTGGTGTGGTGTGGGTGGTGGGTGGTGGGGGTGTGTTGTGTGTGGTGGTGGGGGGGGGGGGGGTGGGGGTGGTGGCTGGGAGGGGGGCTGGGGGTAGAGGGGAGGGGATAGGTGATGTCTGTGTGGGGATAAGGGGTATGTCAGTGCGTGCGAGTGTTGGCAAGTGTGTGTGTGTGTGTGTGTGTGTGTGTGTGTGGTGTGTGTGTGTGTGGGGTGTGTGTGGAGGCAGGGGTATGTATGTGTGGGCGAGAGGGTGTGTGTTTATGTGTGTAAGTGTTGGCAAGTGTGCATGTGTAGTGTGAGTGTTGGCGAGTGTGTGTGTGTGTGTGTGTTGTTCTACTGTGTGCGTACGTGCGTGCATGTGTGTGTATGTGTGTGTTTTCGCGCGTGCGTCTGTATGTGATATGAGTTTGCGCCTGCGTGCGTCTGTAAGTGTGTGTTTGTGCCTCTGTGTATGTGTGAGTGTATTTGCGAGCGCGCGCGCTGAGCGCTTCTGTGTATGTGCAGGTGTGTGTATATGCGCGCACCATTT
The DNA here is from genome assembly GCA_028751875.1 of Rapana venosa. Classification (NCBI taxonomy): domain Eukaryota; kingdom Metazoa; phylum Mollusca; class Gastropoda; order Neogastropoda; family Muricidae; genus Rapana; species Rapana venosa. The sequence continues at coordinate 13,311,852 of CM054155.1, forward strand.
ATCAGCGCTTCTCATAAATGGCATGCGGACACAAATATAGCAAGCAGGCTGATCCAGAAGAGCAGGCAGCGGCTGTGCTGTCAAGTCATCTAGCTGTAAAAAGGAAGAGGAAATCAATCGATAGGCTACATCCACACGCCAGGGATGCTGGCTCTTATTAAAATGGATGTTGCTTCAGATAATATACACAGGCGTACGTACTATTACTATGATGTACATATTAACCTATGAATATATTGGTTGTCCTTGGTGGTTTTGGGGGCCATGTCGTTTGTTTTTTCTGTGTTTTATTTTTTAACAAAATGAAAGTTTGGGAAAGTGATTATGTTTAAAAGAGAGTCGATCTTTGGGCTATCTTTCAAAAATAATCAAACCTTCAAACAAATAGCAAAAGAAAAACCCTACACATACAAGTTTTTATATCGTTATTTTCTTTTTTCATTGTCATCCTTTAGCTTACAGAGAAGAGTGTGTGTGTGTGAGTGCGCGTGCGCGTGCGTGCGTGCGTGTGTGTGTGTGCGCGCGCGTTTGTGTGTGTGTGTGTCTGTGTGTGTGGTTTGTTTGTCTTATGAATGTTACCTCACAGGCTAATCACTGAAATCACTTATCAGCTACCGCTTGTGGGTTGTTGTTTTTTTCACTTTGCAGAAATAGCTGGCCCACATTGTACTAATGACATATGTTGCACTGTAAATGTTATATGCACAGATCGTTCACGAGTTAACAGTGGACAAAATAACCCTGAACAGCTGAGGAAACGATCAAAAATAGATACAATCCCCCACCCTCAGTCCCAAACCAGCAGTTGCCGGCTTGTGCTTGACATTTACATCCAAACAGAAATCGAACTTGGATTTTGTTTTTATGAATGCTTATACTTGATGCCATGAACATTATAACAGGAAGCCGTTTGGGGTGTTTTTTTTCGTAAAAAAAAAAGAAATCCCAGAAATGAAATTTAAAAAAAAAAGAAGTTCGATAAAAGAGTCTTATTCTCTTGATCGATCCATCAAGTTATCATCTACCTATTTTTTATTTATTTATTTATTTGTTTATTTATTTCGAGGAAAGTGGAATAAGCACTCCTGTACTTGTTTGCATCCAGTTCCCGCGATGTGTCTGCAGTTTTGTAAATGTTCTCATCCGTTCCCACCGCCACACAATGGCCTACTCTTCCGAGAAAAAAAACCGGAACCAGTTTTAACGCGTGCGCAAGATAGTTTACGTGTTCGAACACGGGCCCTCGGTTTATAGTCTCTACTGAAGAACTTTTGTGGGGAAGTGGAGTCGGCACTGAAGCTAACTCCAGAGGAAATATCCTGAGATGCGAACCTAGGATAGCAGATCAGGAGCGCGCAATGCGCATTACTCTAACCGCCAGGCTATCCCCGTCACCTGTCATCATCTACCTAGACACAATGACGACAAGAGTACAGCACAAGCTCTACCACAAGTTTGGAACGTATGTACGTCATATCATCAAGTGCTCAGACCACACTCCACACGACTGACGTCACCCACGCCAGAAGTTACTGATATGGGAATTATGGGCCATGACAGACGATGGCCTAATAGGTGGCGCTGTTGACATTGCCCCCCGAACCAGCCGCTTGGGTCGTCTGCTTGCCAGTCCAGATAACGCACGGCAGGCACTTCGTCCGTGTGCTGATCACTAGGGCAGTTTTCTGAGAGTGTGTGTTGTGTGTGGGGTGTGTGTGGGGGTGTAGGGGGGGGAGGTGTTGGTGGGGAGGGGGGGTAGTGTGGTGTGGTGTGGTTCGGTGTGTGGTGTGTTTTGTTGTGTGTATGTGTGTGTGTGGTGTGTGGGGGGGTGGGGGGGGGGGGGGGGGGGGGGGGGAGGGGGTGATGGTGGTGTAGTGTGGTGCGGTTTGGTGTGTGTGTGTGTATGTGTGTGTGTGTATGTGTGTTGTGTTGTGCTGTGCGTGTTGTGTTGTGTGTGTACGTGGGTGTGGTGTGGTGTGGTTTGGTGTGCGTGTATGTTTTTATTTTATCATTATTTTAATGTTCTTTTATTCTTTTATATCGAGAATAATGGAATAAGCACTTATGTGCTTGTCTACATCCGGTCCCCGTGTGCATGCGGTTTTGTAAATTGTCATCTGTTGCCACCGCAACACAATGGCCTACTCTTACAGAAAGCGGAACAGGATTTAAACGTGTACGCAAGATGTTCTGCATGCATTCGCACACAAGGCCTCGGTTGATAGTCTCATCCGAAGGACTTTTGGGGAGAGTGGAGTCTGCACTGATGTTAACCCCAGGGGAAAATATCCCCTTAAACGGGAATTGAACCCGGGTCGTCAGATTGCGAGCGCAATGTTCTAACTACTAGGCTATCCCATCCAATGTGGTGTGTGTGTGTGGTGTGTGTGTGTGTGTGTGTGTGTGTGTGTGTGTAGAGGAGGTGGTTAAGTTGTTTTTTATAGCCAAGCTGTATCCTAAAGCAATTTTGACTGATTTGTTTTTGTCATTAGAGCATGTATTCATGTTTTGTTTTTTGTCTGCCCAAACCAGTCTGTATTCCAGGCTGATTTTTGTCTGGGAGTTTTGTTTCGTTTTGTTTTGCATATCGTCTGCTTCATTTGTGTGGGGCAGGGGGTGCAGGGGGGGGGGGGGGGGTTGGGGGGGTATAGGGGGGGTAGTCTGAGAGAATGAGAAGCTCACTCTGACAGACATGCCCGTGTGCTGCTATTCCTGGCTCACTGATCTGGATATCATCGCCTGCAACGTGTTTCAATTTTTGAACTGCTCGCCTATTTCTGGTTTGAATCGATATGTATTCATATAACATAAATGCTATACATACACTCTTTGAGAGCAATAGAAAACAATATCTTGTATCGTGTACGTTGAAGTAGTCAGACTTCGACATCAACGAAGCCCAGAACTGTTAACGTGAAACCCCTGTCCTGTCTGTTCTGAAACAACACATGGCAAATTGTACCATCTCTAAAATTTGCCTTAGTGCTAAGAAAATAGCTTATCTCCTAAACCAGAGTGAGTTAGATGCCCCCTGCTTCAATAAAGGTGGACGGGATAACCTGGTGGTTAGAGTAATGCATATTGCGTTCATGATCTGCTGACCCGGGTTCAAATCACGTTCAAGAGGATTTTTTTCCTCTGGAGTTAACATCAGTGCCGACTTCACTCTCCCCAGAAGTCTTTTTGATGAGACTTTAAACCGAGGTACCGTGTGCGAATGCACGCAGAACATCTTGCGCACACGTTAAATCCCGTTGCGCATTTCGGAAGAGCAGACTGTGTGGTAATGGATAGCAACATGCACAGAACTTCATGCTCAAGGGGGCTGGATGTAAAACAAAAAAGTATATATATATAGAGAGAGAGAGAGAGAGAGAGAGAGAGAGAGAGAGAGAGAGAGAGAGAGAAGAGAGAGAGAGAGAGAGAGAGAGAGAGAGAGAGAGAGAAGAGAGAGAGAGAGTGAGAGAGAGAGAGAGAGAGAGAGTTATGAATGACGCAGCATGTCTAGTTTATGAAAACAATACCGTACATACTGCCTCTGTCTCTCTCTATCTCTCTTATTGCATGTCAACCAATCCTCTTGCTGAAAGAAAAACAAAAATCCGCATTATGCAAATACAAAGTAAACAGCAGCTCCAACTACAGGCGCATTAAATAGAGAGAATAAACAACACTTGCATACAGCCGTTCACCATACACAAGAAGATAAACATGTCACCAATGTTGACTCAAAAACAAAATCAATCCCCGATTTCCCCAAAATCTATCCCCCTGACCTTTCTGTCTATGCAAACAGAGATGGGTTAACCATCACAGGGCACAACTAGCACAGGCAAGTTTCGGAGCCATACCCTAATCCGATTTTCTCGACTTCCTCTTCCACTGAGCCCTACTTCGCTGCTGTGCACTTATGCAAGAGAGCCGGTTAGACAGAGTTACCTGCCCCTCAAAGAGCTTTTCTGTGTAAAGAGGCAAGTTAGTGAGGAGGAAGGACGGAAGTAGTTTTGCTGTTTAGGGTTGCTGTGGGAAGAATGGAGTGCAAACTCATTTTTTGGGGGGACAGAAAGGGATGCATTGGTACACCTTGGTTTTGCTTTCCGGAATTAAGAATAAAAATCGTAGGTGAGTGGGTAGCAGCTCTGATAGGGTAGATATTGTAGTTTGTCAGCCATTTTGAATTAGTTTTCATAGCAGCGGATGTATTGACTGTTGTAATAATAATAATAATAATAATAATAATAATAATATATGTAATTTATATAGCGCCGAATCTTGTAAAACAAACAAATCGAAGCGCTTGCACTCAAATCATTTACGCGCATGCAACTTTCCTCAAATATAATAAAGAACATATTTCAAATTTATGCACGTGTATGTACACAAACACACACACACACACACACACACACACACACACACACACACACACACACACACACACACACACACACACACACACACACACACCGCGAACACACTTAGGAGATGAAGGATGCTGTTGAAAAAGTAGAGACGGATATGAGGGAAAAGTGTCAGGTAGGAAATAAGTGTGTTTTGAGGCTGGATTTGAAGGTATCAAGTGAAGGTTTTTGGCGAAGTGAAAGAGGGAGGTCATTCCACGTGGACGGACCAGAAACAGAAAAAGATCGACAGCCAACAGTGGTATGTTTGAATCTGGGTGTTCGAAAGCACAAAGTATCTGCGGCTGAACGAAGGGAACGGGATGGAGTGTACAGGTGAAGACAGTTACAAAGATAAGATGGTGCAGATTTGTGGAGACATTTGAAACAGAGCCATTGTTGTGTGTATTGATGACCTAGCTATGTATTTTGTTTTGTCATTACAACGATTTTGACAAGAACTTAGCTCAAACAAGCCATGATACAAACAGAAAGATGCGGTATATTTAGCTTTGCTGTTCATAATTATATAGCAACCAGGCTTGGTTTTGCCTTTCATAATTAAGAAGCAGGCAAATGGTGTATAATAACTCTGATATTGTAGATAACCTACGTTTATGATAGTTCAGTCCCACATTACGACATTTAGCATGGATAAACAATACAAATTGGAAAGTGCACAAAACAGTATCGTTAATATAATTTTGGTTCATTTACCTCTACAGACTTGTACAAGCAGGTTTATATGGTTTATTATAATTGCTTTGCTACATAAAACACGTATACATACAAACGTTATGCGTATCTTACACACGACTGAAGGACTAGCGTTTTACAACATATGTTAATTTACAAGCGACAGTTTTAAAGCAGTGTGTCCGTGTGCTGTTGTTGTTGTTGTTGTTGTTGTCTTCGATTTTACGTCTGTACATTCTCAGTGATATTAGATGAGAAAAAAAAATATATGCGGTGTGTGAGAATTGAGGTGGTGGTGGAGGTGCACTGGGGGGGGGGGAGGGGGGGCGGGGAAGTAGTTTAATCATAAAAAGAATTTGAGCAAAGCAAAAGTAATTAAAAAAAAACAAAAACAAAACAAAAATATCTTGAACGTTAATGAAAATATACTAAGTTTCCTTAAAGACTATGACAGAAACCGCTAGAAAACACATACCATTTTAATCTAGATTTTCATGTTAGAGTTGAAGCCTCAGCTCAATCTTGGCTAGAAACAATGAAAAAACCCACCCTTTTTAAAAAATTCTAGTGCCAAGTAGTTTATGATGCTGTATACAGTAGTATCGATTTCAGGATTGGTGCAAAAGTGTGTTTTGCTGAAGAGAGCACTCATTCTTGTTGCATGTATACGTACAGTAAAATACAATGCTGACAGATGTGCATGTAAGTGAACCTGAAAGGACCAGTAGTACCTTATTCCATCACCTGCCTTACAGTGCTGATATTTAAAAGCCTGATTCAGGATTTCGTGGCCACTACCATTGCAGCTATAACTGTTGTCTTATCAACAGGATGTAAAATAACCACCTAAAATGATAAGACATACTATCTGAGGAAGTACAATGTAAACAGTAGTCCAAATGAAACAAACCAAAAAAGTTCTGTGAGTGATGGTTTTGCTCTTACCATTTTTTTTTTATCAGAAACTAACTCTCTCTCTCTCTCTCTCTCTCTCTCTCTCTCTCTCTCTCTCCTCTCTCTCTCTCTCTCTCTCTCTCTCTCTCTCTCTCTCTCTCTCTCTTCTCTCTCTCTCTCTCTCTCTTCGTCTGTCGTCTGTTGTCGTCTGTCTGTTGTCTGTCTGTCTGTCTCTTCTCTCTTCTCTCTTCTCTCTCTCTCTCTTCTCTCCTTCCCTCTCTCTTTTTTTCTCTCCTTCCCCTTCTACTCTTCTCTTCTCTCCTGCTACCCCACATTAAACAGCTTTATATCTGATAGAAAATAAATCCACAAACATGAAAAGAATCAGCCATGATAAATGTACATAACAAAAGCATCCAATACACTAAGTCGGTGGATAACAAAATCAGACCAGTCATCAACGATGACTCAAAAACCACCACCACGTTTCTAACATCAACACATCTCCTTTACATTTTCTGTGCAAACAGAGATGTGTTGACAGACAAGCCTTTGCAACTGTTATATATAATATTATCTAAAGGCGTAATATAATCTGAGGCTATTGTTTAATTCGAATTCCCGTTCCTTGATTTGTAGTGGTGGGTTTTTCCAGCGGTGTGCTTTTATGTTCGTGAGCCAATTACACAAGAGGAATCACCTTTCGAAGAAGTCGAGCCTGTGATCAAGAAATTGATACGAGTCACCTTTGACAGGAACATTCTGCCTGGACCATTGATCTCCAGCTATCAAAAGACCTTTTCATCAGTTAATTTCAGATCAGATGGAAGTTGGACAGTTTTAAAGCGGTTGTAAATGTTTCAATGTAGCTACCATTTGAGCATCAGTTGCAGGGATGATACATCAAAAATAGGAAGAATGGACATGGTTTCATTGTGTCAAACAGTACAAAAAGAGGAATACAATGAAGCCTGTTGCAATGTCACTTGGCCATTAATGAGCTAACGTGGCCATTTCAGAGGCATACAGACTTTCTCAGCACCAATATCAGTGACTTTGGTTGGTTTGTGGTTTGTTATTTGCTTTCGTGTTCTTCGCTCTGTTACAGTTAAACATGAAGGGCAAGCGTGTTAAGGTCATCTAAATAAAAATGAGTGAACAAAAATTTAGTTCGAAGTTTCACTCTGGCTAGAAGTCTCTGTGTGTCTGTGTGTCTTTGTCTCTGTCTGTCTGTCTGTCTGTCTCTCACTCTCTTATCAAGCTTGTAGTATAAAAGAGAACCAAAAAAATATCTAACATTGCAAACATAAAACATACAGGCAGCTGGAGTTCCAGGTACGTGATACAAGCCCTAAACAAAGAGAAACTGTGTACAGAATGCATACCTCTGTTGGTTCAGAAAATCAATCACATTACATTAATTTCCCCTTACCTTTCCCCTGCGAACGAAACTGCGCTGACAGACCAAGCACACAACCGTTGCACGTATAGTCTGCGGCCATTGTTTAATCCGATTCCGTGCACTTCCTCTTGCATCAGCCTGCTCGCCAATGGTGTGCTGTAATGGTAGTGAGCTGATTAGACACAATGATCTTTCCATCCAGGAAGAGTGGCTTTTTTTCTGCGGAGAGAGAGAGAGAGAAAGAGAGATAGATAGATACAGAGAGAGAGAGAGGAGAGAGAGAGAGAGAGAGAGAAGAGGGAGAGAGAGAGGGAGAGAGAGAGAGACAGAGAGAGGGAGAGAGAGAGAGAGAGAGAGAGAGAGATACAGAGAGAGAGATACAGAGAGAGAGAGAGAGAGAGAGAGAGAGAGAGAGAGAGAGAGAGACGCTGGCGAGGAGGGACTGTGGATGTTTACCTCCCATTGAAGATCACTACTTTTTAATTTTTTTTTTTTATTCTTTTATATCGAGGATAATGGAATAAGCACATATGCTTTTTTTTCTTTACATCTAGTCCCCATGTGAATGCAGTTTTGTAAATTCTGTCACCTGTTCCCACCGGGACACAATGGCCTACTCTTACGAAAAGCGGAACAGGATTTAACGTATGCGCAAGATGTTCTGCGTGCGTTCGCACACGGGACCTCAGTTTATAGTCTCATCCGAAAGACTTTTGGGGGAGAGTGGAGTCTGCACTGATGTTAGCTCCAGGGGAAAATATTCCCCTTGAACGGGAATCGAACCCGGGTCGTCAGGTTGCGAGCGCAATGTTCTAACCACTAGGCTATCCCGCTCCCTTACAGGTAGTAAGCTCCTTCAGTCTCAGGAGACAACAGCTGAGTCTTCTCTGGCCAGTCCAGTTATGTTGAGAGCAAGGCCTGGAGTGGAACAGCAGCCCAAGCTGAGCATGGGGCTACTTCAGGTAGAACTGGATTCATGTCAGCTGGGACTTAGCTAGTGATGATATGCATTTGTTGGTCTCTTTTAAGGGAAAGACATCCATTCAGTGTTTGCATTTCATCTTTTTAAAATGGATTATTGAAGAGTGGATATAAGGCCAGCCACTCAAGAAAGCAAACAGGCAGGATAATTATGTTGAGTGTATGGATTTCTAGGCTGCAGATATGGGCTTATTATGCGGGGCAGTTGCAAAGAGGAATCAATGAAGAACTTGGATACTGTCATGTTTACATTGCACGCAAATATCTGTGCATTCAGACCGTTGACCAATATGTCACAATTATATATTGAAGAGATGGCCTTTGTCAACATATTTTGCAGATGGACATTGATTCTTTAAAAACAACGGTAAAGGTAAAGGTGTTCCCATAACCTATGTGGTCGTAGGAGAGCGAGGCATCACAGACCTCAGCTTCTATAGGGGCCAGCATATTGAGGGTGACGCCCATCTCCTCTCTTTTAGCTGCTGTATCTTCCTTGACCCTAAAGATGGCAGGTCCCCATTCACAGCTGGGTGAACTGGGGGACTTTACTGAAACCAAGGCAGGCAGACGGTCCAGCCATCCACTTGGTGACCACGCCCGATGCTGCTTAACCTTAGCTGGGGGAAAAGGAGTGTTGTGATCACTGAGCTGTCCTGTCCCCTAATAATTCTTAGACAACTGTTAATAGGGACGGGTGGGTGTCGTAATATCTTTGAGTTATATGTACAAAAGTTTGAGTTTGAGCCTAGTCATGTATAAACAGTGTATTTGTATATCTGTACATGCTCACTAGAGCAACATACTGGCAGGTTTTGCATTCTAGTGTACTTCAGATGATTCAATATTCCGAATCTGGAATACGTCACGTGTCATTAAGATTTGAGACAATGACTAACGACTTGAAATAATAATCATCATCATCATCATCATCATCATCATCATCATCATCATCATCATCATCATCATGGAATTTATATATGCTAGGGTTGTATCCATATTCACATTGCTCACTGACCATCTGGCACTTGTTCCCCCCAAATACGTATCCTTTGCTTTTTCCCTGTAAACAGAGCTGTGTTGACAGACAAACCCCACAACCGTCACAGACACATACACACGTGCGCACACACGCACACACACATACACACACAGAGATGCACGCACGCACGCACGAGCAAACACACATATTGTTAGGGCTGCTTTTGTGACTTCATTTCAGTTCAACTAGAAATGCAAGCAGTGTATAGTTTAGAAAAAAAGTATATGTGTGGAACAATATTTTCCCAGGAAGACGTTTTTGGGTAAGAAAATAGGAAAATACTACTACTGCTACTACTACTACTACTACTACTACTACTACTACTACTACTACTACTACTACTACTCTCTCTCTCTCTCTCTATACATCTATCTATCTATATATTATATATATATATATCTTGTCCTTGAAAAGAAAACAACTACAAAAGCAAAAAAAAAAACCCACAAAAAACAGACGGTTCAAATGACATGCACGTAACAAAAGCATCCAACAAACAAAGGGAAACTGTATACAAAAAGCAAACCTGTCACCCACCTTGACTGGGGAAATCAATGGGTAATACATTTCCCTTACCTTTTCCGTGCAAACACGGCCCTGTTGACAGACAAACCACGCAGCCGTTGCGCATATAGTCACAGGCCTTCGTTCAATCCGATTTGATGTACTTCCCCATGTATTGGCTGGCTCTGCCAGTGGTGGTGCTTAGGTTGTGAAGCTGATTAGACACACTGCCCTGCCTCTCAAGGAGCTTGTCTGCGTTTAGGGACGAGCTAGTTTTTTGTGGGGAAACAGCAGAGGTCGTTTTCTTGTTTTGCATGACTTTTGCAAAACCTCAGTTCATGTGATCTCTGACTTGGAAGTAAAACGGATCTTCGGCATTTGTTTTTTTCAAGAAGTGAAAGAATCTTTGTTGTTTTTCAATTGAAAAAGCTTTTGAAAAATCATGGTATAGCCACTGTGTTCTATAGAGATTGCTGTTAAGCACGATTCAAAGACTATTACATTTTTTTTGCTGGTTATGATTGGTACAAATAAGAGTTTTAGATATTAGAGATGGCGCATATTTAGGAACATGCAATTGGTGGTGTGCAGAAGAAAGACAAATTGGTTTACACATCTATCACTCAGGAGTCAAATGCTAGTTTGAAGCAATGTATCTGGGGCTCATTTTCAAAATCCTTATGCACTCTGATTATTCATCTCTGTGTATAATATAGAATCTGAGACAGCAAGTTACACAGTGTGTTATAATGGGGAGTACAGCTTTGTTTTTTTAATTTTTTATTCCTAGCCGGAAATATAAAGAAAACCTGATTTAGTATTGCGTTTGACAGCCCAGGCTGCTATGCAGTCTAGTTTTAATTTGAATATTGGTGCCAACAACACAGAAGTGGCCCTATGATATTAAATCGTTGGGTTCAGAATCGTCTGTTGTTGTTACTATGTATCAAAACCTGATCTTCAATTCTGAACTTCTGTGCTGTCTGTTCAACGTCTGCAAAAATAATCATCTCTGGTCATAGTGTCTGGTTTCTAAAGATGGTAGCGCTATGTACAAAACGTTCCAACTAGTCAACATCCCAGCTATCAGACCTATAGGGTTAAAACAGATGGCTAATCTAAAAGCAGTCAGGTGGGAGGGTGGACAATCGACTGCATGCTAGCTCCATATCTTCAATGTCTGTCGGCCATGGACCATTGAAATCAAATCATACGAGACCCCGAAGTCGGAATGCGCCTACCTATATGGTGGGAGGAGGGGGGGGGGGGGGGGGGCGGTTGCATACGCAGTAATTTCACCAAAGGTGAAAATTTGAGCTCTACCCGAGGAACAAAACAATGCTAGAATTTTCTCAAGCCTTAAGGCACTGGAAATTATAAACATTCAATGAAGCTGGATGTAAGAGTGTGCACTCTTTCCACTTAAGTTCTCCGAGGATGGGACTTGTAACCGTCACCCGAGGTCCAGTAGCATTGTAACTATACAATTCCTCACTTTAGCACTGTTAGCGACCATCTTAAAGATGGAGGAAAACAATTTACTAACGGCTTTATTGACGTTTCGTTTGAGTTCAATTTCAGTCAAAGAAACTAAAACATGTGGTATACGTCGCGTTTAAAGGATATGTAGATTTTCCTCATTGTTTTTCATCATGGACGATGTATTGCAAATATGTCATTTGTTTTCTCTCTCTCTCTATGCCTGCCTGTCTGTATCTGTCCGTGTCTGTCTGTCATTCTGCCTGCCCGTCTGTCTGTCTGTCTGTCTGTCTGCCTGCCTGTCTTTATCTAGCTGTCCATGTCTATCTGTCTGCACACCTGTCTGTCTGTCTGCCTGTGTCTGTCTATATGCATATCTATGTATATATCTATCAATCCATCTATCTATCTATTCATCCATCCATCCATCTATGCATTCATGCATCTATCCATGTAATTATCTATCTATGTAGCTATCTATCAATCTATCCATCCAACTATCCACCTATCTATCTATCTATCTATCCACCTATCTACAAACGATTTATCAAGCACATATTAATACACAAAACCTCCACGAGCGTATTACACACACACACACACACACAAAACCCCACACCATCACAACCCCAAATCAAACACAACCAACCAAACAAACTCAAGACGGAAAACCCCCAACATAATATTCTTAACTTGGAGACCGGTTGACCAATTGACTGCCAAGTGAGGCCACCATCAAAGGAACAATAGGTCTCCAGGCATGAAAGCCCTGTCAATGTTGTTGACATACTGCTGTGCAACAACACACCAATCACCGCTTCCATTCCATCACTCCCCCCTTCACTTTCCGCCCTGCAATCGAAGCCTGCTTGACAGAATAAAGGACAAACTTTCGACACCGTCACCCACCCCTACCACACACCCACCACACACACACCACACAAAAAACCACACACACACACACACACACACACACACACACCACACACACACACACGCACACACTCACACACACATTCACACACACACACACACATTCACACCACTTAAAACACTTTTACACTACACACCACTCACACACACACACTCACACAATACACGCACTCACACACTCACCACCACCAACCACCACACCACTCACCCCCCACCACCCCCCAAAACCCACACTCACATAACCTCTCCCCACCACACAACACACCCACCCACAAAACACCACCACACAACCCCACACATCACACACACCACACCACCACACACAACACTTACAACAAACACGCGCGCGCTTTTCAATAACTCTCTTTCCCCCAAAACAACAAAACAACAACACACACACACACACACACACACACACACCACACACACACACAACCACACACACACACACCACACAAAACACACACCACACACACACACGCACGCACGCACACACACACGCACACACACACACCCTCTCTCTCTCCTCTCTCCTCTCTCTTAATCTCTCTCTCTCTCTCACCTACCCCGCACACACACACACACACACACACCCTTTAGAAAAAAAAATTGTGAAAATCACCCAACACTTTTTCGACTCGCACTCTATAGAAAATACTACATAACCCGCAAGCTAATACAGGTGTTTATCCTTCAGCCTGCAAGGGTTTTGTTGTTTGCTTGTTGTTTGTTTGTTTCCTTTGATATTGTATTACTATTTTGTTTGGCGTGTTTCGTTGTATTGCAATATGTGACGCTCCACTACGAAAGGGATCGAACAGCTAATACCTGACCTACTTCTTTTCTGCTAGGGGGACGGGATAGCCGAGTGGTTAGAACATTGCGCTCGCAATCTGACGACCCGGGTTCGATTCCCGTTCAAGGGGATATTTTCCCCCTGGAGTTAACATCACTGCAGACTCCACTCTCCCCAAAAGCCCTTCGGATGGTACTATAAACCGAGGCCCCGTGTGCGAAAGCACGCAGAACATCAGGTGCACACATAAAATCCTGTTCCGCTTTTCGTAAGAGTAGGCCATTGTGTGCCGGTGGGAACAAACAACAGAATTTATAAAACGGCATACACACGGGGACTGGATGTAAAAAATCACATAAGTGCTTATTTCCTTATTGTTGATATATAAAAAGAATTTATAAAATAGTTGTGCTTTTTAGGTAGGTGAGGGTTCAGGTTATCGATTTGGATTGAATATAAAGTCTAAGCTTTCTTCTTCCTGGTGCTGAAGTATCAAGCCATGGTTTTTGTTTCTTCGCCTTTTTCTTTTTTGCTTTTAAAACTTGTTTTGAAATCCGCACACCTGCCCAAGCAATCCCATCTTTTACAAAGCATAAGAAAATTAGCTCCTGTTTTTTTCACTTTATAGAGTCTAGTATGTCAACTTGTGATAGCTTTTTTCATAGAATTGTCCGATTTTCAATTTTTTTTTATTGAATGGGTTTCATTACATATTCACCTTCACCTACCCCGTAGTAGAGTAGGCCATTGTGTGCCGGTGGGAACGGATGACAAAATTTACAAAACTGCATACACACAGTGACTGGATGTTAAAAAAAAAGCACACGAGTGCTTATTCCATTAACCTCGACATAAAAGAATAAAATAACATAAAATAAAAATAAGAAATCTTGTAGACCGTGACTGCACCAGTGAACATAGTTGTTTTTTTTAAATTACAGATTACTAACATCTTAACAATTAAGAATATACCTTTGGTACAATATGCCTCACACTGTGGTAGAGTGCCACCTTTAGTGTGTTAGAAAAGAAAAATGGAGTGGATCGAGTTGTATGGACTGCAAGAAACTCATCAGTTTTGTATGTAGGTAAACAGAGGCAGACTACCCTGAATATAGTTTGCTTTTTTATATACTTTGACATAGATTTACTGGAATGACTTGGTTATATCATGTGCTATTTGAGAGCAGGAAATATAGCAGATGCGCATTAGAAGTGTGCAAAAGGCAGTGAGGAACAGGAAAAGCAAAAAACACACACAAAAAGAAATACAATGCATCACTGTACAAATCAAGACATGGCAATACTTATAATTGTTGTGTAATGCGCTGCAAT